>BMAW01010778.1:72991-136664 GCA_019974015.1 Nephila pilipes | reverse complement strand
AAAAAAAAAAAAAAAAAAAAAAAAAAAAAAAAAAAAACACTCACTTTGGGTGGCAAAATCTGTTCTTTGCAAAACTTTGTATATAGAACTTTTTACTACATTAAAATTTATTTTTATATAACTAAGCAGTATACACAAAATTTGGAATATCACTAGCATTGTCGATCTTTTATAAATCAAGTGATACGATTTTGAAAGAAATGAAATAGTAGAAACGTATTTTTTTGAAATTAGAAGGCATGAAAAAAGCAGTAAAAAAGTTATCGAAAGGGAAGAATGACTATTTTTGAAGCAATGAAAAAGTCAGTTTCTTCCTAGTTTGGGATAGCTTGAACAACAGGGAAGGGCAATTTAGCCTCAAGACGGACATAAATCTTTCCTTTATGAGGGCGAGGGACCCCTGCCTACCGCAAAAGCTCGCAAGAAACTGTGTAAAATAACGACAGAGATTCAATTACTCTCCTTTTCTCTTGCTTTGAATGGGGGGGGGGAGATAGTAGGGGAAGAATCGAGGTGGGGAGACAGGTCTACAATACTAGCTTCTATCAGTCTGCCTAGAGGAAATATTTATTACCCTGTGACGTCATTTTCAAACTTCATGATGGCTGTCAAAACATAAATAGAAGAAAATGGAAAATATTAGAACAAAATTGAAAAAATTAAGAGCATCTAAGATGTTCCTAATTTGAATTCAAGCGAAATAATGAAAATTAAGAAAAATAAAGCTTGTAATTTCTCTTTTATAAGAGAACTATTTACTTCTGCTCCAAATGATCAGTATTGTAAGAGTACTTCGTCCGCACAAAGTAACGCCCCTTCCCCCCTCCCAGTAGAGAGAGCTTTCGTCGATTCTTACTTTCGGAATCCCTCGAAGGGAGCCTTAATACTTTGAGAATTCCGCATTTGGCGCCACTTTGGCGCGATTTTAAAAACGCGCCAAGAAGTACGCTAAATTAGGAATTTACCAAAACTTGCACTAAAATGAAATCACTTCTAGAAGTTAAAGAGACGTCTCAGTCGTCTTAAAAAACTTTGATAATTTTTTACATATCTAGGATCAATTTCTTCCCACAAAATTAGGCGCTTTATTGTATTAATTAATAATGAAACATAAAAATCAGATATTCATGTATCACTGCAAAAGAAATAATGTCAAGATTCAAAAACAAAGTAATATAAGCGAACTGATGACAAAATATTTTTCGCCTGTCGGAAGTATAAAATCGATTTTTTAAACAATATATAAACAGTATAATTATATACGAAAATACTTCACTATTGAAGATGTAGCATATGTAACACAACTTGATTCATAAGTTGTTAAAAGCGAAAAACAGCATACAGTTTTAAAGTGGACATTTTTCTAAAATATTTTAATTTTTATTCACATATTTATCTACTAAAAAGGAACATATTTTCTTCTGTTCTAATATTAATGAAACAACAGCGCAATTCAGTTCTTGGCTACCTCTTCGGTTATAAAACCAAAACATATTATATTATATAGATATCAATTGGATAACTTACATAAATAGATCATATTTTGTTTTAAAACTTTTTATTTCGTGTTTGATAATTCAACTCTTTATTTCAATACAAATAGTATTACTCTAAATATATTTTAAATAAATAATTAAAAATATGCAGTTAAAATTACAATTATTGTTTAATTATATCTATAAATATAATAAGATAAATTTTTAAAACGTAAATAACGACCACAACGAAGAATTTTACTATAATTTTGTTTAAATATATATTAATATAAACTGTTAAAATTTAATCATAAAGCAAAAAAAAAAAAAAAAAAAAACCCAGAAAAAGCTGTACTTACTGTTTTAACAAAAAGATGCGGATATTCAATCTGTGGTGTTACAACGCGTCTCACTCTGACTTAAAGCTATTTGCATCTTTTGTAATAATTTCTTCCAGAATAATCTTATTTTACAGTGTTGTCGTTGCATTTCCTGAGATTTCCTAAACAGCTTCCTTCAAATGGAGGCCTTCGGTTTTGTTGGCTAAGTAAAGAGCCATCGTCTTGTTCAAAGATGTCGATCCAAGTTGGAGTGTTACAGAAGTCCTCTCTTCCACTTTAGTCGTCTCAAGCATTTCAGCTGTTGCGTAAGCCTTCGCTTCGTTTGACCATTCTCCATTTTGGATACCGTCAATGACCAAAACGCTACTCGCATTGCCGAATGTTAGATTCGTTTCTTTGGAAGCAGATTCGTATTGCGTCTCATAACTAATTCTCAAAAGTATTACATTCCATGCAAATAGCACCCATAAGAACACTACAAGAACTACAGATGTAACAAAAGTCATTCTTTTCGAAATTTCAGCATATCTTCTCTCATTTATTTTCAAGGTACAATCAATATTTCTATGCTCCCTTCGTATGGAAGATGCGGCATTTCTGTTTGCTTTTGCTTGCTCAGGATACTCAATACTTTCAGCACCCTCTGGTGCAGAAGATAAAGTTTTTTTATCCTTCATTTCTATGGAATATGAAAGACTTTCACATCCACATTCTGTTTCCATGGAACAATCGTTTTTTTCTGCCATTGTGGAATATTTCGCACTTTCCTTTCCTTTTATGGATCACCTGATTCTAATTTATTGCGTATTCTTGTCTTAGTATCACAAATCACCTGTTGAAAACACTGTTGCTATAAGCTTGCATACAAAAACACAGATTTCTTTCTAGATACAAACCCAGTCGCTAATCTGTTTCTCGAGCGGTTGCGTGATACCTGAGGTATTATGACTGCGGCAAAAAACGATTTATATTAGATTACTTTTAAAGAGCATTCGGCAGAAATAAACACCTCCACTGCGAACGCAAGACTTTCAACAAAAAACGATCACATTCACAAAGAATGGACAAACTGATCCAGAGGAAGGAAGGACTGTAAAGCAGGGTTATATTTCGATCTGCTGCCGTTTAATAAAAGGTAGGAAGAATAGGGAAACTACTCCCCTCTCGTAAGTTAGCTCCTCCTCCGTCAGGTCATAGCCACCCCTTTTTGAATATTTTTATTGCTCTTTTGAATCAATTTTCATTCAAAGCGGTTTAAATTAACATTTCAAAAAATGCTTGCAAAATATCTGAGATAAAGTAACTCGGTATAAACTTTCCTTTTTTTTTTGGTGGTATTTCAAATGCCTTTATTATACGTAATTAAAAATAATAATCTACGAATATATTACCATTGCTTCGATCCCAAGATATTTGTTATTTCAGAAAAATGATGAGGAAGTTTTCTTTATCCCGAAAGGACAGACATATTCTGAGGTCGGCCCCGCGAAACTGTACAACTGCATCACGGACCATTAGTCTAGAAATGGGAATGTTTGCAGCTCGGCCAGTGTCCGTTCGTACGCAGGGACGTCTTCATGAGGCCCTGGGCCCTTATGAAAATATAGGCCCCACCTGCAACTCTTTAATCTAATTTGGTGTATATATATGCACAGTTCAATAAAAGCAATCCATACTAAAATGAAGTTTTATGTGAATATTCGTTTTCGACATTTTAAATTCTCAAAATCATTCACAAGATCTTCATCAATTGTTAATAATATTACATTTTCAATACTCATCAAACTTAAATTATTCAAACATGATTGAGTCGTACTATTTCTCAATTCATTTTTGAACAGTTTGAGTTTTGAAAATGAACGTTCACCATTCGCGTTAGTAATCATTATTGATAAGAAAATTCTCGTTATAATTTCAATATTGGGAAACACTGTGAAGAGTCCTTCATTATACATGAATGTATAGAGTGTGTTGATCCCAATTCCAGTTCCCTCATCCAACAACTGTTCTTCATCTTCATCTGCATTTGTAGAATTATATTTTTTAATAATCTTACTTTTCCGCATTTCTTCTCTTTACTTTTTCTGCAACTTTTTGCCATCAATGATCATACATGACTTGAAATGTTGACATTCCAAGTCCAGTTCCTCTCCATTATTGTCTTTATCGTAAACTTTTGATATTTTTTCGCATGCTATTTTAATTTCTGTCTCATCCAAATTAGAAACATTTTCAAAAAATGTAAATATTTCAAAAGCTTCTCATATTTTTTACTACGTGTTTGTATATTGCAAATTAGAGAATCGATTATTGGTAAAAAGGTTTCTATTTTAAATTTCTGGCAGTGGCTGTTTTCAAACGTTATGTCGGATTCTCTATTTCCTTCAATGAAAGTTACCCTAACACTGCATTGTCTTGTACGCTTGTGACTACTTTGACACTCCTTTATAAAGGCCACTTTCTTGGTTTTTGAGTCATAGTAGTCAAAAGCGTCTATTTTGGTTTTTGTATATATATATCATTAACAATTTTAATAATTTTACACCTTTCGACTAATCCGTATATTTACTCTGAAGAATTAGATTTTTTTTTATCAATACGTGTCAAAATGTCATTCCAATGGATAATTAAAAAAGTAGTTTCTAATTCATTTACCTAAATTTTTAACTTTTTTAGCAAAAATTCGAGTATCCGCTGCCTGTAATTCATCATTAATTAAGCAATCCAGGCTCGTGAAGATATTTAAAAATTTAAAAATACTTGCAATTTTTTTTTAAAAAAAAATCAAAAATTGGAGAAACATTTATTTTTGTTCGCTCTTTCGAATGCATTTTATTCCATGGAATTAAAAGCAATACCCTAGATGTAAATAAAAAAGTACGAAACTCCATAGGATTAGCATAACGCTCGAGATTTCTTGGTGCCTTAAAGGTTTTATATCAATACTAACTGGAGTATCCATTTTCCCCATTAGTGAAGTTAAAAAAAAATGATCGGTTATTGAAAAATAAATAACCATTAAAATTTAAAATAAAGGACCAGTAATATAGCTTAGAATCCACTTTTAAACCGGTACAAAACATTTTACTGAAAAATTATGAATAATTTAGTAAATGATGGCTCCCCTTTTATTTAATAACATAAAAATAGCTGAGAGATTTTTATTAAAATAACACATTTTGGGGACGAGTTATTCGATAAAGAATTGTTATTTTGCTAATTAAAATAAATAAATAAATACTCTGTTCTAAAAATCATTATGCCATATCTCACGCAATATGCACATAACTATGAGTAGCATTTCGCTTTTTTTTCTGTTCGGGGGGGGGGGGGGAAAACCCCCTCACTTGTTCGTAAATAAAAAAAAAAAAAGGTGTATAAAATCAAAGTATATATAATAAATTTCAATTTTCTGCAGGGAAATCTGATTAAACGTACATACACAAATAGAATATTTCTAGTGAAGGACCTTATTCACTAAAAATCTCTTATTTTGTACTGTGTTGGACGAGAATTTCTCCATTTTTGTTGTTTACTCTTAAAACGTTAAATTATTGTACAGGCATTTATTTATCTAATTATCAAATTATACTCTAGCATTCCTGTTACACGATTGTTTTTCAACATTTATATTGCATTACTACAATCTGTAGTAATGTAATATATTCGTTTTATAAATGTTCTTTTTTATTTGGGTTTCAATAATAATAAAAAAAAAGGACAGTCATTTGAATGTTTAAACGAGTAAAATAACGCTTTCCATATTAGAAGTAAATAAAAATATTTCTCTGAATTACATCACATATCCAAAAAGATCATTGTGCATTCAAAATGAAGGAAGCATGCACTTATGCATATTAATCAATATAAAAATAATCTAGAGTCCGTTGAAATATTTATATATAATTTTATAAACAGTTAAGAGATTATTTCACGATGTTCAGAGGGAGTGGGAGAAAATTTACAAAAAAAGAGCAGAATTTTTTAAAACTGGATATTATTTTAATAACAAAGCAAATACAGTTACATATTATTTTACTTTTTTTAATGCGATATAAATATTTGTATATTATCTTGAATCTCAGAGAAATACTCAATTCAAAAATAAAAACATAATTCCCATTTTCTGTTTCAAAGAAATTAAATTTAAAGGAAGGAATTGCCGATTTAGAACTGTAGGACATTCTTTTTTCGAAAAAGTGTGATTTCCTTCAGGGTCATTTCAACCCTCTTTTTATTAGCCCTGACGCCTGTCATAGAATAGGGAATGCGTTTTTGTCACTTCTGTTCGGGGCTTAAGTGTATCTCTTGTCCATTTATGAGTGATTCTTGTGTGCAAATAAATAAAATGTCCTTGGAAGGAGTGTCTGTTATGTCTGTGACTGTCCTTCCCTCAGCAGCATTTTTATAAATAAATTGGACAGATCTCGCTTTTGAAATAAAACTAATATTTTCCCTGATTCTCAGCAAACATTGTAATTAGAAATAACTGTCTTCAACCAGTCATGTTCTAAAATAACATTAGACGATTAAAATTATTCTGATCATGATCTAATTGAGGCCGAGTAGAGAACGGAAAGAGGCCCCCCTCAAAGGCGAGGCCCTGGGCCCAGGCCTTAAGACGTCCCTGTTCGTACGGTATATAATTAGCAAGAAAAATAAATCAATACGTTCATGTTTTATTAATGATAACTTTACGTTTAATTAAAGTGATTTTTTGGACTCTTACGAAGATAACTGTAAAATAAATTGTAATGCATGTAAAAAGAAGATTCCTCCAATTCTACTCGGAAGATAATTGCCAATGCTTTCAACAACTTACAATTACATCTGAATCAAGGATCAAAGGCTCTACAAAGAGCAAATTCTTAAGAAATTCCACATCTATCAAAACGAAACACAATAAAAAATATCCACACTTTTCTCTTAGCCCAAAATTGGTGTGATGTTCAGAAATTATCACATCGCCTTCAACCGAAAACATATTTCTGCACTGTCGCTACTATCTGTTACAATGGCGTAAAATATGAAAACTAGTATTTCAAAGAAAAATACTAAAAAAAGTAAGAGAATAGCATAACAAATTATACTTTCTTTTTGTATCATGAATTTCAACACTTAAAATTTAGAGGGGGGGGAGATAACACAGAAGTCATTTATCACAAAGAAGAAAAAACAATTCGATATAAAAACCAACGTTTTTAAAAACAACGTTTTTATATGGTGGAAAAGTTTATTAGAGAAAATTATTGAAATATTAGTTGAAACTGTTAATTATTTTTAACTTTAAAATTTACTTAAAAAGAGACATTTTTGTGAGAGTATTAAGAAATTCATAATACTCATAAAATCAAAACATGCATTTGAAAGTTTGTAAGTCATTCTATTAAAAAAAGAATGGGAACCAGAATGCAGAAAAAATTATTGTGATAAGACATGGCGCCAAATATTGGAATCTTTCTTTCTTGCGAATGATTACTGACTAAAAGTCAGCAACCCTTACTATCTCGGAGATAGTATCTCCCCTTTGTGAGTACAAAAGTTTTACGATACCTCATGCGGCGTGGGGAGTGCCCGGTGTTCCCAGAGGGGGAAAGAAATTTTTTTCATCCATCCTAAAAGCGCCGAGAGGAAAGAATATTTTGACTTATTAAAATTATTGAAATATGAGTTAAAACTTGTCGCAAACGTCTAAATATTGCATTGTTAGGCGAGTACGAACGATTCCAAAAATTTCAAAGCTCTAGCTTGATGGGAAGTTGGTTAAATTAACGATCGAAAATTTGATGACACACACACACACACCAAGTGAAATTCAGAAAAACGTTGTAAAAACATGTGCATCGTACATGCTTTATAATCAAACACGCCAATATACTATATTACTTGTCTTTTTTATATATATATTAGAGTATATTATTTACCCCATTGTGCCTTACTAAACAATGATGTTGATACTAAGCGAAGCTTTACAGAAGTTAAAATTTGTGCGCGTCAAAATTTACACTCGTTTACAAGACTTTCGAAAATTGATAATTTTGAATGACTATAATTCGAAAAATTTATCTTGGATTTAAAAAAAATCAACATTTAAGTAAACCGTGGGTAAACATTCAAGTTCCAATAGATCTTTCTTTGGACACATTTGCAGTGCTAACAAATTTTGAGCCTTTTTGGACTTTATCATTTTGATAATTTTATTTGGCAAGTACATTATGATTGAAAACCTGAATGTTCATTTTTATAACATTTGGAAGAAAGTAACGCTACTGTATTAACGCTATTGTAAATCTGTATTTTCCACTCTTCATATGCTTTTAAAATATAACAAATACTTTTGCATAAAATATTACTGCAACATTTAAAAATGTATGCATTTTGAAAGACATATCTAAAAGTATTTTCAAGTAAAATTTATTCATATTTTAAAACTTCATTAAAATTTGTTTCATAAAGTTATTGGTGTTTTTTTTTTTTTTTGGAAAACTTTCAATGCATTACATATTAAATTATTTTATAATTTATACAAATAAGTAGGCATGAATTACTTCACTGCTCCCTAATATATATTAGAAAATGTTAAACGATACACTTTATATGTGTTGTAAACATTTTGTGCTAAAATAGCATTGACGGTATTTTTTTTTTTTTTAATTATTAACTACATGATTATATAGATTAGATTTTTGAATTAACCCTTGATTGATTTTTGAAAAATGATCCAAAACTGAAAAATACAATCTATTCAATATATCACAAAATCATTATGAAACTTTTGCTTAATATTAAGTGAGAATTAAAGTATTTCATCATTTATGTATAAATTATTTTTCACATTCTAATCAATATATATTTTTCAACAATATATCAATCTCACACTTTATTTGAAATTCCTAAATTCTCACACTTAAATATCCTGCAATGTTACTTAAAAATGAATAGACAGGTAATTAAAAATATTTATGCTTAATGGCAAAAAATATCTTACGTAAGTAAATCGTTATGTATTTTATATTGGAAAAAAAAAAAAAAAAAACCTTTATTCCTTATATATATTAATATAACACTCACTCATCTATATTTTCAAAAAATGATTAATTTTTCTTCAAATACAACAATTAAAATTTATATCCTACAGTAGAGTAAATTCTAACACATTAAAATTTAAGAAAAAAAAAAGTTTACGTGGTAGGGTTACATTTAGACATTAGTGTTCACATTTGGACGGTAGTAAAATGAAACTTACACGCATTGAATTCAATGAATCACAATATTTGAAAAATTTGCTTTAATTCTTAAGGGGATACCAAACCATGAAAATGAAAGAAAATTTGAACTTTTTTTTACTAGCTCATGTTAATCGCATGGCTGTTATAATATATGTGCACATTATACACATGGGTACTATCGGTCATAGAGACACCATGGGTTGATGACTGCTTTGTTGAGTTGTAGAGACATTGCCAATACTGTCCGATATGATACATTTACTACAAACACTATGACAGAACAGAACTTTGAGTGTTCTTTAATCATTTGCACCATGTGTCACTGCATGGCCTAATAAATGCTATATATATATATGTATGTAATGATCTCATAGAATTCTAATTTAATTTTCCTAAGTTTTCCCATTCTCTAACTAAAAAGTTTAGAGTCCATACCTATTTTTTGATTCAATCCCCAAACATTATTTTATGTAACAGATCACGCGCTCTTAAAATCTGTTGAATAAATTTTCCAGTAGAAAAAATCTGTCTCTTCTAGACCATCTGTCCTAGAATAATCTCTACTAGATTATTAGACGTCATGGAAGTCCCTCAAAACAAATCCCATCTTATACCATGCGAAATGGACTAATCCCTGGGTATCCTGAACTATAAAATCGACTGCACGGTAAAAGTCTATGTCTTCTGGTGTCATCGAGGGGCATATTTAGAAAATTCTCGAAAAGGCAATTTGTCTCACATCATACATTTTTGCATAAGCCCTCTAGAATAAGATGACCAGACGTCCCACTTTTAGCGGCACAATACCGATTTTCAACAATTTTTCCGCATCCAGCGGGGTTTTAAAAATGCCCTGATTTTTAGAAAGAATGCACGACAAGCTAGGGAATGGGAAGGAAATGTACGGTTTTCGGCTTCCATGTAGCTATTTCGCCAGGATATGAGTTTTATATTATTTTTGTAAATTTTATAATCTGAAACTATCAAAGTTCGCCTTGATCAGTTGCTAGAATACGACCATCATTGTTTGAATTTAATGAACCGCAATATTTTTCGGCATTGGCAGCGACGAAAACATTTTGTAGCAATAAAATGAAGAGATAACACTTTGTACACTTCCACAGATTTTATTCTTATGGCGACATGTTCCGCTAGTGATCTAGCTTTATTTGAAACATTGTTGTAAAGGAATTACATCTTATACAAAAATTGGAAACGGAGGGGAGTTTTAGAGAGAAGAAGGGTCAGGGTGTAAGGAGTTTGTTGGTTGCATATCGAGTTTTGTAACTGTCTCTCATGCGATACACATCATACTGCGTGCTAGTTCATACCATCAGTAAAGAAGTGATGTCAACAAATCAGCTATTCAGATGATTAAGGTAAGTAATTTATTTAGGTACCAAATTTTTAATCACGACCCCCCTCCCCCATATCAATGGTGTCCCGCTTTTCGAAAGTTAAAATCTTGTCATCTTACTCTAGAACAAATGCGGGCTCGCAGGTGGATATCATCTGGCGACTACGGCTGAATGCAAGCTGCGGATCGATGTATGACGGGATGCAGACAGTCACTGAGTGTAGATTTATGGCGCAAGAGCTGAATTCGGATCTTGTGTTATTCATTGAAAAGGAGTATCGCTATAGAATTAAAAGAGAGTCAACGAAGCTCTCAAGACTTAAGAAAAACCAAAATGAATTAAAAATGTTTGCTGCGTAATTCCACTCGGAAATCATTACACAAGAGTATCTATTGTGCGAACTGACAATTTTTGCATATAATCAACAATATCAGCAGTGTAAGTCATTGTTTTAGCTGCACTGTTTCACTGAAAAGTAATTTTGATTTTCACTGAAAATGAGATATATTTTTTTTATCCGGTATGTATGATTGATAACCTTATTTTTTACAAAAACATCAATTTCTTAGATTTTCAGTCAGACGAAAAAGTATTATAGGGCTGCTTAAAACGAGCTATAATTTGGGCAAAAAAAAAAAAAAATAGTTGTTATAATCATGTGAAGCACTGAATCAATTATTCACCTGGAAACAGTTATCAGAGGTCAACTTCGATATAAGCTCTTTATCGGAGAATCGTAAATGACGACAAAAATGTGAGACAAATATCAAATAAGTGTGAGATAAATTTCAATAAAAACGCAAAAACGAAAACCAACAAAAAAAAAAAAAAAAAAAAAAAAAAAAAAATTAAATAGCATGAAAAATAAAATAAGATTATTTGCAGTTAAAAGTTGATAACGGTTGAAAGGTTCTGAGCTTATTGCACAAATTTTTAAAAAAATCATAACATTTTGTTACTCTTATACATTCTTGAGCCAGTATTCATACAGATATTTTAAGCTATTATTTGCTTATTGTAAAATCTTAGTGTGCATATAATCATGTATGTGTAATCCATATTTCTTAAAAAAATCATTATTTTTTCCCTCTAATATTATATTAATCAAGTAGCAGTAGAGAAATTTTTTAGTATTATTTTCTTATAACGAGACAATAGTGGGAGATCTATCAGCTAGAATTTTTCTCTAGTAAAAATGTCAAAACATTGTTAAAAATATATATAAAAATAGGAAAACGCCTAACAGAAATTTGTATTTAGTTTTCTGCGAGAATCTTCATATAGGAATATTTTGTACCTTTGTTTAGTCTAATAGTTTAGATTTTATAAGTCAATTCATTAATTTCTTGTATCTAATAAAAAAAAACTGCAGTTGTTATAGCATGTTTAAGTATGAAAAATCTAAAAATTAGCAGATATTCGATTTTGTGGGAAATAATAAATGATCATGTTATATATGGTATATGAACAGACGACAAATTCATGTGAAACCTGTAATTAAAATTGCTAGAAATCCTTTATGATATGAGGTATTTAATTTTAATAATCTTTCAATAATATGTGCAAAGGTGGTTAAGAAAGTAATTGTAACTATTTGAAGACACACGCATTATTAAGGTAAATTGTTGTTCGCATTAGATGCTGCCATCTTCTAAGCGGAACCGAAACAGTTTTGAAATCAATTTATAAATTAGTCCAGATTCGGTAGTTATTTGCTTCGAAAACGAAATTTGATTGCTGCCGCATCGAGTTGTCATCGTCGGTGAGACCTGGATTCCTCATTATGTACCGGAAATCAATCAAAAAAAAAAAAACGTTGGGTTGATTGCTGTGATTCTTTTCCAAAGCACACCAAGATGGTCTCATCGACCAGTTGAGTTATGACGAAGAATTTTTGAGTTGCGAAAGGCGTCATGATTAAGAACTCGAGTAACTGAGACTTAGACAGCTGCCTAGTGAGTCATGATACTTACTAAAAACAAACCATTCTCGGTGCTACTAGTGCCATCGCTTGGAATTTCTATGGACTTATTGACGAATTAAATCAGCATAATTAAATTATTTTCTTCCAATGTTTAAATTAACAGTGGGTACAGTTTTTAGTAAAATATTCAATAATCGAAAGGACAAAAATTAGGACATGTTCTATTTTGTGGGAATAAAAGTGATTTCGATATGCATGGTTTAAAGGTACTTACGACTTAACTAAGTGAAAATTGTAATTAAAGTTGAGAGAAATTCACTGTGACATGAGATATTTAATTTTAATAAACTTGTAGCAATACATATTCAATTAATATAGTTAAATTCATTCATATCTTGTGTGTTTATTTCTAACCATGTTGAAGTTTTTTTTTATTTCTAACCATGTTGAAGTTTTTAATAGAATGTTTAATTCCCAAAATGTAAAAATTAAGAGATGATTAATTTTGAGGTGGAAAGTAAAAGATCCAGTTATGCATGATATAACAATACATGATAAACCTATGCAAAATCTTAGGTTTAATTTTGATGATATTGCAGTAATTCATATGCAATTAATATAATATAATCATTAATTTGTTGTTCTTTATTCATTAAGCATGAAACAATTTGTAACAGAATGTTTAATAATGATTTCGTTTCACGGACGGATGTACTGGTTTATTAACGTTGCAGTGAGAAGCAACACGAAGGCAAATGGCGACTGCCCTCGGTAATTTCGAGCTTCATTCAAGTGATGAGGACGACAAAACGCACCTCCTTCTCCAAACTTGCACATCATGCCAACGGGAAGAATTGGGAACACGACCAGAATTAACAAGTATCAGCAACGCTACACGGCGTGGGAACCTGGGATTGAACCCATTATACGACAAATACAACGCTGTCCGCAATCATTACCACTAAACTACAGCTGATACTTAAATTTCATGACAAAATACATCTGAAAATTTATAATTTGATGCTTGAATGATGATTTTTTTTCATATGATTTGAAAATACCTTTATTTCGGAATGTTATTGCTTACGCTTTCAAGTAAGAGTGATAATCATTCATAATCAAAAATTCCTTTTTATTTAATACTACATTAATTCGACACTAGAATACACTAGGAATAACAGAGTAAGTTTTCAAGCACGATTAAAGAACAAAACTCACTTCAAGATCGATTACAAACAGGAGACACCCAGAAAACCTGCAAAAGAAACAAAAAATTACAAATGCATTGGTAAACAAAAATCAATTAAGATACACCAATGAAATAAAATATGCAAATTCCCACCCTTGAAATTATTTGACTATTTCGTAAAATTCAAACAGTATCGGAAACATGAAGTTAATTTGAATCTCATTCTTTCCGTACTGAATTCATATCATTTTTGACGATGCAAAAATTGTATATTCCTCAGGAAGGTATAAGAAAAAATTTCAATCAAAAACAAAAATTAAAAAATTTAAAACAAGTCTGTTAAAAGCTAATATGATATTGTAAATGGTGATTGAAAAAAAAAAAGCGAAAGTATTTAAATCGTGATTAAAAGCATATAATTTAAACAAATACAAAAATTAAGAGTGACTTTTTCGAATTACAAAAATGATAGGGGATACTTGGTTATTAATCAACAAACACTCAGACTTTGATGTTTTTTTTGACAGCTCAATAAGTTTCATATTTTCATAGAACTTTTTATAGGTTTATGTATTAAATTTGTTTTTAAATTGCAAGTACAGAGAAAACATTTTGCGCGAAATATGTTCTGTGTCACACACTCTATTAAAATAAATATTAATTATTTAACATAAATATTAAAGTTTTTAATTTTTGCACTTTTGATTTTTGTGTCGAAAATTCAAGGGTTATAGATATATTATTTATGAGATTTTAAGAACAAGAATTACAAGAAAATTAAACTTTAAAATGGAAGCAAAATGAACCGCTATTGAAAGAAACATATTTCCTAAAGTTTTGTTAGCGATGTGTTTTATTTTAGGACTTAGCTGTAAACATTAATCAATACCTACTTAGCCGATAATGTTAACATATTTCCCTTTCTATAATGAGGCTATTTAATATGCAATAAAAGTATCTTTTCTACCAAATAAACTCTCAAAAATTTTAAGTATAGCAAATTATTAATAAAACATTTATGGGAGCTCTTAAATTTGACGTTACTTAACTCAAATTTTGAAATTATGATTGTGTTGAGTTCAAAGAATATTACTATTTACACAGCACTTTGCAAATTTTCTAAGTTTTGAATGTAGTAGATTTTCGAAAAGATGTATCTAAAGGTGATGTAAATATAGTTATTAACCTGATTGGTTTCAGTGTTTTGAGGCGCGCCCCTCCCACTTCATTGATGAGGAAAATATAATTGGAGATAATTATAGAAATATGGTAACCCTATATAATTATATAATTTAACTAATATATATATTTCCGGATATGGTCCTTATTAGTAATTACCCTAAAAATTCCAGAGCATAAATATTTTAAAGAAGTCAGGATTATTTAAAAAATTTCCATAAAATAAAATGATTTACGTATCTCAGTTGTCTTAAAAATACTTTAATAACTTTGTAGGTCTTTAATATTGCCCACCCAAATTTTTCGTCAAAAAATTCCGCCAAGTTTGGCGGTAATGATACTTTGTATCAACCCACACCACATCTCATGGGATGGCACCTCTGAACAATATCATTGAAATTTAAAGAAATAATTTTTTATATGAAAAAGAAAATAAATTTCCAGAATTATGAAATTGTATAATTGTTTCAAATAAAATATACAATACTATCATTAAAGGATCGGGTTCACTATATCTTGTGAATGGGTTTCTATATGATGAGTAAAATATTCTATGTGTGTGTGTGTGTATATATATATATATATATATATATATATATATATATATATATATATGTATATAAATATAAATAATTTATATATATATATATTTAAAAATAGCACCGAAATGCAAATATACTTGAAAAATCATGTT
This sequence comes from Nephila pilipes, assembly GCA_019974015.1. Lineage (NCBI taxonomy): Eukaryota > Metazoa > Arthropoda > Arachnida > Araneae > Nephilidae > Nephila > Nephila pilipes. The sequence goes on along the minus strand of BMAW01010778.1, from coordinate 121,275 downwards.
CATATTCAACTTAAAGGGAAATAACTTCTTGACTTAAGAAAATTCTTTTATAGTTCAATAAAATGAATGAAACATCATTATTAGGTACACAGAAAAAAAAATTCCTCAGTTGTACGAATAATTTTTAAAACAAATATCACAGAAGGAAAGAATCTTAAATGAGAACATTGTATATTCACTCTCATGTCCTAGTATCCTTAAAAATATCAATAAATTTGTAATATGTATTATTATTTTGGACATAGAATTTCGTTGGAAAATTGGATGGTAATTTTTTTTTTTTAAAACACGATATTTGGCACAAAACAAAATGGCGATACTTAGCACCAAAAAAAAAAATGTCGTCATCGGCGCCACTAAAAAAAAAGGCTTCAAATTTGGCAGGTGGGTGATACTAAAGCTGCTTCAATAACTTTTTTTACATTTCTAGAATCAATTTCTTCTACCAAAATTAGAATTTGATGAATAATCAAATATAAAATTCAGATATTGTTGCATCACTATAAAGGATTTGTTAAGTATCAAATTCAGAACCAAATTAATATAAGCGACCTGATGATAAAAAGGTTTTTCGTCTGTCGGAAGCATAGAGCATGCATAAATATAATTATGTACTAAAATACATTACTAATCAGGATCTAGCTATTTTCATAAGTAGTAAAAGCGTCCCACCCCCAAACAAGCAGACTTTTGAAATAGCGATTTTCCCAAATTAAAAGGAATTTTTTCCCCACATGGTATAATAAATGCCACCTACACTATTAATTTTTATGCTTCAACTCTCAATGGGTGGCCGGCCTTCCGTATCCACGTTTTGAGATTTTGCATTGATACGAAATCGTACTCTAAGGAGTGAAATAAATGTTAAATATATTAATTTTTATGCACATATTTATCTACTAAAAAGGAACACAATTTCTTCCGTTCTTATATTAATCAAACCACTCCGCAATTCTAATCCTGGCGACCTCTTCGGTTATAAAACAAAAACAGATTATATTATATCGATTTCAAACGGATTAATTACATAAATATATCATATTTTGTTTAAACCTTTTTATTTCTAGTTTCATAATTCAATTCTTTATAGCTATAAATATTATGACACATATATTTTAAATCTATAATTTAAATTATATAGTAAATATTGCTAGTATTGTTTAATTATATCTATTAATATAAAAGATAATTTTTAAAACGTATATATATATATATATTTAACACAATCCTTCTTATATTTTTACTAAAATTCTGCTTAAATATATATAAATATAATATAAACTGTTAAAATTTAATCATAAAGCATAAAAAAAATTCGTAGAGCAAGATGTACTTACAGTTTTATGAAAAAGATATGGCTATTCATTCAGTGGTATTACAACGCGTCTCCCTCTGGCTTAAGGAAATTTGAAATTTCTGTAATAAATTCTTGAAGCCGATTCTCATTGTACACTGTTGCATTTCCTGAGATGATTTCCTGAACAGCTTCCTTCAAATGGAGGTCTTCGGTTTTGTCGGCTAAGTAAAGAGCCACCGTCTTGTTTAAAGATGTCGATCCAAGTTGGAATGTTACAGAAGTCCTCTCTTCCACTTTGGTCGTCCTAAGCATGTCAGCTGTTGCGTAAACTTTCGCTTCGTTTGACCATTCTCCATTTTGGATACCCTCAATGACCAGAACGCTAATCAAATTACCCGATGTTAAATTAATTTCCTTGGAAACAGATTCGTATTGCGCGGCATTACTAGTACTACTCATTTTGAAAATTAATATAAAATATAATGACAAGAGCGCAAAAATAATAAAAAATTTTTTCATTTCTTTCGAAATTTCTGAATCTAAATCTATGACATTTGTTTTCGAGGTACAATAAATTTTACTAGGCTTAAATGAAAGACTTTCATATTCGTATTTTGTTTCCAAGGGACAATCAGTTTTTTTTGGCATTGTCGAATATTTCGCTCAATTTTCTTTTCCTTTTCAGGATAACTTAATTCTAATTTATCGCGAATTCCTGTCTTGGTATCACAAATCACCTGTTGAAAACACTGTTGCAGTGAACTTGTATAAAAAAACACAGATTTCTTCTAGATATATACCCGGTGCAAATCTTATCTTCAATTTCCTATTCTCGAGCAGTTGCGTGCTACTTGAGGTATTACGACTTCGGCAAAAAACAATTTATATTAGATTACTTTTAAAGAGCCTTCCGCAGAAATAAACGAAAACTGCGAACGCAAGACTTTCAACTAGAAAAGATCACATTCACAAAGAAAGGACAAACTGGTCTAGAGAAAGGACAGAGTAAAGAAGGAGTTGTACTTTGACCTGCTGCACTCCCAATAGAAGGCAGCAAGAAAAAGGAAAACTACTCCCCTCTAGGAGGTTAGCTCCGCCCCATCGGTCAAATCATCCCTTTTTGTAAGTTTTTAAGGTTCCCGTCAACACGCCACCACGAATTTTCCCACCTAATGTTAATCCTATGGAAGTTACGTACTTAAAAGTCTCGCATCTAGAATATTTATTTTAACTGCATGGAATAAAGTGCATTTTAAAGAGCATTAAAATAAGGAAGGCTTCTGTGGAGTTACTTTTTTTTCTGTTTTTTGCAAGTATTTTTAAATTTTTATTAAAGATCTGAAAACTTGCATCCGGTGCACTAAATTGATCATAAAAATACTTTGAATAATCAGAAAAAAAAAAGTAATTCCACAGAAGCCTTCATTTTTTATGCTCTTTCAAACGTATATCTTTCTAAAAAAATTAATTAATTTCGCTTCTTGTAATTTGTTGAGTCAGCAAAGTAAACAAGGAAAGAGGGGAAAGCAGTATTGAAAGTCCCGCCTCAGTGCGCAAGGATACGTGGTAAAGACACGTTGATAAAAGGAGATTTACAATCCTTCCGGGGAAGTCGGCTGATTTCTGTGAAATTGTAAGTGGATTCCCCCTTTACAGCTTTATTTACAGTTGCGTAATATCCATTGAAAGTTTGTCTAGCTTGCTATACATATATCTATGTGGTGTTTCATAGTGTTTAAAAAGTAAGCTTCATACTCGATTTCTTAAAAAAAAAAAAAAAAAAAAAAAAAAAAAAAAAGAAGTAATCCTTCGTTTTTTTTATGCTATTTTTACTATTTAAAAAAAAAACCACTATACAATTTGCATTATTAATTATTAAAATGAAAAATAGATATTTTAGATACGTTATTTAGAGAGAGAGAAAGAAGAAATTTGCTTTTTCTAAATAAAAAATTTATATTATAACTAAATGAAAACTGTTCAAATTTTTATGATAACATTGAATACACATCTACATAAATTATTTGCATGACCATTTATTACTATTTTTTCAAAACTCCATTTGTAGGAATCAGATTAAAATATATCGAAATTTTATGATTAAATGAAGAATCTAGAGAAAAAAAAATATTGCATTACAATTTTTCTGGTTCTTAGATATGTGAACAATTCTACATGGATAATACATTTCTCAAGAATAGAAACATTATTTTACCGCATTGAAACAGTGTCTGGAGTAGCCGAATGGTTATGCTCGCTATTTTGTGGCTAGTGATGTTTTAGTCGCAACGAGAGTTCGAGGCCTATTTTCCTAGAACCGCCACCGTGTTTCAAATTTAAAAAAAAATAAATAGTTCTCATGTTTCTTTCAATTGCGACGCTAATAAATATTCAATCCTTACAAATTTTGTTTTCAGATTTCGACCTCGAATGAGCTTTTTCTCTCCCTTTAGTCTAAAAACTAATGCAGAATAAAAATTATTAAATAGATATTATATGAATGAAGCTCTGCTAATAAATATTAGCCACCCAAGGGACTATTGTTTTCTATACACTGTAAATGTCGTACCTGACCGCTTTTCAAAAATTTATCTTGTTTTTTTCTTTCTTATGTCTGCGTTCATTAGTAACGAACTTAAATTTCAAAAATACGTCATAATAAATTTCTCCTGAATTTCTTATTGGGTTGAAATAAAATATATGCAATATATGTCTGATACTTGCTTTCACCACTAATGAACTCAATTTCCAAAAATATATCGTCATAATTTTCCCCAATTTCTTTTATTGGATTGAAGTGAAACAAATATAAAAAATAAGTATTTTATTTACTTATCTATTTATGTACTACCTTGAATCATTTGTAAACTGCAATCAAGGAAGGTCTGAAAATAAATAACCTTATTTAGAATATTAAGCGGTCAGGCAGCCGTTTTTTTTCCCCCTGAGAACTTCAAATTACATATTTTTAGTTTGGCTTTGTGGTCAAATTATTTTAATATTGATTTACTATTATTAGCCACCAAAGGGGCTATTGTTTTATGTGGATCCACCTTATTTGGCTAAATTTGTTCTTTGCAAAACTTTGCATAGAACTTTTTAATTTTTATTGAATTGTCCCTCTAAAATAAAAAAAAAAAAAAAAAGGACGTTTCATGAAGACAGGAAACCGAGATTTCACCAAACTATACATACGAAGGACTAATTGCATTTTTATTATGGTAGAGGATTATTGATATTTTATCTTCCTCGTCTCCTCTTTTCCAGTGATTGATTTTTTAGTCTCAATGCCAAAACATAAATAAATAATTTAGATTCTTTAGAAATAATCCTAGCACGAATTTTTTTTCTATTAAATAGCACAATATTTTTAGAAAAATATGATTAATTAAATATTGATGCATTCATGGGATGTTAGTGATACTGTAACGTGATTACCGATACAAACTAAAATTATCATTTCCTTAATTTTTGTAAGCTTTTGTTATAGATCAGAGGTCTTCAATCTGGGTTTTTTGGAACTTTGTCAGAGGTTCCGTAAGTGATCATTATTTTCTCAATCAGAGCTCCAAAATTGTAGTAAAATTTAAATTTTTATACAAGTTCGAATTCTTAAATGCAGTTCGCTTACAAAAAAAATTAAGTATAAATAAATATTTTTTGGATAAGACAAAATCTTAAATTTTATTAAAGTCACGTGCTTCAAATACATTAATCGAGACACGTTAGGTCACATATTAGTCTTCATTCTTTAACTCAGTCGGTATTTCTCAAATTGATATATTGACCGGCACTCAATTGAAACTAAAATTTAGTCAAGTTCATATTACGCATTTTTGGATTGACGTTAAAGAAAAATATACTGAAATTGCCAAAAGAGTTGTGAAACATCTAATGTCATTTGTTTCAAACTGTGTATGCGAAAATGTTTTCTCTTTGTACGCTGCGACAAAAACAAAATGCAGAAACAGATTGATTGCTGAACAGGACATTAGGAACAGATTTCATCAATTATTCCAGACGTTAAAATAATTTGAAATAAAAAAAAAAAACAATCACAGCCATTAAAAATATTCTTTTTTATGAATTTATTTTAATTTAAAATATTGTTGTTTTTTTTATTCATAGAATACATTTTAGGAAAACAAAAAACGCCATTAGCTACGTTTCCCTTCATTATTTTACTAAGAAGTTTGTGTTGTGATGGAAAAAAAAAAGATGCAGTAATAATTTTATTAATTTGAATAGGTTAAAGCTTTGATATCCTACTTTTTCCGCACTTCCCATCCCTCTCTGCTGTTCAGTTCAATTTCTTTCTCTGAGAACCCAAACGGCATCTGAGATACCAACATGGCCTTGGGCATATGACATTTGAGACTTTGCGGGAAAAAAGAGAGAGAAGTGGAGGGGGGGGGGGAACTTTTCCAACCATGTCCTTTTCCAGTTTGCCCAGAAGTTAAATTTAAAAATTGAAAATAAAGTGAATTGCCAGAGTAAAGTTAAACGAGCAATGCTTAACAATTTTTAAATTTAACTTCTGGGCAAGCTTGAAACCAAAGTTCAGTCTCACCTCCAACTTATAATCTAAAACTGGGGATTAAAGCCCGAGAGGGTTATGCACCCCAATATGAAGTCAAGCTTCTTGTCCTTTTCCAGTGGTTTGTGGATGTATCCTGCGTCATCATGTGATTCCTTTTTTGACTTTATTCCAGGTTCAATTTAGCAGCAATAATTCGATATAAAAACCAACGTTTTTAAAAACAACGTTTTTATATGGTGGCAAAGTTTATTAAAGAAAATTATTTAAATATTAGTTAAAACTGTTGGTTATTTTTAACTTTAAAATTTACTTAAAAAGAGACATTTGCGAGAGTATTAAAAAATTCATAATACTCATAAAATCAAAACATGCATTTGAAAATTTGTAAGTCACTCTATTAAAAAAAAATGGGAACCAGAATTCAGAAAAAATTATTGTGATAAGACATGGTGCCAAATATTGGAAACTTTCTTTCTTGCCAATGATTACTGTCTAAAAGTCAGCAACCCTTACTATCTCGGAGATTGTAAAGGGGAGATAGTATCTCCCCTTTGCGAGTACAAAAGGTTTACGATAACCTCATGCGGTGTGGGGAGTGCCCGGTGCTCCCAGAGGGGGAAAGAAATTTTTCCCTCAATCCTAAAAGCGCCGAGAGGAAAGAATATTTTGACTTATTAAAATTATTGAAATATTAGTTAAAACTTCTCGCAAACGTCTAAATATTGCATTGTTAGGCCAGTACGAACGATTCCCAAAATTTCAAAGCTCTAGCTTGATGGGAAGTTGGTTAAATTAACGATCGAAAATTTGATGACACACACACTCACACACCAAGTGAAATTCAGAAAAACGTTGTAAAAAATGCATTTCGCTCAAGATTGGAGTTGTTCAAAAAATAATACATAAAGCGTCGCGTCGGGTCGAGTGAGGACATGGAATTAAGGAAGCTCCTGATGAATGAAGTCGACGCCGCTGCTCTCCGCAGGATGTCTAACCCGTCTCCCCCTTCAAGCGCACCACCGAAAAAACAGGTTTCTGTTCGTCCTTCTCAGGACGCGGTGGCTGCTACGTCTCATGCTGACGATAACGAAATGGATCAATGCTGGGACTCCAAATCCGAAGATTCTCCGATGAATTCCGGCCCTCTGGATTTAAACAGCTTAGCAGTTTACGTTGCAAATCAAACTACTATTGATGGAACCCTCGAAGCAATCCGAGCCCTACGTGGTCAGGAGACCAGGATTAACTCTGTCAACTTCCCGAGCGAAGCTGAAAAGGATAAATACCAGCACTTCCTTAGAGAACTAATGGAAGAAGCCACCCGCAAGTACAAGAGCCTGCATGATCAAAGTCTCTCCTACCTAAACTCCATTGGACTGGCAGACGCTACTCAACCGTTCAAAACCGTCTCAAGTAAAAAAAAGAAAAACGACAGATCCACTCCCGCAAGCCAAGGTGCTAAGAAGCAGAGGACCACAAATGATGCGATTGAATCATCTACCAATAGATTCAATAACCTCTCTGTTGATGAACGCGAAGAATACATCTCCGACGACGAGGACGTCACCACACCTCCACCGAAGAAGCAGTATGCCCCCCCTATCACCATCGACAATATCCAGAACTCCACTACTCTTCTCAAAAAATTAAAAAACCTCACCCAACTCAATTTAACTGGCAAACTGATCGGCTCCAGCCTTCGTGTCTACCCTCAGACTGCAGCAGCCTACCACCAAATCAGAAGTTTCATCTCCCAGGAAAACCTTCAGCACTACACTTACCAGCTACCGGAGGACAAAATGATCAGAGCCGTCATTCGCGGCATGCCCATTGACACCCCAGTCCAAGAAATCCTGCAAGACCTAGATGAGCTCAACATTCATGCTGAGGAATGTCATATTATGACCAACAAACGGAACGACACGCCCATGCCTCTCTTCCTGGTCACCCTGAAGAAAACCGACGAAAACAAAGAGATTTTTAATCTCACTGAAATCTGTTCTCTAAAAATAGAGGTCGAAGCTCTGAGAAAAAAAATAGGACCTGCCCAATGCCACCGATGTCAAGGCTTCTTTCACAACTCCAGATACTGCACACGTAATCCCAAATGTGTGAAATGCGGGAAAAATCATCTTACCAAGGACTGCACAAAGCCGAAAGAAGTCGCCCCCACCTGCTGCCACTGTAACGGTGCCCACACCTCCAATTATCTCCAGTGTCCCATGAACCCTCTGAACAGACCATCTAAAGCCGAAAAAATGAAGAGCCAAACGGAAGAACGGATCCGCCTAAAGACCATACTAAAGGAAAAAAGACAACCCCTGCGCATCAACCGCCCAGTTATCCACACCACTCCAACTTCCTACGCTCAAGCTGCGGCCACCAAAGTTATCCCAACCACCCAAGGCATCCCGGAGTCAAGCACCCCAACACAAGCCCCCCTTAGCAACCTACAAGACCCTCTAGACACTTTTGATCAGCTAAAGAACCCTCAAGTCATAGAGATGTTTGACATCCTTCAAAATTTCATCGCTATTTCCACCTCAAACAAATCCAGATCCCAGAAGCTAAAGGAAATTATGGCCCTCCTCAAAGAAGAATACAATGTTTAGTGCTCCTAACTCCAACCGCACCTCATTACTGATCATCAGCTGGAATGCTGATGGAATCATTTCCAAAAAAGATGAATTTCTCGATCTCATCGAAAAAGAAAATCCCGACATCATAGCAGTCCAAGAGACTAATTTAAAACCTGCCATCGACTTCAACATCCCTAATTTTACCTGTCACAGATCTGACCGGCTCACCCACCGCGGAGGAGGTACCGCTCTCTTCATCAAGAACTCCATCCCTCATCATAATAGAAACTTCTTCACCAACTCAATATAAAACACCTCCATCATAATAGAAGATGATCTGAATCCCATCACTATCAGCTCCATTTACCGGCCTCCGAAACAACAAGACAGCTCTATCCTTGACCTCCTAAAAATCTTCAGAAGTAACAATTCATGCATTGCATTAGGAGACTTCAACGCGAAACACAGATCCTGGAACAACGGTCAACCCAACCCTACCGGAACCAAAATCTACAACCTCACTCAGTCTTCCGACCTCGACATCCTGGTGCCCAACGAACCCACAAGAATCCCTCCGAATGCAAGATCCCGCCCTGCCACTATCGACTTTGCTATCACCAAAGGACTGAGTAACACCGCAATCTGGACTGAACCACTTCTCTCTAGTGATCACAACCCCATATTCGTCACCATCCAACTTCAACACCACAGTAAACCAAGATCCACCAAGTTATTTACCAACTGGTTTAAATTCCAATCTATCCTTGACTCCTCTATAGAAGGGAACCCAAAAATATCCAATACAGATGAAATCAACTCCTCAATAGCTCAGTTCACAGAAAACATCACGCAAGCGATCAATCAGTCTAGTAAAGTAAAATTCATCCAGCATCCAATCTCTGACCTCCCTCCTCACATCATCATGAAAATTAAAGAAAAAAACAGGATCCGTAAGCAATGGCAAACCTCCAGATTTCCTCCCATCAAAAAAATTCTAAATCAAATCCAAAGAGAAATCAAGAAGGACATCGCAAATCATAACAATCAGAAATGGAACAAAGCACTCTCTGAAGCATCAACGGAAGACCTTTCTCTCTACAAAATTGTCCGGCAAGTAAAAAAAAAAAAACCCTGCAAAACCCATCCCTCCTCTCCTATCGTTCCGTGGTCTTGTTTACGACACAAGAAAAAAAGCCAATATTTTTACTGATGCCCTCGAAGACTCCTTTCAAGAAGATAGCCAGAACTATTCGGACTCCCACATCGAAAAAATTGAAAGAAAAGTTGATAACTACCTCCACCTCCATAGTGAAGCCTCCACTCCACGCCTCACCTCCCCGTCAGAACTTGGTTCCATCATTAGAAAACTAGAAAAAAATAAGGCCCCTGGTAAAGACCAAATCAAGAACATAGCACTGCAATCTCTTCCTCTCAAGGCGGTTACTCACCTCACCAAAATCCTAAACAGATGCCTAACGCTCAACTACTTCCCTCCTGCATGGAAACACTCCATCATCACGTTAATTCCTAAAGCCGATAAAGATCACTCCCTTCCATTGAACTACCGCCCAATCAGCCTGATTTCATCTATAGCAAAAATTTTCGAAAAAATCCTCCTCACCAGATTAGAACTTCACGTCAAGACTAACAACATCCTCCCCCCAGAGCAACATGGTTTCCGGCCCAAGAATTCGACATCGCATGAACTCCTCCGACTCTCCAACAAAATTATCTCCGGCTTCAATAGTAACCAGACTTCGGTCGCTGTCTTCCTCGACGTCGAAAAGGCTTTCGACCGCGTATGGCACGACGGATTAATATTCAAACTCATCTCCCTCAATTTCCCACCATACCTCATCAAAATAATCAACAATTATCTCAGCGACAGAACTTTCCAGGTGAAAATTCAGAATACCATCTCAAGAATAGGAAATATCAGGGCAGGTACGCCGCAGGGCAGTATTTTAAGCCCCCTTTTATTTTCTATCTTCACGTACGACTTCCCCACCTCATCTAATCTTCAACTCTGCCTCTACGCCGACGATGCCGCCATCATCAGTCAAGCTGCCAATCCCAGCACCTGCACCGAAAAAATCCAACTCTACCTCAATAAACTACAGACCTGGCTTAAACTCTGGCGCATCTCCATCAATCCTGAAAAATCTGCTGCAATAGTCTTCAAAAAAGGCAACTATAAAAATAAACTTCCAAATCTCACCTTACGAAATAAGAACATTCCATGGGCTAAAAGTACTAAATATCTCGGGATTATCATCGACTCCAAGCTTAACTTTAACCAACATCTATTAGAAGTTCAAAGAAAATTCAAAAAAAGACTGTGCTTCCTCATGCCTCTACTAAAAAGAACCTCCATGCTAAATCTCCGAAACAAGAGACTGGTTTACCTTCAATTTCTCCGCCCCCTCCTCCTCTATGCCTGCGAAGTATGGGGTGCCACCTCCACCAGGAACATCAATAATCTTCAACTTCTACAGAACAGAGCGCTCCGCATTATTGCCAGTGCTCCAGTCTACATCCCCAGACGTGTATTACATGATGATTTACGAATTCCCTCCATCCCAAATCAAATCAGGAAAAACTCTGTCAACTTCCAGAAATCTGTCAGACTGCACTCTAACCCTTCAATTCAACAGCAAACTGATCCTGGACCCTCTACTACCTACAGATTCCCTCATCTAGCCACTCAATGTCCTAGCCTCTTCCCAGATTGATTGTAAAACTATTTTTTTCTTATGTTTTTCTATCTTTTGTAACCTTCTCATTCAATGTACTCAAACGGAGAAAGAGCGGCTCGAACTGGCCGCTGGTACTCTAAATAAAAGCTCATCCTAGAAAAAATAATACGTCACTCTTGGACCCTCCAATGGCCTGCTCATGATCCGACATGTCAAGGTTATCTTGAAAGGACCTTTGAAGATGACCCTGGACCCCTTTTGACTACATACGAGGAGCATATATTCAAAGCCACACAGAAGGCTTGGCGAAAGCTTACACAGCCAAATGATTTCGGGAGAAGTGTTGCTTCCACAGCAAACATGCGTGTCATTTTCCTTCATATTTACGTTTTACAGAGATTGAAATAGCTGGATGTATGTTTCTACTTCGGCTTATGCTAAAATTTAAAATAGATGAAAAAATTATGGGTCCCAAAATACTCTCTTTTAAATAAAATCAAATGCATGGGTGAACTAAACTAAACCTTTCTCGTTTCATTTAAAAAGATTTAGTTTTCCAAATATTTTTAAGACAAACAAAGCTATTACTAAATGAAATATTTTAGATCCTAAACATGACGTTACTTGTAGTTGATCTTGTTTTGTGATACTCTTGCAATGATACTGTAAATTAACGTTTGTTAATAAAATGTGGGTAAATATTCAAGTTCCAATAGATCTTTCTTTGGGTACATTTGCAGTGCTAACAAACTTTAAGCCTTTTCATAAAATGTTTTACAGAGGTTGTCAAATATGTTGTTGGTTTAGTTCCCTTTTGTTTCCTGATGAGTCCTTTTTCATATTCAGCAATGGACCAAAATATTCCATAAACTTTTGTTGCAAGTTTTTTTGAATTTACGCATCTTTCCTTCCATATACTTTTTAAGCAAAATTGCAATTCCCAGTTTCAACTATGTGGACTTCATCATATTGATAATTTTATTTGGTAAGTTATGTGGTACAAACTGAGAATTCAGGTATGTAAAATTTGGAGCAAATTAATATTAATTTTATCTAAATTTGTGTAATTTTTACTAGTCATATACCTTCAGGATATAATAAATATTATTGCATAAAATGTTCCTGCAAAAAACTAAAAAATTATGCATTTTGAAATAAATATCTAAAAGTATTACTTACATTTTAAATTTTTTCATAAAATTATTCAAGTTTTTTTTTCGAAAACTTTGAATATATTGTATTAATAAATTACATAATAAATTATTTTAGAATTTAAACAAATAAAGCTGTATATATTTTACACTTCCCTCTGTTCCCTAATATATAATACAAAATTTTGAAACATGCACTATATATGTGTTGTGAACATATTGTGCTCAAATAGCATTTACGGATTTTTTTTTTTCTTTATAAGTATTAAGTAGAAAATTATGAATTGGAATTTTAAATTAACCCAAGACTTATCTTTGAAAAATGATCCCCAATTGAAAATTACAATCTATTCAATATATCACAAAATCATTATGAAATTTTTGTTTAATATTAAGTAAGAATAAAAGTATTTCATCATTTGTGTATAAAATTATTTTTCACACTTTAATCTCTATATATTTTTCAACAATATATCAATGTCATATTTATTTAAAACATAAATAATCTGGAATCATGCTTAAAAATGAATAATGTAATAAAAAAAAAAGAAAATATTTATGTTTCATTGCGCATATATCTTACGTAAGGAATGTGTTACGTATTTTATTTTGAAAAACAAAAAATATTTTTATTCCTCTTTCGTTTGTAATATGACATTCACTCAATTATAAGCAAATGGTTTATTTTCCTTCAATTAAGTATTCTACATTAGTGTAAATTATAACACATTAAAATTTAAAAAAAATTACGATGTGGTGTTGGTTACTGTTCCTCAATTCTTTCTCGGATAGTAGCAAACAGCCGCTGCGCAATGCTAGTTTGGGGCGCACTTTTTAACTGGTAGAACGAAGCTTACACACATTGAAATCACTCAGTCACAATATTTGAAAAAATTATTTTATCTCTTAAGAGGAATCCGTAACATGACAATGACCGAAAATTGAACATTTCTTATTAGCTCATGTTAATCGCATGGCTGTTCTAATATATGTGCACATAATATACATGGGTACTATTGGTTAATTCTAACACATTAAAATTAAAAAAAAAATAGTTTACGTGGCGGGGGTTACATTTAGACATTAGTGTTCACATTTGGACGGTAGTAAAAGGAAACTTACACACATTGAATTCAATGAATCACAATATTTGAAAAATTTACTTTAATTCTTAAGGGGATACCGAACCATGAAAATGAAAGAAAATTCGAACTTTTTTTACTAGCTCATGTTAATCGCATGGCTGTTATAATATATGTGCACATTACACACATGGGTACTATCGGTCATAGAGACACCATGGGTTAGTGACTGCTTTGCCGAGTTGTAGAGACATTGCCAATACTGTCCGATATAATACATTTACTACAAACACTATGACAGAACAGAAACGTGTTCTTACAAGTGTTGCGTCATATTTCGTTGCATGGTCCCTATAACAGCTAAGTATAAAAATATATGTAATATGTCTATAAAAATATATGTAATTACCTCACATAAAACTAACTTAATTTTACAAAGTTTTCCCTTTCTCTATCTAAAAAGTAAAGAGTTCATTGCTATTTTCTGATCCAATTCCGAATTATTCTTTTACTTATTATTAGATCACGCACTATTAAAGTCTATTGAATCAAATTTCCCGCAGTCATAAATCTGCCAGAAGTAATCCTTACTAGACTGGTAGAGTCATGGAAGTCCCTCAAAATCCCTTCATCTTGTATTATGTGATATGGAGAAATTCCTTGGTATACCTACCCATAAAATCTGACTGTTGGATAAAAACTCTCTTGTCTTCTGCTGATCTGATGTAATCGAGAAGCATATGTAAAAAAACCCTCGAGAATGCGATTCGTCTCAATTCAAACCTCATTTCATAATCCTTCCAGAAAAAAAAATTCGATATAAAAACCAACGTTTTTAAAAACAACGTTTTTATATGGTGGCAAAGTTCATTAGAGAAAATTATTGAAATATTAGTCAAAACTGTTAGTTATTTTTAACTTTAAAACTCACTTAAAAAGAGACATTTGTGTGAGTATTACAAAATTCATAATACTCATAAAATCAAAACATGCATTTGAAAGTTTGTAAGTCATTCTATTAAAAAAAGAATGGGAACCGGAATTCAGAAAAAATTATTGTGATAAGACACGGCGCCAAATATTGGAAACTTTCTTTCTTGCGAATGATTACTGACTAAAAGTCAGCAACCCTTACTATCTCGGAGATAGTAAAGGGGAGATAGTATCTCCCCTTTGTGAGTACAAAAGGTTTACGATACCGCATGCTGCGTGGGGAGTGCCCGGTGCTCCCAGGGGGGGAAAGAAATTTTTTCCTCAATCCTAAAAGCGTCGAGAGGAAAGAATATTTTGACTTATTAAAATTATTGAAATACTAGTTAAAACTTGTCGCAAACGTCTAAATATTGCATTATTAGGCGAGTACGAACGATTCCCAAAATTTTAAAGCTCTAGCTTGATGGGAAGTTGGTGGGGCCGCGGTAGCCTAGTGGTCAAGGTCGTGGACTAGCGGCCGGCGGTTTTCGTTCAGTCGCGGGTTCGATCCTTGGCCACCAAAGACCCGCCGTGTAGCCGGGGCTGATGCACGTTAAATCTGTTCGGGGCCCAAAGTCCTCCCGTTGGCTTGGTGTGGATGTTAGGAGAGGGGGGTGCCAGCTCAGGTGTCGTCCTCGTCACTTGACCGTGGTTCAAAATTACGAGGTCCGTCGCCAATAGCCCTCGTGTTGCTTCTAGTGCGACGTTAATAAAAACTAAACTAATGGGAAGTTGGTTAAATTAACGATCGAAAATTTGATGACACACACACACACCTAGAGAAATTCAGAAAAACGTTGTAAAAAATGCGGGCTTGCAGATGGATATCATCTGGCGACTGCGGAAAAACGGCAGCTACGAATCGAAGCATAATAGGACGTAGAGAGTGAAAGAATGTAGATTTATGGCCCAAGAGTTGAAATCTATTTTGTGTTATTCATAGAAAATGAGTATCGCTATAGTATTAAAAGGCGCAAACGAAACACTGAAGACTTAAGGAAGACCAAAATGAACCAAATGAAGATTAAAAGGAATATAAAATCTTTGCTGTCTATAATTGCCCTAGGAATTTTTTACACACGCGTGTCTATTCTACGAACTGAGAATTTTGGCATATAATCTATGAAACGAGCAGTGTGAGATTTATTTATTTATTTTTTTGCTGCACTGTTGCAGTGAAAAATAATTTTAATTTAATCTGAAAATGAAGTATATTTATTTATGCGGTACGTTTTAATAATATCCTTATTTTATCCAAACACATTAAGTTTTTGACTTTTAGTCAGATAAAAAAATTATATATATATATATATGGCAGCTTGAAACGAGTTATAATTTGGGCAATTAGCATTTCCGTCTAGTTATATTTCAAGAAAAAAAGAAATATTTATTAAAGTCATGTGTAACAATCAATTAATCCCCTGAAAACAATTGTCAGAGACCAACTTCGATATACAGATTTTTATCGGCGAATCCTTCATGATAACAAAGATATAAGATAAATCTAAAATAGATGTGAAATATTTCAAATAATAAATGTAAAACACAAATGTGATGTTTAGCTTTCCAAAGACGGAAGTCAACATAAAGAGAAAAAAGAGCCAAAAAATAATATAAAATAATCTGCAGTTAAAAGTTGACAATTATTCATAGGTTTTATGATTACTATTAATTTTTTTTAAAAAAAAATCATTAATCACTTTTTTTCTGATATATCTTTAAGCAATTATCCATGCAGGTATTTAAGCAATTATTTGCTTATTGAAAAATGTTAGTGAGCATATATCCATTCATGTATAATCTAAATTTATTAAATAATCATTAATTTTTTTTCTAATATAATATTAATCAAGCAACAATACAGAAATTTTTAACTATTATTTGTCAATAACGAGAAAATAGCGTGAAGATATGTATATCAGCTAGAATTTTCCCCTAGTAAAAATGTCAATCAATAGCTAAAAATATATATATAAAAATATGGAAAAGCCTAACAAAAAAAATTGTATTTATATTTCTGCGTGAACTTTCATAGGAATATTTTGCTCCTTGGTTAAATCCAATATTTTAAATTTAACAAGTTTCGTAATTTCTTCGTTTTAATTTAAACAGCATTCCTTAAAAAAATTTTATTGGGGGCACTGGAAGAAAAAAATACTGGTAACCTTATTCTTTTCCTGAAAGGAAATAAGAGGGTCGACAGGCTCAGGTGTTCATTTAGCCATCAACACGGTGACACACCTATATTTCAGGGGAACATGCTCCTATTCAGAAAAGCTCATTTTCAACATACAGCTGGTATGAAACCCCCCACAAACTTCTTTGTATTCCCAGCCGTCAGTAGTTTTGTGCGGAGACCTTCCTGAGGGGATGGTCTCAACTCCAAGACAGGTGGGCAAGACCATTGGAAGGCCTTAGGAATTATTTGCTGTTTAGTTATCTTGACTAAATGTCTCGTTTTGAAAGAAACCATCTTCTTTTAAGTAGCCTGTTCTTTTGTTAAATTCTCAATAAAATGCTCGAATATAACATTTAAAGTTCTTTACCTAAATAATTTCAAATTTTAACGTGAATTCTAGATCTAATTCTTTTTTTAAAAAAACTTTCTTTTTAATTCCTGCGCTTAAAAACTAATTTAATGAAGAAGCATCTTATTGTTCCGGGTACTAGGGAAAACAGGGAGTCTAAATTCCTGCTCTGATCGCAGATAAAGAATCATTAGAGCTACAAAATCACATTCAATCACAATCACCGTTGCATTGTTCCTGATCACAGCTTCGGGACACCGAAATGTTCCATTCTTTAAAAAAGAGCAACCACCGTTACAATCGTCTATGTTCTAATCACCAGACAGTTCTTTATGAGTCAACAGTTGTCACTTGCACAGAATAGTAATATTTGTTACCCTTTACATCTCTCATCGATTTCCCCTTACTTATATATCATCATATCTAAATCACTTCACTTTATTTCCATCTACAACTAATTAACATAATCACGTTTCATTTCGGATGGGAAGAAATTGCTATTTTATGCAATCAATCTCAATGGAAATTCCCCAAGATTAGTGAAGGGAAAATCGCGAATATCCGAATGTCACAATTTTTCAGTAATATGTACGAAGGTGGTTCAAGAAGAATTTGTAGTTGAAAACAGCTGACATCACTAAGGTAAATTGGTGTTAGCATTGGATGAAATCATCTTTCAAACGGAGCGGGAAGAAATTGGACATTGATTCATAAGTTAGTTTTGCAAAAAAAGGGGTCATTTCCTGCCAAATCTAAAATTGATTGCTGCACCTTCGAGTTGTCACCGTCGGCGAGACCTCGATTCATCATCAGGCTCCGGAAATCAATCGAAAGCCAAAACGTTGGGTTGAATGCTGTGAATCGTTTCTGAAAAAGACGAAGTTGGTCTCACGGGCCAGAAGAGCTGTGAAGAAGAATTTTTGAGTGGTGAAAGGCGCCATGATCACGAATAGAAGTAACTGAGACGAAGACAGTAGCGCGAAGAGTCATAATTGCTTTCTAAAATCTAGTGCTTATGTCCTTAAAAAATAAATGGTTATGTGAAATTAAAGGTTTACTAATACACACGATAAACGCATGTGAAACTTGTAGTAATATACATAGCCATTTAACGTATAAAACTCATTTAATTTCAAGCATTTACTTAATAATTAAATAGTTAAAAATTCGAAGAAGTTCAATCTTGAGAGAATAAAAGTGATTCCGATGTGCCTGGTTTAAGGACTTTAACGACAAAACTAAGCAATATTTGTAATTAAAGCCGCTAGAGATTCACCATGACAAGAGATATTTAATTTGAAAAAACTTGTAGTAATACGTATTTAATTAATATAAATATATTCATTAATTTTTTTTTGTCCTTATTTAACTACCTATGTTGCAGTTGTTAATAGAATGTTTAACTATCAAAAATCTAAAGATTACGAAATGTTCCATTATGAGAGGGAAAATAAAAGGTCCAGTTATGTATGATATAGGAATACACTATAAAACTATCAGTATATAGAGCTGCTAGATATACATTACGAAAAGAGTGACTTAATTTTGATAATATTGCAGTAATTCATATCCAGTTAATATAATTTAAATGATTATTTTTTTTATTTACTAAATCAATCTTGAAACAGCTTCTCATAGAGTGTTTAATTATGATTTCATTTCAAGAATGGAGGTACTGGTTTATTGGCGTTGCAGTGAGAAGCAACATGAAGGCAATTGGCGACGACCCTCGGCAATTTTGAACATTAGTCAAATGGCGAGAGTGACAAATGGCACCTATTTCTCCAAACTTCCACGCCACAGGAAGAATTGAGACCACGACCAGAATTAACTTGTATCAGCCCTGCTACAAGGCAGTGGCATCTAGGCTCGAATCCACAACACGACAAATACAGCGTTGGTTGCTAATTCACAACCATTACCACTATTGTCTACTGGTGCTACTTCATTTTCATGCAATGATACATCTGAAAATCTAAAATCTGATATTTGATTGAAGATTATTTCTTACCATGTGAAAATTGCCACCTTAATAATATCTTTTTTTTTCCGGAAAATAATGGCTTACGCTTCACTCGTTAAAAATCACTCATTAATCAAACATATTTTTTATTAATACCACATTAATTCGACACTAGAATACACTGGTAATAACAGACAAAGTTTTCAAGCACGATTAAAGAACAAAACTCACTTCAAGATCTATTACAAACAGGAGACACCCAGAAAACCTGCAAAAGAAACAAAAAATTACAAATGCGTTGGTAAACGAAAATCAATCAAGATACACCAATGAAATAAAATATGCAAATTCCCACACTTGAAATTATTTGACTATTTCGTAAAATTCAAACAGTATCGGAAACATGAAGTTAATTTGAATCTCATTCTTTCCGTACTGAATTCATATCATTTTTGACGATGCAAAAATTGTATATTCCTCAAGAAGGTATAAAAAAAAATTACGATCAAAAACAAAAATTCATAAAATTTAAAACAAGTCTGTTAAAAGCTAATATGATATTATAAATGTTGATTGAAAAAAAAAAGCGAAAGTATTTAAACCGTGATTAAAAGCATATAATTTAAACAAATACAAAAATTAAGAGTGACTTTTCGAATTACAAAAATGATAGGGGATACTTGGTTATTAATCAACAAACACTCAGACTTTGATGTTTTTCTTGACAGCTCAATAAGTTTCATATTTTCATAGAACTTTTTATAGGTTTATGTATTAAATTTATTTTTAAATTGCAAGTACAGAGAAAACATTTTACGCGAAATATGTTCTGTGTCACACACTCTATTAAAATAAATATTAATTATTTAACATAAATATTAAAATGTTTTTAATTTTTGCACTTTTGATTTTTGTGTCGAAAATTCAAGGGTTATAGATATATTATTTACGAGATTTTAAGAACAAAAATTACAAGAAAATTAAACTTTAAAATGGAAGCAAAATGAACCGCTATTGAAAGAAACATATTTCCTCGCGTTTTGTTAGCGATGTGTTTTATTTTAGGACCTAGGTGTAAACATTAATCAATACCTACCTAGACGATAATGCTAATATATTTCCTTTTATATAATGAGGCTATTTAATATGCAATAAAAGAATTTTTTTTTCAAATAAACTCTCATAAATTTTAAATATTGCACATTATTAATAAAACATTTATGGGAATTCTTAAATTTGACGTTACTTAACTCAAATTTTGAAATTATGATTGTGTTGAGTTCAAAGAATATTACTATTTACACAGCACTTTGCAAATTTTCTAAGTTTTGAATGTAGTAGATTTTCGAAAAGATGTATCTAAAGGTAATGTAAATATAGTTATTGACCTGATTAGTTTCAGTGCCCCCCCCACATTAATGTCAAAAATCTAATTGGCGATAATTCTCCAAATATGGTAATCCTAAACAATTTCATCAATATTTTTATGGTCCTTTTTAGTGGCTACTCTACAAATTCCATAGCTTAAACAATTTTAAAGTCAAGGTTGTTTAAAAACTTGCACTAAAATAAAATAATTTCTATTCGTTGCAAAGTCGTCTCAGTTGTCTTAAAAATACTTTGATAAATTCTAAAACATTTCTAGAATCAATTTATTCCAGAAAAATTAAGCACTTTATTGATTAAAGAATAATCATATATAAAATTCATATATTGATGTACCACTGCCAGCGAAAAAATTGCTAAGTTCAAGATTCAAAACCAAATTAATAAAAGTGACCCGATGATTGAATATTTTTTTTGTCTGTTGGAAGTATGGAATTCATTTTCGTAACGTATACTTAAACAGTATAATTATATACTGAAACAAATTACTATTGAAGACGAAGCATAAGTTATTAAATCCAAAAACTGCTCACAGTTTTGAAAAAAAGAATTTTTTAAATTACAAAGAATTTTCTCTTCTCTTTTGCATATTCTATAACAACAAATGCGGGATACACTGTTGAATTTTATATAGTTTAGGATCAAGTTTTGAGACTTTGCATGGATACAGAATCTCGCCCCTAAGAGTAAAATAAATATTAAATATATTCATTTTCATGGACATAGCTATCTTCTAAAAAGGAACATATTTTCTTCCATATTTATAATAAGGAAACAATTGTGCAATTCTATTCCTGCGAACTTTTCGATTATAAAGCCAAGACAGATTATATTATATCGAAATGAAACGGAATAAATTACATAAACAGCTATTATTTTGTTTTAAGCTTTTTTCCCACTTTGATGATTTAACTTTTTATTGAAATAAATATTATGACTCTAAATATTGCAAGTATATTGTTTAATTATATACATTAATAAAATCCGATAATTTTTTACTACGAAGATAATGACTACAAGAAAGAGTTATTACTATAATTCTATTTTAAGATTTTTAACCTTATATATATATATACATATAGTCTTTCTCAAGTACTATTAAACATCATGTCGACTTGTTAAAATAAATGCCTTTCTTTTCTCGTTTTCTATTCAATTAAATATCAAACCAATTGAGACCAAGTTCAAGTTTAACTATTTATTTTACTGTAGCGGAGAGAGAGAGAATTTCCGCACAGCTGGAGATACAAATCCGCCGTTGGATAAACAGCACAAACGTCAGATGAGCATAAGAAATCAGGAGAGAGGGAATTTTCTCTTTCTTGGTGTTTTATACCATCGAATTTTACACCTGATCACGTGTGATGAATGGAGGGATTTCAGGTGCAGACATAAAGATTAATAGGAATCATCCCGACAATTCTGAAACCTGTGAAAAGCATTATCAGCGAATTTTTAAGAACACGTGATTGCATTAAGTTAATAATTCGATATAAAAACCAACGTTTTTAAAAACAACGTTTTTATATGGTGGCAAAGTTTATTAAAGAAAATTATTGAAATATTAGTTAAAACTGTTGGTTATTTTTAACTTTAAAATTTACTTATAAAAGAGACATTTGTGAGCGTATTAAAAAATTCATAATACTCATAAAATCAAAACATGCATTTGAAAGTTTGTAAGCCATTCTATTAAAAAAAAATGGGAACCAGAATTCAGAAAAAATTATTGTGATAAGACATGGTGCCAAATATTGGAAACTTTCTTTCTTGCTCATGATTATTGACTAAAAGTCAGCAACCCTTATTATCTCGGAGATAGTAAAGGGAGATAGTATCTCCCCTTTGTGAGTACAATAGTTTTACGAGGCGTCTTGTGGTGTGGGGAGTGCCCGGTGTTCCCAAAGGGGGAAAATTTTTTTTTTCCTCAATCCTAAAAGCGCCTAGAGGAAAGAATATTTTGACTTATTAAAATTATTGAAATATTAGTTAAAACTTGTCGCAAACGTCTAAATATTGCATTGTTAGGCGAGTACGAAAGATTCCCGAAATTTCAAAGCTCTAGCTTGATGGGAAGTTGGTTAAATTAACGATCGAAAATTTGATGACACACACACACACCAAGTGAAATTCAGAAAAACGTTGTAAAAATGAATGGTGTCAGGAAATAAGAATGAACGCTTTACTTTTAAATGAGAATAGGTAAAAAATTTAGAAATTTTATAATTATTATGAGAAACTAATATGAATTAAAGTTAAATCATTACACACACATGTGTGTGTGTGTGAATAAAATATATATGTCAATAAGAAATGTCCACAGAAGAAGCTGTACTTACAGTTCTAAGAAAAAGATATGGCTGTTCATTCAATGGTGCAACAACGCGTCTCACTCTGGCTTAAATCTATTTGTGATAATTTCTTCCTTCCTAGTCTCATTGTACACTGTTCCCGATGCATTTCTTGAGATGATTTCTTGAATAGCTTCCTGCAAATGGAGGTCTTCGGTTTTGTCGGCTAAGTAAAAAACCACCGTCTTGTTTAAAGATGTCGATCCAAGTTGGAGTCTTACAGATGTCCTCTCTTCCACTTTAGCCGTCCCAAGCATGTCAGCTGTTGCGTAAACCTTCGCTTCGTTTGACCATTCTCCATTTTGGATACCGTCAATGACCAAAACGCTACTCGAATTGCCTAATGAGAGATTCGTTTCCTTGGAAACAGATTCGCATTGCACCCTTTCATGAGTACTCAGTATGATAAAAATAGCGCAAAAGATAACGATACATAAAAACAAAATAGGAGTGTTTGATTCTTCCGAATTTTTTAAATTGTATATAGTATCATTTATTTTCAAGTAACGATCAATTTTTCTAGGATTCCTTCGTATGGAAGATGAGGCATTTCTGCTTGCTTTTGCTTGATTGTGACATTCAATACTTTCAGAATCCTCTGGTATAGAACAAGTTCTTTTATCCATCATTTGGATGGCAGATGTTGCATTTCTGCTTGATTCTTTTTGCATGGGATATTTAATACTTTCGGAGTACTCGGGTGCAGAAGAGCCAGTTCTATTGTCCTTTCTTTGCATGGAAAAACCTTCCACTATTCCTCCATTTTCTTTCGAAATACCTTCAACAGCCTCTAATAGCTTGGAATATGGACTTTCATATTCTATTTCTGTGGAACAATCAATTTTTACTGCCATTGTGAAATATTTCGCTCAATTTTCTTTTCCTTTTCAGGATAACTTAATTCTAATTTATTGCGAATTCCTGTATTAGTATCACAAATCACCTGTTGAAAACACTGTTGCTGTGAACTTGTATAGAAAAGCACAGATTTCCTTCTAGATATATATTGCGGTGCAAATCTTATCTTCAATTTCCTTTTCTCGAGCAGTTGCGAGATATTTGAGGTATTATGTCTTCGGCAGAACACAACCGGTATAATATTGTCTAAAAACACCTTTGGCAGAAATAAAAATATCCACTGTGAATGGTAGAATTTCAACAAGAATCTATCACATTCCCATAGAATAGACAAATTAATCGAGAGAAGGGACGAACAGCAAACGTGTTGTACTTTGACCTGCTGCACTTCCAATAAAAAGGAGGGAGAATCGAAAAACTATATAAGCGTCTAGCCCCTCAAATACTAGCTTTCTCCCATTTCTCCCTGAATACCAGCACAGCATCCTGTTTATGTCAGGGAGCTCGTCATGCTGAAAGGCATCAGCTGTCACCCAAACACAATGGGACGGGGACGAAAAATGAAACCTGTTTAAGGCTTTTATACGTTCTGGGATAAACATTGTGTGCAAATGCTACTCACCGAGATAAATCTTTGTTCCGTAAAATCATACTGAACAAATTAATTTTTGTTTTTGTTGGAGTAATAGTTACGCTTCTCATAAGACTTATTTAATTTCTTTATTCATCGCTAATTTCGTTATCTGACAGGAATATCGTGAATAATTTTAATAATTTATTGTCTGCTTATATTTTTTTTTATTGCCAGCCCTTACTTTAATATTTGAAAGGAATATCCCCAATAGTTTTCATAAATTATTAACTATTTTAATATTTTATTGTCTGCCTTTATATTAATATCTGAAAAGAAAATTGTCAAAAGTTTCCATAATTTATTGGCAACTGTAATATTTTATCGTATGCCTTTATTTATTGTGTTGTAATATTGGCAGCATTTTAAAATGGTTTTTATGTGTGTTTTTTGAAGGTTGTGTACTCTATAAAACTACGATCTTTGTGTGGATTTTATTATTATTTTAAAATAAAAACAACAATATTTGAGACAAAACGTGAGTTATTTAATTTATGAATGCAGCTTAGTAGTCCACAAAATTATCTAATTCTAAAAGAGGAAATTTTACTCAACACGTTTCCTTCGAATTTATCTCGGATTAACATTTGATTTGTTTAAAAACAAACTTAAAATCATTTTGTGTACATTTGACATAAAGAGGATAAATACTTTTCGATAATTATAAAATCCCCCCTCCCCTCAAGTTAGCTTTTTTCCCACTTAAGAAGTTTCTTCTTCTTTTTGGAATCTTGCTTTCAACTGTATTATGAACCTTAATTTCCAACCAAATGGAAACAGGGAATACAAAAGAAGGATGGACTTTGGAATTATATCAGGTCACAAAAAATTTCACCTTCCTTCAAAAAATGGAAGCATGAAACACTTCTAGGTGGACTTTGTCCAAGGAATTGGGCAATAAAAAATTATTCTTGGGTTACTTAAAGGGTCATCCATTGCATTCCCAGGCCCATTAACATTTAAGAATTAGAGGTCTTAAGCAAGTGGTCTGAGACCCAGCTGCATGCCTTAAAACATACAAAGGGAAGTATCCCCCCCCCAATTAAAACAAACGAAGCGACTTTTATGATGATAAGTAACCAGAAACTTCACATTCATGAATATGTGTACTGAAGAGTCCATTTCCACTATGAAAAAAAAAAAAAAAAAAAAAAAAAAAAATTCAGCCATGTTTCCTCAGTCACATTCTTTTTGTAGTTCTTATATTCAGTTCAACTATTGTATGCTAGAATTAGTTGAATATCCATTTCAACTGTATATATATGTTTGCAAGCATGCCGGGATTGTTTTGAATGATTAAATAAGAAGAAAAAAAGTTGCTTAAGTGTATTTACCGTAACACAATTTTATTTTTTTGCTAGCTTTTGTTTTGTGTTTCCTAGAAAAAGTGCAAAAAAAGTGACTTAAGTGAAACAGAAAAAAAAGTGACTTTTTAGCGGAAAAAGTGACCGCTGAGAACCTATGTCAAAAATGCGTAAAAGAACTGTGAATAGGGACTAGTGACAATTATTAAAACATTTATTTTTCACTAAATGTGTTACGATTCTTTATTGGGACTATCAGTGAAACTTTTTGGGATAAGATATAATTTTTAGAACTCTATTATTGTCTTTTTTCTGTTAAGTTACAGTGGAAGTATTGGTCAATTTCCTTTTCTTTTTGGCGTTTGAGAATCTTTGGGGTTATTATATTTTCATTATGAGGAATATCTTTATTAGCATTTGGGAATCCTAACTTCCCCAATAGGAAAGAAAATTTATATCAAGGCACTTACTTTTATTAAGACTTTGATTTTTATAAATAAGACACAAATTGTAACATATATTTATTTTATATTTCTATAGATCTCGCGTTGCTTCTAGTGCGAAGTTAATAAAAACTAAACAAATACAAACAAATTATATATATATATATAATTTTTTACATGATTTATTTGGATTACTCTCATATTGAAAACAAAAGTTTTAAAATCATTACCCTAACTCAATTTTTGTTTTTAGATTATATATAACAGGGGTATTTATTCATTTACGCTTGGGGAACCCTTTCAGCTTACCTTTTTCTTGAAGGAACTTCTTGATCAAAGTGCAGAAAAAATAGGACATCAAAACTTTATCCTACTCAAATTTACAAAATTATTATTGCATCTTTTTTTTTTTTTTTTTTATCACAACTCAAACTGCTTAATAAGATAACGAATAGAAAGGTAGCTAATGGCGTTTTTTGCTTTCATAAAATGGACTCTATCATTAAATAAAAGCAACAATATTTTAAATTAAAACAAATTCATAAAAAAGAAATTTTTTATTGACTTGGCTGCGATTGTTTTTTATTTCAAAGTATTTTAACATCTAGAATAATTGATGAAATCTGCAACCTAATGTCCTGTTCAGCAATCAATCTGTTTCTGCATTTTGTTTTTGTCGCAGCGCACAAAGAGAAAACGTTTTCGCATACATAGGTTGAAACAAATGACATTAGATGTTTCACAACTCTTTTGGCAATTTCAGGATATTCTTCTTTAATGTCAATCCAAAAATGCGTAATATGAACTTGACTAAATTTTAGTTTCAATTGAGTGCCGGTCAATATATCAATTTGAGAAATACCGACTGAGTTAAAGAATGAAGACTAATATGTGACCTAACGTGTCTCGATTAATGTATTTGAAGCACGTGACTTTAATAAAATTTAAGATTTTGTCTTATCCAAAAAATATTTATTTATACTTAATTTTTTTTTGTAAGCGAACTGCATTTAAGAATTCGAACTTGTATAAAAATTTAAATTTTACTAAGATTTCGGAGCTTTGATTAGGAAAATAGTGATCATCTACCGAACCCTTCGAGTGTTTCAAGGAACCCAGATGAAGACCTCTGATCTATTACAAATCTTACAAAAATTTAATGTAATGATAATTTTAGTTTGTACAGTTAATCACGTTACAGTTTCATTAAGGCTCCCTTCGAGTGAATCCGAAAGTAAGAATCGGCGAAAGCTCCCTCTACTGGGAGGGGGGAAGGGGCGTTACTTAGTGCGGACAAAGTACTCGTACAATACTGGTCATATGGAGCAGAAGTAAATAGTTCTCTTATAAAAGAGAAATTACAAGCTTTATTTTTCTTAATTTTCATTATTTCGCTTGATATTAAATTGGGAACTTCTTAGATGCTTTTAATTTTTTCAATTTTGCTCTAATATTTTCCATTTTCTTATATTTATGTTTTCACAGCTATCATGAAGTTTGAAAATGACGTAACAGGGTAATAAATATTTCCTCTAGACAGAGCTGAAAGAAGTAGAGCTGTTTCCCCACCTCGATTCTCACCCTTTTATCTCCCCCCCATTCAAAACAAGAGAAAAAGGGGGTAATTTAATCTCCATCGTTCTTTTACACAGTTTCTTGGGAGCTTTTTCCGGTAGGGAGGGGTCCCTCCTGAGGCTAAATTGCCCTTCTGTGTTGTTCAAGTATTTGAAAGCTATCCCAAACTAGGAAGAAACTGGCTTTTTCATTGCTTCAAAAATAGTCATTCTTCCCTTTCAACAACTTTTTTTTACTCCTTTTTTCATGCCTTCTAATTTCAAAAAATCTGTTTCTACTATTTCATTTTTTTCAAAATCGAATCATTTGATTTGTAAAAGATCGACAATGCTAGTGATATTCCAAATTTTGTGTATACTGATTAATTATATAAATATAAATTTTAATATAATAAAATGTTCTTTATACAAAATTTTGCAAAGAACAGATTTTGCCACCCAAAGTGCACTTTTTTTTTGTAATTATTATTAATTTACTCAATTAATTATTAGAATTAAAGTAAACGATAAAATATCGAGAAATGGACAATAGTAAACTTTTCCGATATTAAAATTAAAGGAACCAGTAAATTATTAGATTGATTTTATTTTAGCTAAGTGTAATTAAAATCAAAGCAAACGATAAATTATTAAATTGAGTATTATATCAACTACATGTAATTAAAATTAAAGGAAATGACTAATTATTAAATTGAATATATTTAAGCTAAATGTAATTAAAATTGAAGTGAACGATTAAAAATAGGAAAGTGATTTCGTACGCGAAAAGTGATCTGGTTCTCCGAAACTGACCAACTAAAACAAAAGCCCCTTGGGTGGCTAAAAAGCTGAAACCCGGTCAAAACAAATTGCTCAATGAAGTTGCTGTATTGTCAGTATGTGGTTGTATTAACTGAAATAATTATTTGAATTTTGTTGATAATATTGTATCCAATTCTAATTGCACCAATAGGAAAAAAAATTATATCAAGGTATTTGCTTTGAGGAAAAAATTTCTTTCCCCCTCTGGGAGCACCGGGCACTCCCCACGCCGCATGAGGAATCGTAAACCTTTTGTTCTCACAAAGGGGAGATACTATCTCCCCTTTACTATCTCCGAGATAGTAAGGGTTGCTGACTTTTAGTCAGTAATCATTCGCAAGAAAGAAAGTTTCCAATATTTGGCGTCATGTCTTATCACAATAATTTTTTCTGAATTCTGGTTCCCATTTTTTTTAATAGAATGATTTACAAACTTTCAAATGCATGTTTTGATTTTATGAGTATTATGAATTTTTTAATACTGTCACAAATGTTTCTTTTTAAGTGAATTTTAAAGTTAAAAATAACTAACAGTTTTAACTAATATTTCAATAATTTTCTCTAATAAACTTTGCCACTATATAAAAACGTTGTTTTTAAAAACTTTGGTTTTTATATCGAATTATTTATGATCAATTTAGTGCGCCGGATACAAATTTTCATATATTTAATAAAAATTTAAAAATACTTGCAAGAATCAGAAGAAAAAAAAAAGTAACTCTACAGAAGCCTTCCTTTTTTAATGCTCTTTAAAATGCACTTTATTCCATGCAGTTAAAATAAATATTCTAAACGTAAGATTTTAAGTAAGTAACTCCATAGGATTAACATTAGGTGACGTGTCGACGGGAGCCTTATGCATGAGGAGGACATATATCGCTCAGAGGAGTGGAAAGAGTTTGCGAGAAACAACTCTGTTTCAACAGCGGAGACGATGCAAAGAAATTGTTGAAATAACGTAAGTGTTGGGTAATGACAGGAGAAATTTAAAATTTCTCTTCAATGACATTTTAATTTTTTCAAAAAAATTCAATGATTAAAAAACATGTAAAGTGGAACTGTGCACACACACACATAAAGAATATTTGTAGATATTCTAAATATTCATTGTTTTCTACTTTTATGCTTTATGAATGTGTCTTGAAAATTTTAAGAATTATTTTGGAAGTTAATTAAGATTTTCAAATTTTACATCACTTTTTATTTTAAGAATTTGAATCCGAAACGAACTAAATTTTAAAATAATCCAAGTTGAAAATAATTATTATATTTACTTCTAAATAAAAAAAAATGTATTATTTTAAATACCCTAGTTGAATGAGACGAAATATCATTCGTTATAAAACTTCAATTCTTTTTATAACTGACTAGAGCACTTGAAGTATTAACGAATATATATAATTTATATTTGAAATAAATTTTAATAGAAAAGTTTATTATATATAGTACTTACAACTATACAGAATGTAAAATATGTACCCTAAAATGAATATTTTAAATCGCTTATGTTCATTATTAATAATATATTAGCCACCCAAGGGGCTATTATTTTAATTGGGTCACTTTTCGTGTACCAGATCACTTTTCAATTTTTTATCACACATAGCTTAAATATATTCAATTTAATAATTTATCGTTTCCTTTAAAAGCGGAAAAGTTTACTATCGTCCGTTTCTCGATATTTCATCATTTAACTTTTGACTCCCGGCCCCCCCCCCCCCCCGAGTCTTCAAACTGTTCCTTCGGGTTCCGTAGAACAGTTTGAGGACCACTGGTCTAGATTATGATCCTTCTTGTCTATCAATTCAACCAAATGCTGTAGTGCTATTCTGAGCATGATTTGAAGGAGTTCAACTTGGCATCAGATAAAGAAGGCTTGATGTTTGCTGAAAACAATGCCTTAATAAGTTTTTTTTCACTATCCATTTATTTTTTTTTAAAAGCAAACATGAATAATTTTATTCTTCCGGTACTTCCCTGTTATATAAGAATATTTTAATAATCTTTATGAAATCATGCTATATTATAGGCCATATTGGAAAATTTTTTATGTCATACTCTATAACAGAATGTCGAATTTTAGTTATTACCAAAAGCCCAGACAGCAGATTTTGACATTGCAACAAAAAAAGAAAATTTTTCAAATAGTGGAATGTTAAGTACTACTTTATTTAAATTATTACCAAGTAGTTTTTTTCCCTCCTTATCCGGGATGTTTTTACAAAAATACAAGAAAATCACGTATACGAATTTTAATAAGGTATGTAGACATACTAATAATTTTCATGTTAGAATTTCCTATTTATTCAAGATTAAACAAAACAAAAAAAGAATGAAAACTTTGATAAATAGTCATATTTTTAAATATTTCTTGTTCTAAAATTAACATTATTATCAGAATACCAATTTTTCAAATAATTTCTTTTACCAATGATATTAAGACGACTTCCATTGTACCATAGACAGGAACTAGAAATATATTTTATAAATAATAATAATGTTTTCATATTTTAATGACCTCCAAGAAAAAAAATTGGCGGCCATTTCAAATTCCGCCACAGATTTCTTGAGATGGAAATCCACCTAGCCAAAGAACGACAAAAGATTTAAATTGGGAGGAGGGAATTAGCGCAACTAAAGAAGAGAAGGAGATCGTACTGATCAGAAGTAAATAATTCGTAGTTCTCTTATAAAAGGGAATTTACATGCTTTCTTTCTTTTTTATAATTTTCAATATTTTATTTGATTTCAGAGAAAAACTTCTTTGATGCATTTATTTTTTTTTTTTTTCTATTTTTCTTTATTTTATCCCATTTTTTTATATTTCTATTTTGACAGCTATCAAGTAGTTTGAAAGCGCACCCCTCGCCCACTTCTGGATGGGTTGTGGATGGGAGAAGTATTGTGGTTGTATCCCCTCCCGCAAATCAGTGCTAAAAACAAATATATAACTCTTTCCTTTTTTAATTTTATTGAATATTACAGATGAAGATGTAATTTAATTTCAGCCACTGTATGTATGATACAGTTTCTTTCTTCCTATCCAAGTTGGGGATGGAATGTCCACTTTGTAAACATGAATCAACTTTTCACTCACTGAACAATCCAAAGAGTCTCTTTCCTCTAAGGTAAAGATTACATCATCCTCGAATATTATTGTCCAAGTATTTCGAAGCCATCCCCTATAAAAAGGTATACAAAGAAATTGGCTTTTACGTAGCTTCAATAAACCGTCATTTTTCTCATTGGAGAATTTTTTTTACTCTTCTTTTTTTACTCTTTCTAATTTCAAAGAATTCATCTCTACTACGTTTTTTCCCCTCTTTAATCCTATCATTTGACTTATGAAAGATCGAAGATGCTAGAGAGATCTTAGTCAAACACTGATTAGGAAACGTTCCAAATTTTTTACAGTAATCAATTACATAAAAATATAACTTTCAATACAACTTGAAACCTGTTCAGAACAAATTGCCTTGATGTATGTCCATACGTGGTTAAGTTAAATGAAATAATTATTAGACTTTTGTATACAGTTTTGAGCCAAATTCTTATTAAAATAAATGTAAATATGAAAATAAAATTATCATCAGGGCACTCTCTTTTATTAGGACACTGATTTTTTACAACTAAAAGACATCAAAAAATTTATATATATATATATAATCATTTATAACAAATCCTTAAAAAATTTGTATAGCAATAATAGCTTTCTTTTGTTACAGGTATGCAATAGTCTAGTGTCGTGGTCGCGAAATCGTTGAACGGCGTTGTTTTCATACAGTCGTGGCTTCGAGCCTTGTACCGGGACTAATGCAGCTAAAATATGTACAGATTCCAAATCTCCCCTTTAGCGTGTTATGGAAGTTTGAAGAGGGGGTGCCAAATGTTGTCCTCTCCCTTGATCGAGGCTTAAATGTATTCGGTCGTCTCCAATTATTTCTAAATGAGACGTTTCATAAACGATCTATCCATCAAAAAATATTTTGTTACAAGTAATCACTTTCGACAATTATTTACATCACATGTAAACAAACATGAAGCACTCACATTAGGAACTTCTAAAATACAAAATATACAAAGGAATAAATATTATAAAACTTAAGTACTGATATTAGAAGATACAAATATCTAGTTTATTCACAAATTAAAGGCAACCGGAGAAGAGTTTCAAAAATTTCGAGTTGTAAACAATGTAAAACAATAAGATTAAACTCTGCAATTATCCTTGCATTAGTCTCAAGATTTTTATTAATTCAGGTGTACCCTTTTTCCTTTTCATAGGGTGTTCCATCTACTGAAAAAGCAAAAAGTGGAAAAACTTCCAAACTGCAAGGGTGGTAGGGGGGAAGGCGCACGGCCATTGCAAAAAGAGGGGTGTAGTATTAAATAAAAACAAATACCCTTTCACATAAGAGGAATTACAATAGTCTCCTTAACTCCGACCCTTTCGACTCATTTAAGCGGATTACTCAAAATAATCTAGAGGAATACATACACACACACACACATATATATATATATATACATTTCTAGAATCAATTTATTTCAGAAAAATTAGGCACTTTATTGATTTAAGAATAATCATATATAAAATTCATATATTGATGTACCACTGCCAGCGAAAAAATTGCTAAGTTCAAGATTCAAAACCAAATTAATAAAAGTGACCCGATGATTGAATATTTTTTTTGTCTGTTGGAAGTATGGAATTCATTTTCGTAACGTATACATAAACAGTATAATTATATACTGAAACAAATTACTATTGAAGACGAAGCATAAGTTATTAAATCCAAAAACTGCTCACAGTTTTGAAAAGAAGAATTTTTTAAATTACAAAGAATTTTCTCTTCTCTTTTGCATATTCTATAACAACAAATGCGGGATACGCTGTTAATTTTTATATAGTTTAGGATCAAGTTTTGA
Source organism: Nephila pilipes (assembly GCA_019974015.1). Taxonomy (NCBI): domain Eukaryota; kingdom Metazoa; phylum Arthropoda; class Arachnida; order Araneae; family Nephilidae; genus Nephila; species Nephila pilipes. The sequence goes on along the minus strand of BMAW01010778.1, from coordinate 88,190 downwards.
GACTTTGCATGGATACAGAATCGCGCCCCTAAGAGTAAAATAAATATTAAATATATTCATTTTCATGGACATAGCTATCTTCTAAAAAGGAACATATTTTCTTCCATATTTATAATAAGGAAACAATTGTGCAATTCTATTCCTGCGAACTTTTCGATTATAAAGCCAAGACAGATTATATTATATCGAAATGAAACGGAATAAATTACATAAACAGCTATTTTGTTTTAAGCTTTTTTCCCACTTTGATGATTTAGCTTTTTATTGAAATAAATATTATGACTATAAATATTGCAAGTATATTGTTTACTTATATACATTAATAAAATCCGATAATTTTTTACTACGAAGATAATGACTACAAGAAAGAGTTATTACTATAATTCTATTTTAAGATTTTTAACCTTATATAGATATAGTCTTTCTCAAGTACTATTAAACATCCTGTCGACTTGTTAAAATAAATGCCTTTCTTTTCTCGTTTTCTATTCAATTAAATATCAAACCAATCGAGACCAAGTTCAAGTTTAACTATTTATTTTACTGTAGAGGAGAGAGAGAGAGAATTTCCGCACAGCTGGAGATACAAATCCGCCGTTGTATAAACAGCACAAAAGTCAGATGAGCATAAGAAATCAGAAGAGAGCAGAAGAGAGGGATTTTTCTCTTTCTTGGTGTTTTATACCATCGAATGTTACACCTGATCACGTGTGATGAATGGAGGGATTTCAGGTGCAGACAGAAAGTTTAATAGGGATCATTCCGACAATTCTGAAACCTGTGAAAAGCATTATCAGCGAATTTTTAAGAACACGTAATTGCATTAAGTTAAAAATGAATGGTGTCAGGAAATAAGAATGAACGCTTTACTTTTAAATGAGAATAGGTAAAAAATTTAGAAATTTTATAATTATTATGAGAAACTAATATGAATTAAAGTTAAATCATTACACGCACGCACGCACGCACGCACACACACACACACACACATATTTATATATATATATATATATATACAAAATAAAAAAATGTTCACAGAAGAAGCTGTACTTACAATTCTAAGAAAAAGATATGGCTGTTCATTCAATGGTGCAACAACGCGTCTCACTTTGGCTTAAATCTATTTGTGATAATTTCTTCCTTCCTAGTCTCATTGTACACTGTTGAATTTGAATTTCGTGAGATGATTTCTTGAACAGCTTCCTGCAAATGGAGGTCTTCGGTTTTGTCGGCTAAGTAAAGAGTCACCGTCTTGTTTAAAGATGTCGATCCAAGTTGGAGTGTTACAGAAGTCTTCTCTTCCATCTGAATCGTCCCAAACATGTCAGCTGTTACGTAAAGTTTCGTTTCGTTTGACCATTCTCCATTTTGGATACCGTCAATGACCAAAACGCTACTCAAATTGCCTAATGTGAGATTCGTTTCTTTGGAAACAGATTCGCATTGCACATTTTTAAGAGTAATGATTTTGAAAATTAGTACGAAATAGAGCACGATAACTACTACTAAAAATAAAGTATTGTTCATTTCTTTCCAACTTTCTGAATCGTTTCTTCTATCAATTATTTTCAAGGCACAATCAATCTCTCTACGCTTGCTCTGTATGGAAGATGAGGCATTTCTGCTTGCTTTTGCTTGATTGTGACATTCAATACTTTCAGCATCCTCTGGTATAGAACAAGTTCTTTTATCCATCATTTGGATGGCAGATGTTTCATTTCTGCTTGATTCTTTTTGCATGGGATATTTAATACCTTCGGAGTACTCGGGTGCAGAAGAGCCAGTTCTTTTGTCCTTTCTTTGCATGGAAAAACCTTCCACTATTCCTCCATTTTCTTTCGAAATACCTTCAACAGCCTCTAATAGCTTGGAATATGGACTTTCATATTCTATTTCTGTGGAACAATCAATTTTTACTGCCATTGTGAAATATTTCGCTCAATTTTCTTTTCCTTTTCAGGATAACTTAATTCTAATTTATTGCGAATTCCTGTATTAGTATCACAAATCACCTGTTGAAAACACTGTTGCTGTGAACTTGTATAGAAAAGCACAGATTTCTTTCTAGATATATACCCGGTGCAAATCTTATCTTCAGTTTCCTTTTCTCGAGCAGTTGCGTGATATTTGAGGTATTATGTCTTCGGCAGAACACAACCGGTATAATATTGTTTAAAAACACCTTTGGCAGAAATAAAAATATCCACTGTGAATGGTAGAATTTCAACAAGAATCTATCACATTCCCATAGAATAGACAAATTAATCGAGAAAGGGACGAACAGCAAACGTGTTGTACTTTGACCTGCTGCACTTCCAATAAAAAGGAGGGAGAATCGAAAAACTATGTAAGCGTCTAGCCCCTCAAATACTAGCTTTCTCCCATTTCTCCCTGAATACCAGCACAGCATCCTGTTTATGTCAGGGAGCTCGTCATGCTGAAAGGCATCAGCTGTCACCCAAACACAATGGGACGGGGATTTTCTTGGACGGGGACGAAAAATGAAACCTGTTTAAGGCTTTTATACGCTCTTGGATAAAGAAAACGTTGGGATAAACATTGTGTGCAAATGCTACTCACCGAGAAAAATCTTTGTTCCGTAAAATCATACTGTACAAATTAATTTTTGTTTTTGTTGCAGTAATAGTTACGCTTCTCATAAGACTTATTTAATTTCTTTATTCATCGCTAATTTCGTTATCTGACAGGAATATCGTGAATAATTTTAATAATTTATCGTCTGCTTATATTTTTTTTATTGCCAGCCCTTACTTTAATATTTGAAAGGAATATCCCCAATAGTTTTCATAATTTATTAACTATTTTAATATTTTATTGTCTGCCTTTACATTAATATCTGAAAAGAAAATTGTCAAAAGTTTACATAATTTATTGGCTACTGTAATATTTTATCGTATGCCTTTATTTATTGTGTTGTAATATTGGCAGCTTTTTAAAATGGTTTTTATGTGTGTTTTTTGAAGGTTTTGTACTCTATAAAACTACGATCTTGTGGATTGTGTGGATTTTACTATTATTTTTAAATAAAAACAACATTATTTGAGACAAAACGTGAGTTATTTAATTTATGAATGCAGCTTAGTAGTCCACAAAGTTATCTAATTCTAAAAGAGGAAATTTTGCTCAACACGTTTCCTTCGAATTTATCTCGGATTAACATTTGATTTGTTTAAAAACAAACTTAAAATCGTTTTGTGTACATTTGACATAAAGGGGATAAATACTTTTCGATAATTATAAAATCCCCCCCTCCCCTCAAGTTAGCTTTTTTCCCACTTAAGAAGTTTCTTCTTCTTCGAACCTCGCTTTCAACTGTATTATGAACCTTAATTTCTAACCCAATGGAAACAGGGATTACAAAAGAAGGATGGACTTTGGATTATATCAGGTCACAAAAAATTTCACCTTCCTTCAAAAAAAAAGGAAGAATGAAACACTTCTAGATGGACTTTGTCCAAGGAATTGGGCAATAAAAAATTATTCTTGGGTTACTTAAAGGGTCATCCATTGCATTCCCAGGCCCATTAACATTTAAGAATTAGAGGTTTTAAGCCAGTGGTCTGAGACCCAGCTGCATGCCTTAAAAATTACAGAGGGAAGTATCCCCCCCCAATTAAAACTAACGAAATGACTTTTATGGAGATAAGTAACCAGAAACTTCACATTCATGAATATGTGTACTAAAGAGTACATTTCCACTATAAAAAATTTTTTTTAGCCATATTTCCTCAGACACATTCTTTTTGTAGTTCTTATATTCAGTTCAACTATTGTATGCTAGAATTAGTTGAATATCCATTTCAACAGTGTATATATGTGTGGAAACATGCCGGGATTGTTTTGAATGATTAAATAAGAAAAAAAAAGTTGTTAAAGTGTATTTACTGTAACACAATTTTATTCTTTTGCAAGCTTTTGTTTTGTGTTTCATAGAAAAAGTACAAAAAAAAGTGACTTAAGTGAACCAAAAAAAAAGTGACCGCTGAGAACCTATGTCAAAAATGCGTAAAAGAATTCTGAATAGGTACTAGTGACTATTATTAAAACATTTATTTTTCACTAAATGTGTTACGATTCTTTATTGGGACTATCAGTGAAACTTTTTGGGATAAGATACAATTTTTAGAACTCTATTATTGTCTTTTTTCTGTAAAGTTACAGTGGAAGTATTGGTCAATTTCCTTTTCTTTTTGGCGTTTGAGAATCTTTGGGGTTATTATATTTTCATTTTGAGGAATATCTTTATTAGCATTTGGGAATCCTAACTGCCCCAATAGGAAAGAAAATTTGTATCAAGGCACTTACTTTTATTAAGACTTTGATTTTAAATAAGATACAAATTGTAACATATATTTATTTTATACAAATTGTAACATAACTTTAAATAAGACACAAATTGTAACATATATTTATTTTATATTTCTATAGATCTCGCGTTGCTTCTAGTGCGAAATTAATAAAAACTAAACAAAAACAAACAAATTATATATATATATATATATAATTATATATATTCAACCTTTTACACTTTGGGAACCCTTTGAGCTCTTACCGTTTTCTTGAAGGAACCTCTTGATCAAAGTGCAGAAAAAATAGGACATCAAAACTTTATCCTACTCAAATTTACAAAATTATTATTGCATCTTTCTTTCTTTCTTTTTTTTTTTTTATCACAACTCAAACTTCTTACTAAGATAACGAATGGCAAGGCAGCTAATGGCATTTTTTGTTTTTTCTAAAATGGATTCTATCAATAAATAAAAGCAACAATATTTTAAATTCAAACAAATTCACAAAAAGAAATTTTTTAATGACTTGGCTGCGATTGTTTTTTATTTCAAAGTATTTTTTAAAATCTAGAATAATTGATGAAATCTGCAACCTAATGTCCTGTTCAGCAATCAATCTGTTTCTGCATTTTGTTTTTGTCGCAGCGTACAAAGAGAAAACGTTTTCACATATATAGATCGAAACAAATGACATTAGATGTTTCACAACTATTTTGGCAATTTCGGTATATTCTTCTTTAATGTCAATCCAAAAATACGTAATAAGAACTTGACTAAATTTTAGTTTCAATTGAGTGCCGGTCAATATATCAATTTGAGAAATACCGACTGAGCTAAAGAATGAAGACTAATATGTGACCTAACGTGTCTCGATTAATGTATCTGAAGCACGTGACTTTAATAAAATTTAAGATTTTGTCTTATCCAAAAAATATTTATTTATACTTAATTTTTTTTGTAAGCAAACTGCATTTAAGAATTCGAACTTGTATAAAAATTTAAATTTTACTAAGATTTCGGAGCTTTGATTAGGAAAATAGTGATCACTTACGGAGTCCTTCCAGTGTTTCAAGGAACCCAGTTGAAGACCTCTGATCTATTACAAAAGCTTACAAAAATTTAATGTAATGATAATTTTAGTTTGTACAGATAATCACATTACAGTATCATTAACATAACATGTATGTATCAAACACTCACGATAGAAGCTTATAAAACACAGAATGTACCAACAAAAGAATAAATAGTATGCATGTCAAATATTTGTATTAAAAGATACAAAATTTACACTTTATTTCCAAATCAAAGGCAAAGAAACTATAGAAATGGGACAAGGAACGTTCAGTTTCAGGTGTCGTTACCTTTATCAAACTTTGGTTAATTTTTTTTGAAGTCAGTCGCTAAGAAGTTCATCATGTTGCTTTAGTACTTTATTAATACAAACAAATAAATAACAAAATCTATGCTTTAATAAATCATATTTTTCTAAAAATTTAGTGCTATTTAAAAGAAAGAAATAAGACTTAAAATATGGTAACTAATTTTATGGGAAAGCAATATTCTAAGATACCTCATATAATCTTAATCTACCTTTATATTCAAAAAATAATTAAATCAAACCTTAATTATAAATTTATCTCAATCAAGAAACTTTGCCCACACTATCTCCATTTGGCCAAATAAGGTGGATCCACATAAAACAACCAAACAACAAATAAGGTGGATCCACCTTTGGTGGCTGATAATAGTAAATCAATTTTAAAATTATTTGAACACAAAAAATTCCAAGAAGGAAGCCAAATTATAAAAAACGTAGTTTGAAATTCTCGAAGCAAAATAAAATTTAAAAAAAAAAAAAAAAAAACCTTCCTCACAGCTTAAAATTTGGAATAATGTTATTTCTTTACATTTATACCTTAATTCCCGTTTACATATGATTTAAGGTAATATATAAATAAGTAAATAAAATACTTAATTTTTATATTTGTTTCCCATCAATTCAATAAAAAAAAAAATTGGGCGATATTTATGACGATATATTTTTGAAAATCGAGTTCATTAGTGGTGAAATTAGGTATCAAACACACATTGCATATATTTTATTTCAATAAAAAATTCAGGAGAAATTTATTATGATGTATTTTTGAAATTTAAGTTCGTTACTGGTGAAAGCAGTCGTAAAATATGTACGCAAAAGCAAATTAATTTTTGAAAAGTAGTCAGGTACAACATTACAGGGTATAGAAAACAATAGCCCCTTGGGTGGCTAATATTTATTAGCAGAGCTTTATTATGATAATTTTTAATTTTTAATCTTTATTATAATAATCTCTATATAATAATTTTCATTCTGCGTTAATTATATTAGACTATAAAGGGAAGGGAAAAGCTCATTCGAAGTCGAAATCTGAAAACAAAATTTGTAAGGATTGTGTATTTATTAGCGTCGCAATTGGAAGAAACATGAGATATATTTATTGTTTTTAAATTTGAAACACGTTGGCGGTTCTTCGAAAATAGGCCTCGAACACTCGGCTGGACTAAAACATGACAAGCCACAAAATAGCAAACATAACCATTCGGCTATTCCATACACTGTTTCAATGTAATAAAATAATGTTTCTGTTCTTGAAAAATGTATTATTCATGTAAAATTGTTCACATATCTGAGAACCAGAAATTTTTTTTCTCTGTATTCTTCTCATTTAATCATAAAAAATCAATATATTTCAATCTGATTCCTAGAAATGGAGATTTGAAGAAAAAAAAATAGCAATACTTTGTCACCCAAATATTATACGTATACATTCAATTTTATCGTAAAAATTTGAACAATTTTCCTGTAGTTATAAATACATAATTTTTAAAAAGAGCAAATTTCTTATTTCTCTCTCTCTTCGTAAGTTATCCAGCACGCACGTGTTGCAATTGTATGAAAATGGCAATACACTCAATGTATGAAAAATATTGCATACACTAATATACGAAAATGGTTATTTACTTAAAAATATGTGTGCCCGTCCTATTCTCAAAATCTTTCTACGTAAATATAGTTAAAATGTTTTGTGGGGAATCTCTTGAATAAGTATATACAGTTGTGTCAATTGAAATTAAATAATTACTTTCGGGTTTAAAATGTAGTATAAACAGTGATGCACAATAATAATAAAAATACACATGCAAAAGAAACACACTGAAATAACATTTTCCCATAGATATACGATTGCAAAATTCCAACACATGTAAGTGTTAATAATAAAATAATAATAATTTATAATTCCTTCAAAATCCTCGTTTATGCTTTCTACTTACGATATCATATCACTGATTAATTGAATGTCAAGAAAAACTTTAAAAATATTACTATTATAATTTCAGGGATATAAAATGACTCGTTTTTTCTCTTTTCCTGTGCTTCCGGAATCGAAGCTGGGTTACGCATGGTATCGACCTCGGTTATCGTGGATCAACAAGTTCGGGTAATTAATTTTTAATAAAAAAATTTTAATAAATTAATTTTTTTTAAAAAAATATGCAATTCAAAGAGCATAAGAAAATGAAGGATTCTGTGGAATTACTTTTTTTTCCGATTATTCAAAGTATTTTTATGATCAATTTAGTGCCCTTGATGCGAGTTTTCAGATCTTTGATGAAAATTTAAAAATACTTACAAAAATTTAGAAAAAAAAGTAACTCCACAGAAGCCTTCCTTTTTTAAAGCTGTTTCAAATGCACTTTATTCCATGCAGTTTAAATAAATATTCTAGACGTGAGATTTTAAGTACGTAACTCCATAGGATTAACATTAGCTGACGAGCCGACGGTAACCTTAAGCTCGATGAGGACGTATATCGCTCAGAGGAGTGGAAAGAGTTTGCGAAAAAGAACTCTGTTTCAACAGCGGAGACGATGCTTTTGAAATGGAACAAAAAGTAATTGTTGAAATAACGTAAGTGTTGGGTAATGACAGGGGAAATTTAAAATTTCTCTTCAATGACATTTTAATTTTTTCAAAAAAATTTAATGATTAAAAAATATGTAAAGTGGAACTATGCACACACACACATAAAGAATATTTGTAGATATTCTAAATATTCTTAGTTTTGTACTTGTATGCTTTATGAATGTATGTTTTAAAATTTAAGAATTATTTTGGAAGTTAATTAAGATTTTCAAATTTTACATCACTTTTTATTTTAAGAATTTGAACCCGAAACGAACTAAATTTTAAAATAATCCAAGTTGAAAATAATTATTATATTTACTTCTAAATAAAAAAAAATGTAATATTTTAAATACCCTAGTTGAATGAGACGAAATAACATTCGTTATAAACTTCAATTCTTTTTATAACTGATTAGAGCACTTAAAGTATTAAAGAGTATATAATGTATATTTGAAATAAATGTTAATTTAAAAGTTTATTATATATACTTACGACTATACAGAATGTAAAATATGTACCCTAAAATGAGTATTTTGAATAGCTTATGTTCATTATTAATAATATATCAGCCAGAAAATGGGTTATTATTTTTATTGGGTCACTTTTCGTGTACCAGATCACTTTTCAATTTTTTATCGTTTAATTCAATTTTAATTATCATAGCTTCAATATATTCAATTTAATAATTTATCGTTTCTTTTAATATTGGAAAGGTTTACTATTGTCCGTTTCTCGACATTTCATCATTTAACTTTTTACTCAAGGAACCCCCCCCCCCCCGGGGGGGGGCAAGGGGGGGGGGGGGGGGGGGGGGAGCAAATTTTGTCAACAGTTTTGAGCCAAGTTCTTATTAAAATAAATGTAAATATAAAAATAAAATTATCATCAGGGCACTCTCGTTTATTAGGAAACTGATTTTTTACAACTAAAAGACATTAAAAAATTTATATATATATATATAATTTTATTAAGATTACTCTAATTTTGAAAACAAAGTTTAAAAATCATTAGTTCAATACAATTTTTATTCTTTTGGTGAAACCATTATTTATAACAAATCCTTAAAAAATTTGTATAGCAATAATAGCTTTCTTTTGTTACAGGTATGCAATAGTCTAGTGTCGTGGTCGCGAAATCGTTGAACGGCGTTGTTTTCATGGAGTCGTGGCTTCGAGCCTTGTAGCGGGACTAATGCAGCTAAAATATGTACAGACTCCAAATCTCCCCTTTAGCGTGTTATGGAAGTTTGAAGAGGGGGTGCCAGGTGTTGTCCTCTCCCTTGATCGAGGCTTAAATGTATTCGGTCGTCTCCAATTATTTCTAAATGAGACGTTTCATAAACGATCTATCCATCAAAAAATATTTTGTTACAAGTAATCACTTTCGACAATTATTTACATCACATGTAAACAAACATGAAACGCTCACATTAGGAACTTCTAAAATACAGAATATACAAAGGAATAAATATTAAGATACAAATATCTAGTTTATTCACAAATTAAAGACAACCACAGAAGAGTTTAAAAAATTTGTGTTGTAAACAATGTAAAAAAATATGATTAAACTCTCCAATTATTCCTGCACTAGTCTGAAAAGTTTTATTATTTCAGAAAAAGGAGTGAGGAATTTCCCTTATGCCCTACTCTTTCTTTTTCTGGAACGGGGAGTGGAGTAAAATGGAGACACTTGAAGTTAGTATTAAAAATCAACATGATCTTGTGCTTACCCATTTCTCCTTTTCGTGGGGTGTTCCATCTACTGATAAAGCAAAAAGTGGAAAAACTTCCAAACTGCAAGTGTTTGGGGGAAGGCGCACGGCCATTGCAAAAAGAGGGGTGTAGTATTGAATAAAAACAAATACCCTTTCACATAAGAGGAATTACAATAGTCTCCTTAAATCCGACCCTTTCAACCCATTTAAGTGGATTACTCAAAATAATCTAGAGGAATATATATATATATATATATATATATATATATACACACACACACACATTCAAAGCGATCTTGAAATTGTCATAATACAATGTAATTGTTTCATCCATGTATTTTGAAAAATTATTTCTTCACAGAAATCTATCAGTTGTGAATGTAAGAAAGGAATGAGTGAGTGAATGTAAATTTTATTGGCGCAAGAGCCAGATACGGCTATGCTGCGCCAAACAAGATTAAACTGTGGTCTAGACATGAAGTTAAATAATTCGATATAAAAACCAACGTTTTTAAAAACAACGTTTTTATATGGTGACAAAGTTAATTAGAGAAAATTATTGAAATATTAGTTAAAACTGTTAGTTATTTTTAACTTTAAAATTTACTTAAAAAGAGACATTTGTGAGCGTATTAAAAAATTCATAATACTCATAAAATCAAAACATGCATTTGAAAGTTTGTAAGTCATGCTATTAAAAAAAAAAAAAAAAATTGGGAACCAGAACTCAGAAAAAATTATTGTGATAAGACATGGCGCCAAATATTGGAAACTTTCTTTCTTTTGAGTGATTACTGACTAAAAGTCAGCAACCTTTACTATCTCGGAGATAGTAAAGGGGAGATAGTATCTCCCCTTTGTGAGTACAAAAGTTTTACGATACCTCATGCGGCGTGGAGAGTGCCCGGTGTTCCCAGAGGGGGAAAGAAATTTTTTCCTCAATCCTAAAAGCGCAAACATTTGCAGTAACGAAACCACCCAAGAGATGGCGCCACAAATAGCCCAAATATCAACCGAAGCCAAACACCAGTTTGAACCGGCTACTGCCCCTATTACCACCCCACAAGCAGGAAACTTTAATTTCATTACAGCCATTGCAGAACTACAAAACCTATTTAATAAATTCCCGAAAATATTCGAAGCCCTAAACAATATGTCGAAAGTCACCAGCGACTTCGGCAAGCTCAACATTTTCATATCGGGTGTAGTCGCGACACCACCCACTTCCAATAATTAAAATTCACCCTTCTCGGACTCAAACTGGTGTTTTGGAATGCCCAAGTAAGAAAAAAAGTTCCACGAAGTAGAATTAAGGAACTTCATAGATAAGCACAACCCTGACTTAATACTAATCCAAGAAACACATCTCGGACCAGGAATGAAATTTTCAATTCCAAACTACACCACATATAGAAATGACAGACCCACCACAAACAATCGCCCGTTTGGCGGAACTGCAATTCTTATTAAGAAACCTCTCCCACATTACAATATCCAAACACTCACATTAAACGGTGCAGAAGCAACTATCGTTGCCCTCACCCCAACGGATGGAAACCCAATACTCATTACCTCGATGTATATACCCCCATCTGTCAGAGTCACTCACGTTCCAACAGACATAAATACTATTCTAAATCTAGGGCCGATTTCACTAATATGCGGAGATTTAAATGCTAAACATACTACCTGTGGCTGCACATACAACTCATCGAGAGGTAATGCACTTAAAAACTTTGCCGATCAGAACGGCATAGATATCTTAGCCCCTCCCACTCCTACACGATTCGGACATAACTCCGCCTCCAGCATCGACATTGCTCTTACGGCGAACTTTGATTGGCACTTCCAGATACACTCGCTACCGGAGTTAAGTAGCGATCACAACCCAGTTCTCATTCACTTTGCTTCTCAAGAGAAGTTTAAGCTTCCTTCGCCGAAGCTCCACACCAACTGGGAATTGTTTAGAAAAACACTCCTTGACACAACCATCAACACTTTTACACTCCCCAAAGCGCACAGAGGAGAGGATATTGAAACTGAAGTAGCCAAACTAACACACAACATTTTAAGTGCACACCAAAACGCCTCAAAACCAATCCAAACAAACAAACAGACATTTATCGGCAGAGAGCTTAGAAACTTTTTTCGAGAAAGGAACAAAGCCAAAAAACTTTGGCAGTTCACAAGATTCCCTGCTGATAAACAAAATTTAAACAGAATTCAAAACGAAATAAGGCGTAAAGTGCACTTACACAAACAAAAAGATTGGGAAGAAACTCTTGAAAACCTGAATGCTGAAAACGGCACTCTATGGAGTATGTCAAAAGCACTCAGAAAGAGAAGATCCCCTGTTTCCGCCCTAAACGGCGCAACTGGTATCGCCCTGAGTGACGCAGACAAATCTGAAACACTCGCTGACTCACTTCAGAGTCAGTTTAAACTAAACGATCTAAATTCACCTACATGATAGCACAGTGAAACACGTCGTTCACGAATTCTTCATGAATAAAGAAAACTTCGAAAACTCCCCCCCCCATCTACTCCACCACTTGCTTCAGAAATCGCAAATTACATCAAAATCCTAAAAATTAATAAAGCACCAGGTAAGGATGGTATCACAAACAAAATGATTAAAAATCTTCCATATCTCTGCATCTACCAACTCAGAAATATCATCTAAAATATGCTAGACATCGGTCACTTTCCGGATTCCTGGAAAACTGCCACAATCATACCGATCCGGAAACCTGGAAAAGATCCAACTAAACCTGAAAACTACAGACCTATATCCCTCCTCTCAGTGTTAAGCAAAATCGCAGAAAAAATTATCCACAATAGACTGAGCAAATTCAATAGTGAAAAAGACATCCTGATCCACGAACAGCATGGATTCGTTCCAGAGCTCTCCACATCACACCAACTACTCAGAGTAGTGGAACTAGTTAAAACTGGATTCTACAAAGGACAACTCACAGGTGCAGTTTTCCTTGATATTCAGAAAGCATTCGACCGTGTCTGGCATACTGGTCTACTTTATAAGCTAATAAAAATTAATACACCCCCCCCACCTAATCAAAATTATCAAATCTTATTTAGAAAATCGAAATTTCTCTGTCATCATCAATGGAATCTACTCTTCACCAAGAAATATCGCAGCAGGAGTCCCGCAAGGAGGAATTTTATCGCCGACCCTCTTCAACTACTTCGTGAACGACATCCCAAAACACCCAGACACAACTCTGCGATACTAGCACGTCACTACTTCCCGAAAAACATAGGCCAAGCACTAAACAACCACCTCAAAGACTTAGAAGTATGGTACTCAACTTGGAAAATAGCCCTGAATGTTTCCAAGACAGAGGCCGTCTTCTTTAATAAAAATAATAGAAACATTGAACCTGACATATATTTAAACAATAACAAAATCCCCTGGTCCGGGTCCACAAAATACCTCGGTGTTACGTTAGATAAGAAACTCACTTTCAAACAACACATAATACTAATTAAGCAGCAATATAAAGCAGCAGTCAGAAAAATTTTTTCCCTTCTCGCGAGAGACTCTACATTAAATAGAACCAACAAGGTGCTTATCTATGCACTGATGCTTAGACCTATCCTGACTTACGCCTCCCCTGTCTGGGCCCACTGTGCACCTACTACTATGGATATCCTAGAAAGCTCTCAATCCAGCATACTACGAACAATAGTAAAAGCACACTGGTACATGCGCACTGCTGATATCAGAAATTCATTAAATTTCCCAACCCTCAAGCAATTCATCAAAAAACTAGCGAAAACCTACAATAAAATCGGTATCTCAACCAACAGAACCATTCAGGCAATAGAGAAATATACTCCAATCAATAATAATCAACTCCTGCACAGACCACGTGAAATACTACTTGATTAATTCTCAATTTCTCTTCATCATCTTTTTCCTACACCATTTCCTGCCAAAATCTACTTCAAAATGACATGCATCATCAAAAGCCAATAGGAGCGCACCCAGCAACCAATAGGAACGCTCCCTCTCCACATTCAAGAACCAACTTCAATTTCTTCTTAACCAGACATGAGGAATAAGTCAGGATACTTCTACCAATGCCACTAGTATTAGCCTCACTTAACAGTAATAATAATCAATAGCATTTATTTAAAAAATAAAATGGACTACTCAGATTCTAATATCTAATAACTTAAATTTAAATTTAATTTTAAATTTTAAAAATTTACTGATTTATAGTTATTATAACTTTTAATTTTAATTGTAAAATTAATAACTAAGCATTGCTCGTTTAACTTTTTTTTTTTACTCTGGCAATTCATTATTTTTTTCAATATTTGAATTAACTTCTGGGCAAGCTGAAAACCAAAGTTCTGTCTCACCTCCAACTAATTAATTAAAACTGGGGATTAAAGCCCGTGAGGGTTATGCACCCCAATATAAAGTCACGTTCCTTCCTAAAAGCGCCGAGAGGAAAGAATATTTTGACTTATTAAAATTATTGAAATATCAGTTAAAACTTGTCGCAAACGTCTAAGTATTGCATTGTTAGGCGAGTACGAACGATTCCCAAAATTTCAAAGCTCTAGCCTGATGGGAAGTTGGCTAAATTAAGGATCGAAAATTTGATGACACACACACACATACACACAAAGTGAAATTCAGAAAAACGTTTTAAATAATTTGATATAAAAACCAACGTTTTTAAAAACAACGTTTTTTTTATGGTGGCAAAGTTTATTAGAGAAAATTATTGAAATATTAGTTAAAACTGTTAGTTATTTTTAACTTTAAAATTTACTTAAAAAGAGACATTTGTGAGAGTATTAAAAAATTCATAATACTCATAAAATCAAAACATGCATTTGAAAGTTTGTAAGTCATTCTATTAAAAAAAGAATGGGAGCCAGAATACAGAAAAAATTATTGTGATAAGACACGGCGCCAAATATTGGAAACTTTCTTTCTTGTGAATGTTTACGGACTAAAAGTCAGCAACCCTTACTATCTCGGAGATAGTAAAGGGGAGATAGTATCTCCCCTTTGTGAGAACAAAAGGTTTACGATTCCTCATGCGGCGTGGGGAGTGCCCGGTGCTCCCAGAGGGGGAAAGAAATTTTTTCCTCAATCCTAAAAGCGCCGAGAGGAAAGAATATTTTGACTTATTAAAATTATTGAAATATTAGTTAAAACTTGTCGCAAACGTCTAAATATTGCATCGT
>BMAW01010778.1:7198-67991 GCA_019974015.1 Nephila pilipes | reverse complement strand
TCTTATCACAATAATTTTTTCTGAATTCTGGCTCTCATTCTTTTTTTAATAGAATGACTTACAAACTTTCAAATGCATGTTTTGATTTTATGAGTATTATGAATTTTTTAATACTCTCACAAATGTCTCTTTTTAAGTAAATTTTAAAGTTAAAAATAACTAACAGTTTTAACTAATATTTCAATAATTTTCTCTAATAAACTTTGCCACCATATAAAAACGTTGGTTTTTATATCGAATTATTTAACTTAAAAACTTATTACGTAGTATATATTTCGGGAAAGTAAGTTAACATCTTTTCTTTGCCGGAATATCTAATACATCCAGGGTAAAAAAATGAATAAGACTTTGGGAAATAAATGTATATTTGTACGAGAGCAATAAGTCTTGTTATGAAAATACTGTATACAGAAATTACAGTTTCAAGTAACTCTTTTTACTACTTATTAAAATTTTCGTATTTATCATACCGATATGACATGGTTAATATTACAGACAGAGGCTAGCAATATATTTTATAAATAAGAATAAAAATTTATTTAATGCAGCAATTAAAATCGATAGGATAAAGTAGACTATAGGTTAATAATGCGAATTCCTTGGCTTGTGATTCGCTAGTCCTGATTGCAACCGAAAAGTGGCACAAAATACGAGGAATTATTCTCTTTATCTAAGGCCCGTCGCAAAAAAGCTCGTTATATTATTCTGAAACGACATTAACGCAAACAAGCAAGTAACATAATATAAGTTAGAATGTACTATAAATTTTCTCAATAATTTTGTGCTTCAAAATAAGAAAAAGAAGACTTAAGATTTGGCTACTAATTTTAAAACCTTTAATTGAAACGATATTATTATATACGTCATACAATATTAATCAAAATTCAAAAAGTAATTAAAAATAAATCTTGAATTACATGAATACATTTTTAAGTTTAACTCAATGTAATATCTTGTCCATACAATAAAATTAAATTCAAATGCACTTCTAGTATTGAAGTAAATTTTTCTTGTCAAATCTGTGAAAATTGGAGGAAATTGTTTCTTCCTGAATTTTAAAAGTATTTTATTAATTACATATACATCTACTAATGTTGAATTATAAAATTGTTTGTCCAATGAAGATGAATTTTTAAAAATATAAAATTAATACATTCTTGGAATAAATAAAGATGAAAATTTTTCTTAAAAAAAGGAAGGGTTCATTGAATTTCGAAAAATTTTTTTGAAATATTTACAAACAATCCTGTAAAAAAAATAATTTTGTTGGAGGAAAAAAAAATTACATCTATATGAACAACTCTTCTCTTATTTATCATAATTTTATATGAATGTGAGATGTTTTTAGCATAATAGATAGAGGAGCAATATATTTTATAAATAATGATTAAAAATAATTTAATACAGTATTTAAAATTGGAATGATAAGATAGGCAAGTAGCTAATGAGTTTCCTGGCTACCGATTTTCGAACCGTGATTCAAAACAGAAAACGGTCACACGGAATACAAGGAACATATGGTTTCACGTGTCATTTCAGGTCGTCGTTGGTTCAGGGTTTCGAAATCCGTCGCCAAAAAGATCGTTGTGTTATTCTAGTACGACATTAATGCAAACAAACAAATTTAAAAAATCTAAGCTTGAATATATCACATATTTTCTAATAATTTTGTACTATAAAATAAGAAAAAGAAAACATCTACTAATTTTAAAATCTTTATCTGAAAGCAATATTTTTAGATGCATCATATAAAGTTAATCTACATCTAAATTTAAAAAGTAATGTGAAATCAACCTTGAATTACAAATACATGTTATAAATTTAACCCAAGACTCTTTTTCCTATAATGGGTATACAAGAATACAAATATTTTCTCATAGTTTTTAATTGTTACTGAAAGGGACACGAGGGAAAAAAAAACAATTTATATAATCTTGTATTTTTCTGAAGAGCAAGTTTGCGTATGTATATTTGGTATTGATTTCAAATAAGAATGTGAAATTATTGACATGATTTGTTTAAATTTTCTTCGGTAACAAACATAGCTTTAAGAAATACGACTTGCAACTCAGTTTTTTCTTCTCTCACAACTTATTCAAAAAAGAAAAAAGCCGTCTACAGATGCATTTGCACAATTTTCTTCTTTTGATACTGCTACAATGGTTTACTCTATCCCCCAAAATTCTAGGATGAGCTTTTATTTAGAGTACCAGCGGCCAGTTCGAGCCGCTCTTTCCCCCAAAATTGAATATTTTGGCAGCGCGAACCTATTCTTGGGAAAAACAGGACGTATGGTCAAGTTAACCTTATAGATAATCCCAAGGACTTTGAATGACCTTGGGGTATTGAACCCTTCTCCCCGGATTCCCCTCCGCTCGTAGTAAACATTTCACAGAGTACCCAGCCTTTAAAGGCTTTTACCTCCAACCAATACTATTAAATTCAGATCTTTTATCCGTGTGCCCAGGGCAATATAATTCCCCGTGTGCCCTCCGCTCGGACCACCCTCCCTGTTGAGAGGCCCTCCGACAAAAGTCTGGACGGTTTGGAATGCAATGGGGTTGGAATGTGTGTATTGCTATGCAGGTTTTGGAAAAGAAGGCTTTTGAGAAAAGCTGTACTACTGAATAATTATAGTAAAAGCGTTAGAGGTATTTTTAGAATAATCTTTTCAGAATAAAAGAGGTTTAAGAATAGGAGTAGCCCCTTCAAGGAAAGGAATGGAACAGGACAACATGAAACTAAAGAGAGTTATGTTCAATGTTTCCATACTTGGCTAAGAATATCCAGCTTGGCTCTTTTTTTTTTTTGAAATTTTTATAAGTGCTGATTTTTAGGTACGTTTCACGTATGTGGAAATATCTAAATTCCTTAGTCCCAACATAAGTAATATGCAGAGTTAATATTTTTAAGAAGAAAGTTACCTTCTATATGTCATATTTATCAAATTACGATTACTGTCATGCGATTTAATTACAAATCACAATCTTTGATACATTTTCTTTGTCCAGGAGGAAGAAAGGAAATATAAAAAATAAGTTTTTAGTTAAAGACAAATTCGACAGATATGCTTATGTACTGTACTTGCAATAATTTTTATGAAGTTTTTTTCTTCCAATTAGTACTTTTTAAAACTTAAAATTGATATTTGAATGGAGACTGATGATACAAAATATTATTTCATGAACTGAAAATATCGAGCTCAATAATGTATATATTTTTTTGGGATCTCGATGAAATACGAGTAGATTCAACTTTAAAGAGAGAAAAAAAAATATTCATTGATAAAATTTCATTTTTTTTGAAAAAAAATTCCTGCCATATTAATTCGCCTAAGGTGTATACCAAGTAAAAAAATACAAAGTTAACAAACAGGATTAAAGAACAAAAACATACTTTCAGATAAATTACAAAGATAATACTTCGAATAAACCTGTAAAAAAAGAAAATATATATATAAATACCTCGGTAAATAAGTATTCAAAATTCGAAGTGAAATGAATTATAAAATTCAAATAAACCACATATTTACCATTTATTCAAAAAAATCAGGTGCTCTGAAAATGAACAAAAAAAAAAAAAAAAAAAATGAAGGTCACTGTTAATGATTATTCGATTCTAATATGATGGTAATTGATTGTTAGTCAAAAATTTGAAACACACACTCAAATTATATAACCTTATATTTTAGGGGGTAAAATATCAATTTCATACTCTTCACATCTGATTGACTGTTTATTAACGTCGCACTTTGAAGCAACACGAGGTTCTATTGGTGACGGACCTCGTAATTTCGAGCCTCACTCGGTAAGCGAGGACGACACCTGAATTGGGACTTCTTTCTCCAAACTTCCATATAACACCGAAGGAAAAACTTAGAACTTCGAGAAATTTAATGTGTATCAGCCCTGATATAAGGCGGTTTTTTAACGACATCAGGACTCAAAACCGAAACTCGACGGAAACACCGCCGGCCTTGACCACTAGGTTACCGCAGCCACTTTATAATCTATTCAGCACAAATATAAGCATACGTTAATTAAATTCATTTAGCATTCAAAATATTCAAGCAGCTTTTAAAATGAAATGAAAGTGACTCCCCCTGAATATTACCAAGAATCATCTCAAAATAGCAGAAGAGCAAGCTGCTTTCCATTTTTTTTCTTAAAAAAAAGGATTATTATTTTTTCTTTATGAATGGAAATTTTTTTTTTTTTTATTTATGAAGAAGATTAAGAGGCATTGATTTAGTAGGGAAGATTTTAAAATGAAATTTTTTTTCTTTTGGTGTCTCCAATAGTAGAGCCTCGTTAAGTCACACCCGTTTAACTAGAATTGGTCTGCACAATTTTTTTTTTTAAATTTCAGAAGAGAGCTGCAAATTTAAATAATACTACTCCTGCTCTCATTTCTTTTCTGGAAGGAGAGATGGGGACATTTGAAGGGCATCACATAAAAGCCAAATGACCTTGCACCTACCCCTCTCTCTGAGTGTTTACTTAAGGTAGTAGACCCCAAGGGAAAGAAAATTTCCCTACGAAGGGGTCATGACACTCGTCCAATAAACATAAAGAAGATAAGCCCCTGAGGGGACCACAAAATCCCTCGATGAAAACATCGGCTACGAGCTTGCGGCCATGAACCGAGAATCCAAAATCAGAGTATTCTTTTCATATACAAAAGGCTTAAATACAAATGCAATTTTGTGTGGTTCATGACAAATATTTAGAATGCAACATTCGTAAATTTTAGAGGCAAATATTACACGTTTTCCATTTTAACTTGTAGAGATTCAATTTAACTTTAGCAATATAATACAAGGGGACGAAACATTTCATGCAAGAAAAATTGAATCGATTCGAATTGTAAAGTGTAGTACTGTAAAAACATGCTGCCTTCTGCCAGATTGTGATTTCAGAATATGACATTCAAGTTGGAACGTTTTTTCGAAGTGGTGAAAAAAAGGTTTTGAATGTTATGCTTTCTTTAATTTTATTTTAAATACAATTTTATACAAGTATTTTTTTTATTCAATAAAAAGACTGAAATACAGTGCAAACTATCTATATGCTATTTTTGCTTAGTGTATTCGAATTACAAAATAAATGGAGTATATATATATATAATTTTAAGAAATTAAAATATATGAAATTTAGAAAAAAAAATTGAAATTTTTTAAAAAAAACAATTTTTTTTTTTGAAAAAGACAAATGGAGAATAATATATTGGGAAAAAAAGTTTTTGATTTTATGCTTTGATATATGAATATAATAATTCGGTTCTTTAAAAATATTGAATTTAAAACATTTTGCATTTAAGTCATGGCTTAAAAAGGAGATTGAACATCAATGAATTATGAACTGATTAGTACTACACACGATGGAGAGAGATACATCGGGAAGAGTGGACGTCTCATAATTAAAAACGAAGTGGCAGAGATTTTCCTAGTTTGAATTCTCCAGGGAAGTTTTATTAAGGATTGTATAAATCACACAACAAAGGGTCTTTATGTATTATCTGATGGAGTCTGGTAGGGAATACCTCTTATAAACTCAGAGCGTGGGAAAAACCGATCTAAGCATTTTTGGAAATCGCATAAATTAAGGATTAAAAAAGGAAATAGGAAGGAGGAAAATAAAAAATAAAAAAAAAAAAGATCGGGAGGGGAAAGGGATCACGCAATAACGATGAACGTATTATTAAGGCAGTTAAAAATACAGGATAAGTTAAGAAATTAATTAGATACAAGGAAAATCATTACATACATAATGCATATAACATAATATTTTTTCTGCTATTAATAATGAATTTCATACAATTAAACGGTTCAATGATTATAAACATTTTTCGGCACATATCTTGAGAGGGAACTCATTCTTCTCCAATTCTTGAAAATTTAGGAAGAGGATCCCAACGGTCATCGTATTTATTCCAACATTCATATTAAATATGCTTAGGGGAGGGCCTTTAGGATCTAAAGATTTCATTACCATTATACTCACTATACTTTCGAATACCAACTGGAGCTCGGGACGTTTTATTTTAGATTCCTTGAAAAAATTATTATTCAAAAATGTATAGATTTATTTGATAAATAGGAGGAAACAATACTGGACTCAAATGTAGTCTAATCCCATATACATGCCGTAGTTAGAGCCCATGGTTACTAAACTGTGGGAAAGTGAATCGCAAGTTAGTCTAGCCATAAAATGAATGAAAAATTAAAAATAATAAAAATAAAAACAGCAAAAATTTCTCAAAATTGGCGTTCCTCCGCTGTCTTAACTCTTTTTCTGACCATTCTTTTATTATTAGTCACCCAAGGATTTTGACTAATAATAAAAGAATGATGAAAACTTTACTATTGTTTTCTATACCCTATAAATGTAGTACCCGAACACTTTTCAAAAATTTATTTTGCTTTTGAGTATACTTTTGATGTCTACTTTCACAATTTAATTTGTTAATTTTCAAAAATACGTCATATTAAACTTCTCCGGATTTTTCTATTAGATTGAAATAAAATATAAGCAATATATGCCTGATACCTGATTTCGCCAATAACGAACTCAATTTTCAAAAATACATAATAAATTTCCCCTAATTTTTTTAAATGGATTGAAGTGAAACAAATATAAAAATTAAGTATTTTATTTACTTATCGATTTATGCATTACCTTAAATCATATGCAAACTGAATCCAGAAATGACTGAAGATAAATAACATTAATCAGAATTTTAAAATGTGAGGCAGCCCCCCTCCTTTTTTCCCCTCAAGAATTTCAAACTACGTCTTTTTAGTTTGGCTTCCTTCTTGGAATGTTCTGGGGTGAAATGATTTTAATATTGATTTATTAATATCAGCTACATAAAGGGCGCACTAGATCACTTTTCAATCTTTTATCCGTTTGCTTCAATTTTAATTACATTTAACTTAAATATATTCAATTTAATAATTTATCGTTTGTTTCAATTTTAATTATACGTAGCTGATATAATATTCAAATTAATATTTCCTTCAATTTTAATATCGGAAAACTTTACTATTGTCCATTCCTCGATATTTCATCGTTTATTTTAATTCTTATATTTAACTGTGCAATTTAATAAGAATTATAAAAAAAAAAGCGCACCTTGAGTGGCTAAATCTGTTCTTTGCAAAACTTTACATAGAAATTTTTAATTTTATTATCAATATTTTCAATAAATGGAAGAAGTTTGTAATAATTTTTTTAACCTCCAAAGTAGTGTTGAGTAAGTTCTCTCACAATTTCTGCTCTTTTTGCCCCCCGCCCTCCTTTCGAATTCGTTCGATAACACTGAGTTTATCCTCGGACGTATAAGCCTTTTATTTACGTTTTCCCTCCTTCAATATTTTTTCATTATTGCGGAAATCACTTATACGAGAAACAAAAAGCACTTAAAATATGACCACTACAAAACGATTGAAAATACAACTAATCTCACTGATTGCGAGATCTTGAAAATAATTTTAAGAATTCTCTGCTGCCCTCAGTAAAAATTTAATACCAAACATTAAAAAAATTAGCGAAATCCAAACAGGCTCAAAAGTTTCATTAATGGTAAGTAATGTTTATGAGCTACAATAGATATTGTTTTAAATACAATAAATAAATCATTTTAAAAAGTTAATTATGTCTATAAACATATATTTGCATTAAAAAGATCATTCTGTTCCGGTGGCGCGTCACCCGTGCTTATCAAAGACAGTAAAGCCTAATATGCCTCGGAGTCACGATTCCCGTACTTACCTAAAGAAAGTTAGCTCTGAGAGGTTCTTTCATATATGTATATACTGTATATAGAGTCATTATTATTCATTAATAATGGGTTCTTTTAAACTCACGTTTTAACTGTGTTTGGTTCATAACTTTAAAATCCTTTTCTCACATTTTAAAGCCTCAATTGATTTGAAATTTTTAATACACGATTGTTTTTGATGACAACACGATAATTTAATTATAAATAGTAAAAATTAATTAATTACAACTAATTATTTTAAGAATTAAATTTTACGCCAAGTCGCCAAATCCGTCGTTTAATAATTTTTCGTTTGCTTTAATTTTAATTATATGTAACTTAATTCATTAACATAATGCTTAATTGAGATAAAAAATTTAACACGTATTTATTTTAGATGATAAATTTAATAAACGTCAAATAATAAAATAAATTATTAAAACAAATTATTGAATTAACTCAATTTGAATCAACATTCCCTTTTGCTTTTAAAATTGAAGGTATAAAAAAAAATTATGTCACGCAAAGTGTGAATTTTGAAAGAAAATCCATTTTCAAAAAACTCGTTTTTTACCGATGTTATTTTTTTTTCATACACTTTTAACGCCCCGGGGTTATTCCTTCATCTGATTACTCCATCAATGATCGAGAATTTGTTTAAAAAAATCATTCAATTCCTCATAAGTTATTGTATCAGTAGATAAAATCCTTGATAGTAAACAATTAAGTAAATACTTATAGTATAAAGATTAATATTTTAAGTATTTACCTAATTGTTGCCGATTCTCAGGTCCGCGTCAGTACTTGCAAGGAGAATCCGACTCGCAAAACGCACTCAGATCCTCGTTAACTTCTAATCTTATATCTCCTTACCTTTACCAAAGTAGGCCCGAGTTTTAACTGCTTCGTTAATTCTCTTCAGCTAACCCAATAAATGTTATCTGGTCAATCCTATCCATTACATTTTAGCAATTATAGTTTTATTTATATAAACCATGGTTCATTCACAAGAAGTTCTCAATAGAATTTATGCCAGGCAGGGGGTCAACACGTACCCCACGGAGCTGGATCATCTGAACAAAAATTTAAACTTATCTTGTGCATAACAGTACCAAAGAACATTCCACCATAAGTCATTCCCATCAGTGGGAATATCCCAGTCAACTCTATTGTCACAGTTTTTCTTCTAAATTCCTGTTTAGAAACAATTCCAATGTTGAGTTCATTTTAAAATAATGCGCGTGTCGTCTTGTGTGAGTGGGCAATACACAATGAATACCAAACCAGCAAACTAACTGAAGAGCACGGTTGTGCATTACTAGAGCGGAGAGGGAATGAGACGTGTAGATCGTTTGAAATAGCAGCAGCTAGTCTGTCTGCATCAAGTCTAATGTTTTTGACACAGAAGCGTATGGTTTCAGACAGACTGGCCGTTCAGTCTTTTGATCGCTTATAATTTAGCACTAGCTTCGTGTTGTAAATGAAGGACAGTTTTTTAAATTGTATTTCGTACAAATAATTAATTCAATGAAATATAATTTCTCTTAATTTATTGCATAATGCTCTTGACTTCTCTAATGAGGCTTGGGAGAATTAGTCGCTACCCGCAACTCGAGATGTAAGTAGTTGTACTTTTTAACGAGATAATTTTAAATGGCATTTATAAAAGAGCAAAAATTAAAATGGCGATTAATCGAATTCAACTCTCTCTCTCTCATACACACACACACACACACATATATATATATAACTCGGCCCAAAATGCGCTTCCAAAGAAGTCCGCTAAGTATTTTGAGTTCGACAAACCTGATTTATGTCATCTGAAACCCAAAGTATTCAGTTGTAAGGAAATACGAGAAACGTGAAAGAACCCGTTACACACAATAACTTATCGGTAACGCTAGATTTTTTTTTTTTTTTTTTTGAAGAAAAGTTTATAGTGGGGGGAAATCAAAGAAAAAGTTCTTGTACCTCTTGAAGAATTGCTAGGGTACCCCGGGGACGAGTCACCTATGTTTATCATATAATAAACTCCGTAGGAAAGAAAAAAATCATTAGGGTATCCAGGAGGTCATGATATCCATATTAAGGAGGTAACTATATTTACTTCAAGGAGGTAAGCCTCTGAAGGGAAATTAAAAGAAATATTGATAGAATTGTTGAATCCACCGATAGAGGGAACTTCATAAACGTTGGGGTGTGAAGGGTAGTGTGTACTTTTTGATTCCAGGCTTGATCTTGGAACGGTATTAAATTTTAAGAGAACTGCGTCATAAACTTGGGCATGCCTTATAACGTCACAAATTTTTTAATGAAAATTGGAAAATTTTTCTATGTTGAAATGTGTTCCATGCTTCGATAGGGCTCTTTGACGTTTGGCGAATATAAGCTTAACTCCAATTGTTTACCTACACCCCGAAAAATAATTGACAGGTTCCGATTTGGGTTGCTAGCAGATATAGGTTCAGTCAACTTCAACAATTTACTTACTGGTCAAGCACACATTTGAAATATTCAAAAGGGCACTTTCTTGGTTCATTAACACTTATAAGCCTTTACAAATTAAATAATTAAGACCAGTACATCTGAATGTTACAAATATCTTTGTTTTTATGTAAACAAATAGATCCTATGCTGGTAATTTTTTTTTCTCAGTAAAAAAAATACTTCAAAATTAATATTATTTTATATATTCGTTAACCTACATCAATGCCATTACACCTTATAGTATAATGCTCATTTTTACTTGAATCAATTCATATTTTTATTTGTAAAATATATAACATATTTCGTCTCGCATATTGTAAAGCTGAATGTCTTAAATGCGCATATTAAAATATCAGTTTTGACATTGGGCTGTTCGTAACTTTTTCTTCATTAACATGGAAACTTTTAGGCGATTTGAACCACAAAAAATTGCAACTCCTTGCTAACCAAACGAAATGTGATTGGATAAATTAGATGGAGTTACGAAGTGCAATGAATTAGAGATATATAAGCTAAATAGAATTGAAAAGAAAGAGAAGGGAGATGGAGGATAACGATAAACTGATAGATGCTGCAAATGGGATTGGATCATTGTAAATAATCGTACAGATTGAAATCATTTGGAAGTAATGCCTGATCTGAATAACAGATGTCGAATCTGCTATAATCGTGAAGAGTGATTTGGAAACCTTGGACTTTTATTATTTGAACCTAAATTAGGATTAACTGAGTCAAGAGAGATTGAAAGAGAATGACGTCATATTCTTTGAGATAATAAAGCGTGTTGTGCTGCTATTACGTATCTTCAACTGGAGTTCTGAACTTATTGACTATGGATGATTGTAAAGAAAGAAATACGACTCAAAGCTTGCATATTTATATTTATTGTGTCTGAATATTAATTGAGGCAACATTTTGGCACGGTATCTTTGAAAAATATCAAGCTAACGTAAGAAAATTGGCATTTTTTTTTCTATCCGAAAATGTGATTTTTTTGCTCCATGGCATCCCTTATATTTACATTTGAGAAATAATTCGTGTTATAATGTGGAAGCAAATGAAATTTTACAACAAAATATAAGCACAGTAAAAAAAAAAAAAAAAAAAAAAAAAAAAAAAAAAAGATTTTTTTTTCAGAAATTTATTAAGCTTTGTTCATCGAACATTTTTCATACAAAATAAAAAACACTTCATGTCCAAGACACCGCAGTAAAATAAACAGTAAACATATATATTAATTATACATTTATAATTGTGGTAGGTTTGTTAATGATTTAAAATGCCGCTTTCTATGTTCACTTTAAAGCTTTAGATACGGAATAGATGTTTAAATAGATTTACTAAACAGTTATGTTAAAATGTATTTTCATCATTTCAAATAATAACAAATAAACTCTTTCCTAACATTTCCAACCGATAAAAAGTTTTAATTTTCATTCCGCTTTCAATGTTTAATTTCACCGTATGACAACCAGAAGCTGACGACATCGGAAAAACAGTGTTGACAATTCCTTTAGACTGGTCTGTCCAAATTAATTCACAATGTTACAGAACTATTATGTATAGATCAGTGATTCCCAAACATATTTTTAATTCGTGGCGCTCTTTTGATACTAAGCTTTCCCACGAGCCCTATCTTAAACCAAAGCACGATTTATTAAGAGAAAATCTATGGCTTCCTAGAAAAATTATCTGGCGGCCGTAATAATGTGGTAGACGGCGTCATTAAAACGTTGCATATGTAAATCAGAAGACGTGGTTTTTTACAACGTTTTTCTAAATTTCACTTGGTGTGTGTGTGTGTGTCATCAAATTTTCGATCGTTAATTTAATCAACTTCCCATCAAGCTAGAGCTTTGAAATTTTGGGAATCGTTCGTACTCGCCTAACAATGCAATATTTAGACGTTTGCGACAAGTTTTAACTAATATTTCAATAATTTTAATAAGTCAAAATATTCTTTCCTCTAGGCGCTTTTAGGATTAAGGGAAAAATTTCTTTCCCCCTCTGGGAGCACCGGGCACTCCCCACACCACATGAGGCCTCGTAAACCTTTTGTACTCACAAAGGGGAGATACTATCTCCCCTTTACAATCTTCGAGATAGTAAGGGTTGCTGACTTTTAGTCAGTAATCATTCGCAAGAAAGAAAGTTTCCAATATTAGGCGCCATATCTTATCACAATAATTTTTTCTGAATTCTGGTTCCCATTTTTTTTTTTTAATAGAATGACTTACAAACTTTCAAATGCATGTTTTGATTTTACATTCTGAATTTTTTAATACGCTCACAAATGTCTCTTTTTAAGTAAATTTGAAAGTTAAAAATAACCAACAGTTTTAACTAATATTTCAATAATTTTCTCTAATAAACTTTGCCACCATATAAAAACGTTGCTTTTAAAAACGTTGGTTTTTATATCGAATTATGTTAAAGTATATTGAATGCGAGGAAACCACGTCTCTGGTTTGCAGACACAACGTTATGATGACGTCATCCGCCGCAATACTGTGGCCGCTAAAAAACGGACCGGTTTTACAGACAACCGTGGCTTAAGAAATAACAATAAATATAAACACGCACATTTCCAGAAAAAAAATGTGTATTTGAAATGTAATGAACGTCTAAAAGTACTGTGCCATGTATCAAATTCATTACTGAAAAATAATGAAGGCTTTAGCAATATTACGCAGTGTTCCTGTGAATACGCCGCGACAAAACAAGGCACTGCGGCACACACTTTGGTGACTACTGTTACAAACAGTAATATTTTAGGACAAAAAATCAGTCTTTTATACACGATTTTTGTCAAATTTCGTTTAATTTAAAACTTGTCAGTGAAGGAAATGGTACAGCCACTGTCTTTCCTTGCTGTTTTAAACTTAAAATTATACTTAGCATATCAACGTGTCAGTCTTTAATTAGAGAATGTTAAATTTGCTTTTCAAGCTTTCGAATAGAAAAAAAAAATAACCACCCTTATGTATCTTGTCACTTTTTTCAGACATAGAACACATTTTTTCTTAATGCAAAATTCTTTTCATTCGAAAATTAAGTATGATACTTTCCCAAATAATTTCCTAGTTGAACTTTTCCATAGTATTTACTAATTTCATTCAATGAGAAATGAATTAAAACTTAAACATTAAGAAAACCAAGGTAGAAAAAAATTTAGAATATTTTCAAAAATAGGAAAAAGCAAGGATTGTTTTTGCAAATAATAATAATAAAAATAGCAATTTTATTTTATATGTAGATATAATTTAATTCTTTATCGAAGAAAGGAGACACACTGACAATCAAAAAAAATCTTTGAACGGAATTTTCTTTAATTTTATTTAGTGCCACATTACTTTGCAATCGAATACACTAGTAAGAAAGTTATCAAACCGGATTAATGAGCAAAACTCATTTCAAAATCGATTACAAATAAGGGAAACCTAGGAAGCCCGAAAAAAAAAGTTATGTCAAAAATACTTTGGCAAATTAAAATTCATAATTGAGATAAATAAAACAAAATATGCAAAACCGTATTCTTGATCAGTAATATCAGTAGAATTTTTTTTTCTCCCATTCTAAAAAGTATAGAAATTACAATATTTCCATTATTCTTAATTTTTGCGTTTCCTTTTCTTAGCTTTCTCTTACTAATTTTCTGGCCTGTTAATATAGTTTTTTTTTGGTTTAAAATGTTTAGATTGTTCAATTATTATATGAAAATTATTTTTATCAGATTTGTATAAATAATAATTTGTTTCTTAATGATGTTTAAATATTTAGTTTTTTCTATTAATAGTTTTGATTTAGTGCTGAATATTCTTAAATTGTCATATGTTGTGACTTGTACTGTTTATATATATATATATATATATATATATATATATATAAAGACAGAGAGAGAGAGAGAGATGGAGGAAATGTAGATCACCATGAAAAACACACGCAGTTATTTAGAATGAATAAAACAATGGACGATATTGAATAGTTTATTGATAAATCGGAAGATGCTGAAAATAATAAATAAAAATCAGACTCTGCCCCCACAAAAAAATTTTGAAAGAGTTTTTTTTTTTTTTTTTTTTTTTATCAAACATGTATAATTATTTGAAGTGTTAACTAATGTAATTCGTTGGAAAAATGACAAAAAAAAGTAAATTTTTTTGAAAATCGGAAACAACTAAAAAAAAAAATGAAACATGCATGGATATAAAATAATAAGGATTTTGTCACAAGCTTTGGACAACAAAAGCATGGTTAAACTAGTTTAATAGCATCTCAACCATTCCAAAGGCCAAATATAGAGTAATAGAGAATTGAATAAGTCTCCATCATTGCACATGAGAAAATCTCTCTCTCAATCAACAAAAGACCTAACTTACTTAATTTAAATTCACAAAAAGGACTTATTAAAGAGCTAAGAAATGAAAACTAATATTATTAGAAAAATTAACGTCATCAAACAGCTTACTTTCGAAATTGGTAGACAATTTATATAAGACCTTCAATATATGTACCTGTAAGAATAAATTTTACCAGAAAAATGTAATCAAATATATGAATTAAATATTCTTTAATTTATTTCAAACAAACTAATGGCAAAAAACTAATCTAAATTGAAGTAAAAAAGTTATAAAAATTAATATACAATTTCAACAACCCACGTCTCTACTTTTTTGTTCTTTTACAAAAGCGCGAGATATATATATATATATACTCGTATAGAGAGGTTTTAAATGCATGTACTCACACGTGCAAATTTTTACAGGTCATAAAATTTAACGAGATCTAAGATATTGACGAATTTTTAATCCGCTCACATTCCATACAGAATTCTTTTAAAATGAAAAAATATTTATGTCCATTCATTTTCGTGTTAAACATCTTTCACTGTATATGAACGGTTGAACACAATCTAACTGATACACTATTTACACTTCAAATAATTAAACATATTTAATAAAAAACAAGTAAAAAAAAATTTTTTTTTTCCTAGGCCTGTTTCAATATCGAATTATCGTACTAATCTCTAAGTGAGAAGCAAAATCTGTGATGTTAGGCAGTTTTTGTTTCCAGTTAAGAGACAACAGATGTGTGAAAACTACTTCGTATTAACTTATTTTTCACGGTGGGCGTTTACTATTAGTAGTAGTGAACAATTTATTAACCACCCAAGAGGCTATTCTTTTAGTTAACCCAAAAATGTCGTACCTGACCGCTTTTCAAATTTTATTTTTTATTTTTGTGGATATTTTTTTAAGTCTGTTTTCACCAGTAGCGAACTTAATTTTCAAAAATACGTCATAATAAATTTCTCCTGAATTTTTCTATCGGATAGAAGTGAAACAAATATAAAAATTAAGTATTTTATTTATTTATCGACAGATGTAATACCTTAAATCATATGTAAACTAGAATCAAGGTATGGCTAAAAATAGCCATTTTGTTTAGCCACCCAAGGGTCTATTGTTTTAGATGGATCACTTATCAATTTTTTTATCGATTGCTTTAATTTTAATATCGGAAAAATTTACGATAATCCATTTCTCGATATTTCATCATTTACTTTAATTCTTAAATTTAATTGAGTAAATTAATAATAATTATAAAGAAAAAATGCACCTTGTGTGGCTAAATCTGTTCTTTGCATTGAATTTTTGGTTTAACCTGACCATAACTTGAAAATGCTTTTTAAAACAAATAGCTTTTTCAGGTAAAACTAGTCTTTATTTTACACTAATAAGCAAATAATTTTTTTTTAAAAAAATATTATTTGACAAAAGTGGTCAACGTTTCGAAAGCAACACACACACATATATATATATTATCTATCTCGAACCTTCGAGCAATGGTTATGTATAACTATAATTTTAAAAATAAGCTATCGTTGAAGAAGCTATGCCCTTCAAAATGAACTCTATAATAAATTGAGTATTCCACAAAGAAAAATTATTTTTTCCAAGACAATTTTTATTTTACTTCCAGCAAGTACTTCCGTTTGTAACGATGATGATTAATTATAAGTTTAATTCACAAGCTACTGAAAAAAATTACGACATAGAAAAAAATTTTTCAAGTTATGCAAATATTTTATTTAAGTTGAATAACCACTTTTAAATTAAAATGCTTTATATGCAATTAATAAGCTCAAATTATGGAAGAACGATAAGTACATGTTGATAAGAAGTATCATTTTATCATTGTATTAACTATTATGAACTCAAATTAGGGCCGATCAGTTTGTTCCTAAATCCAAAGAGCGAATTAATCTTGAATAGCACAATAACTTTTGACCTCAGAAAATCTTATCATACACTTGGAGGGATCCTACTGGACTTGTGATTTCAGAGATGGGAAGGGAGAGATTTATTTTTCTTTCAGCAACCCCCTTTTCCTGTGCTGAGTGCCATTTCCTCTCTGGAAGAAGAGGGGAAAGAGAGAATGACATGGAATCCTAGGAAGGGCATTTTAAAATCTAAGATGACTTTGGTCATACCCCTTTTTCTAGGGTGGGAAGTTCTCTTAGTTTAGGAAGTCATAAAGGTCGAACACCAGTGGTCTCTAAAATTTGTCAACTCATGATCTCCATTCCACCCTTAAAAATATTTAAATTAGATGAATATATGTTACAGCTACTAGGCGTGAAACAATTTATGATTAGGCCATGATGCGCCAAACAAAGTGAGTGAGTGTAAAGCTCTGATCAGGCGTGTAAAAAAATGAAAAAAGATAAGCCAGTTATACCCCAGGCACTGGATACTCATTTTAATCACCTCTTACGACATGCATGAGCTACAGTGGAACTATTCTTTCACACACGGTCATCATATAGGTGCACTGAAATATGAAATTGTACAGTTAAAAAAAAAGCACCCGCTTACTTTCTTGATTAAATATGAAACATGAAATAAGCAGTTTAAGAAATTATAAATTCTTTTCATTAAATGCAGATTAACAAATATATTTTTGCTTCCTGTATTTCAAATTAATCCACAAATATTAAAAAGTTTTATATATTTGTGAACATATTTATCTATTTAAAATGAATGTTCGTACTTCCATAAATAAACCCAGCGGGATTCAGTTTTTGGCGACGTGTTTGATTATCCAACTAAAAGGGATTATATAAATCTATCTCAAAGGAGAATAAATCGCATAACAGGATATTAGTCTGTTCTAAGCTTTGCTCCTCTGAAACAGGATCAACTCCGTATCATAATTAATAACTGTAATAAATATATTTCAAACATTAAATTTAAAATCTGTAATAAAAATAGCAAATTCGTTATAATTAAATAAATTGATGTAATAAGCTAAACATATAAAACGAATATAAGACCACATAAAGAGTTATTACAATTTATTTTAAGATTTTAAATCTCTTTCGAGTGTGTATATTTTGTATATAAAGTGTTAAAAAATTCTATCAAAAAGAGTACAGCGTTATAAAAAATTTTTACTTACAGTTTTATGATGAGTCCGGTCCTTTTACAATTTTCAAAATTTCATAGCTACTTAAAACACTATTAATCATTCCATCCCGCCAAGTCTTATTATGTAGTGTTGCATTTGCATTTTCCAAGAGGAATTCGTGTACACCTTTTTTCAGATTGAGATCTTCGTTTTTGATGGCCAAGTAAAGAGCAACCCACAGGTTTGAAACTGTCAGTCCAGATTGAAGTAATGCAGAAGACAGGTGTGTAGAATTCGCTCCAAACATTTTAGCAATTGCATAAACTTTTGCTTTCTCTGCCCATTCCCCGTGGTCGATAAAATCAATGTGCCAAAGCCCAATGACTTTGTCGAATAAGACATTTTTTTCTTTAATGAAAGATCTCTTTTGTTCCTCAGCATTTGAAATGAATGAGTAACAATTTAAGAATCCGGCAATCAAGAAGAAGCTGCACACAATGATGAATTTTTCTAAAATAGGTTTTGGAATCCCCAGCCGCTGTTTTTGAGTAGTGTTCATTATTTCTGGATTCTCTGTGTAGACTGCATCTTTTTTCCCGACCATTCCGTGTCTTTTTTTCATTCCCCTGAGACTTTTCAATATCTTTTGGTACTCGGGTATTGTGATGAATATCACAAAAAACACTTTTCGTCTTTTTAATCGGGATCGCTCGAACGTTTTCTTCAATTTTTTCAGCGTTGTTCAAACTTTTTTTACTTGAAGCATCTTCCATAGAATTTTCACTTCCATTTTTTGAGATTTTTTTTATTGCCTGAGAAAACAGCACAAGTATCCGAAACCATTTCATTTTCAGGGCTTAGCCGATCACACGATACTTTCCTCAGTCCCGCATCTGGAATACTTTTAACTCCATCTCTGTTCAGACGTGTCAGGCTGGAAGAGTCTTCCAAAGAATGATCATTTTCCAATGTCTTAATGTCTTCTTTAATCTCGTTCAGATCTTCAACTAAAAAGTGATCATTTTCTGTGAAATGATCATTCCTCGGCAGTTGAGTATAATTTCTCCATATATCTTTATTTTTCTTTGGGTTACTTTGTATTTCTACGGAGAGGTTTTGACTTCGTTTGTAAGAACAAAATTCTGTTAAAATACCATTGTTCATAAAGGTTTAAAACCATCTCAAGAAAGTAGATTTCTACATATTTCTTTTCAGTCCAAAACTGACGAGCTAATGTCGCCTCAATACTTGAGAAATCGAAAGATGGAGAAATACCGAGTCTTCCCAAGATTTCACATGTTAAACTATCCTGCTTTACACACATTAATTTTAAAAACGTACTTATCTTTTCCTGATAAATCTTTAAAAAACTTATAGCTACGACTTCCTGCATTTCTGTGCATTGGCACTCGCTTAACAATCTGATAAAAACGTTTTTTTGATCTTCCAAGGAGAATATTTTGTCATCATTTTTTATAATAGGCGATGTTAAATCATATTTATCTGAATATGTACATAAAAATATCCTGAGAAAATAGTTTAACACGCACAACTTTGTGGTTAATGACGCATCGGCTAATACCTCTTGAATTCTTAAGAAATCGGGAGGTGGAGAGGGAATACCAAGTTCTGTCATCAGTGCACATGATAAATTGTCTTTATTTGCACACCTTTGTTCCAAAATCTTACTCAATATTTCTTTGTAACTGTTTAGAAAATGTAAAGCATAGGCTTCCGGATCGGACACGACATTATCTCTCACAAAATATCTGTAATGGTCGGGAGTAATATCTTTAGCCATGATTGAATACTTCGCTGAAAGAAGAAACGTTTTGTAACAGTTTCTTATCTTATAAGTTTATCACCAATCGCTAGATGTAAACGCTGTTGTTCTGGATTTTTAGAATGAAGTACAGAGTTCTTTCTAGAAACACTGGAGTAAAAATCTTATTTAGACTCCTTTTTTTTTATCTAACGTCTGTTGGTACTTGAGATATTACTGTACTTTGACTTGTAATACTCAGAATAAAGGGCAGTGGAATACGAAAATTCGTCACCCCGTAGAAGGTCATCTCCCTGTGCACTTGAAACTTACATGAAAAAGGGAAGATTTTTTTTTTTAAAGTTAAAACTGCTTCTTCGATTCAATTTCTCATTGCTGCAGTTTAAAATATTTTTCAAAGCATCACGATAAGAATCGCTTGCAAGTTTTTATTAATTTGATAATTTTATTAAAAATTTAGCAATCTGAAGAAAACATTCGAGAGATTTTTTTCAGAAAATAAATAAATAATAATAAAAAAAAAGAACAAAATACTTTTCATTTTTAAGTTCACACTCAAAGAAAAAACGTTCTCTATCAATAATTTATTTAAAAAAATTCAGTGAACATTTCTCCACTTTTCATTTAACTACGAGAAAAACCAGAATAAAAAATTTTTAAATGATGAGAAGTAATTGAGAGATGCGCATATCGCTTCTCTTTCATTTCAATTCTATTTCGAGTATATATATATCACAATCTCTAATTCAATTCATAGCACTTCTTATCTTCATCTAATTTATCTAATCACGCTTCAAAGGAAAGGAAATTGCATGCAAATCGAATCCTTAAGAAGTCTATGAGGTTAGTGAAGAGAAAATATAGACTACAGTGTAGTCTATATTTCCTGTTCACTAACCTGTCTAGTCTATATTTTCTGTTTTCTAGTCTATATTTTCTGTTCACTAACTAATAATTCTGTGACGTTGGTGTAGTGACTACACCAACGTCACAGAATTATTTCAAATTTTAATCTTTTTTTTCTTCAAAACTTGCCAAAAAACAAAGAATTCGTATTAATTCTACAATGTCTTAGAATTTTGAAAGAATTATTTTTCTCAATTGCTTAGAAGGGCATGTTACCATTCTGTATACGGGTTTGGTTGTACTAGAATTATTTATACTATTTATAGTTTGACAAATTTTTTTTCCATCGGACACTAAGAAAAACAAAGCTCTATCTAATTTTGCGAATTCTTAAGAACATAACTAGTTATTCACTTCCTTAATCTACCCACAAAATGATCTAACTTACTATACAAAATAACATGAAAAAAAATCATAACATTACATTGCTTAAAAAAGGGGAGGAGGAGTCCTCACCTAAGAATTTAATCATCATGACAATTGGAATAAGAACTTTGTATTTTAAGAAAATTTTCACGTTTCTGATTCAAATATACTGTAGCGATACTCGTTTCCTGTTAATGGCGCAAGAGCTAGAATTGGCTCTTGCGCCATAAACCTATATACATTCCCTCGTCGAATCCTATTAACAATGTTTGCATCCTACCACCGTCGATAGAAAAAGTCCATCTGCGAGCCATATTTATTCTGGAGAGCTTGTGCAGGGAAGCTTGAACTGAAGCGAAATACATCTTCTTCGGGTATATATACCTCTCGCAAAGTTGTCAATTGGAAGATTTGCACCTTCCTGCTGTCCATTTTTGCATTACATTGTCCCATTTATAATTAATTTGTTACTCCAGAGTAAATTCTAACCTTTTTGTTGTTCCAGTTTTTTAATACTAATATCAGTTCTTAGATAATAAAGTTTTTTTTTTATATCAATTGATTATTCTGGAGTTAAGAGAATAGATTTTGTAATTTTTATTTGACTTCCCTCCCACGTGACATTTTTGGTGGAGACGCAGAGTATCCGATCACTACGAAACAGCTACGTAGAAGTCTACGCCTTCAAGGTCTCCCGCCTGAATTTGACATATTGGCAAATTCAAACAGACGCTTCAAAAAGATGACTGACCCAACGATGCTTGATAACATAGAGCCGAAGTTTACAGCTTCACCCAAGATATCTCCAGTGCCGTTACTGACCTACCAGCTACCTAGAAATCCATGCATTTTTTCCAGGGACGACCTACAGGATGCTAGTAAATGGCTCAAGGATTATGAACGGATCGCATCCTATAACCGCTGGGATGAACAAATGTGACAGACGAATGTCGTTTTCTACCTCACTGGAACAGTTAGACTAGGGTTTGACAATAATGAGGAGTCTTCCACGAATTGGAAGACGTTCAGAAACTACCTAAAGAATACGTTTTGCCGTTCAGAAGATCTAAGACGCCAAGCCAAAAACTGTAATGAATACAGGGAATCGATGAGACGTCCGAGTCATACATCCAGGATATACTTAATCCTCCAGGAAACATCCAGGAAAGGTTAATCCTGCTATGTAAGAAGGTGATATAGCTGCTTATCTAATGAAGGGGATCGCAGAAGATTTGTACCTGACCCTACTGGTCCAGGACTATAAGACAATTGATGAATTTGTAAAACGTTGTCAACAGATTAAAAACTTACGGACATGCATCACCCTGTCTAAATTTCAAAGGTTTAGTTTAATTTAATTTGTTTTTTTTATTAACGTCGCACTAGAAGCAACATGAGGGCTATTGGCGACGGACCTCGTAATTTTGAACCTCGGTCAAGTGACGAGAACGACACCTGAGCTGGCACTCCCTCTCCTAACTTCCACACCATGCCAACGGGAGGACTTTGGGCTCCGACAGATTTAACGTGCATCAGCCCCGGCTACACGGCGGGTCTTTAGCGGCCAAGGATTGAGCCCCATCTGAACGAAAACCACCGGCCACGAGTCCACGACCTACCACTAGGCTACAGCGGCCACAAATTTCAAAGGCTACCCAATGTTTGTACTATGTCACCCGATACAGACATGGCTAATTTACAATACCTAGTACGTAACATTGTTAAGGAAGAGCTTCAAAAGATCCTACTGGAAATGTCGAGTACCAAATGAAGAATCCGTATTCCCTCGGGATATTGCATCTATAGTCCGGGAACAAGTCGTAGAAGTTCTTGCTCCAATCACTACTCCAAGAGGACGCAACATCACTCTACATTACCAAGCTCCAGTTAAACAACAACCTAAAAGTCAAGTCAGAAAACCCGCCATTGTACATCGTAAAACAGATTTGTGAAGAATTACCGAAAATGTGTCTCTCTGTTACCATAGCGGGCGCCCGGGGCATGTAATGTATTACTGTAGATGGAGAGTATTCGCAGATGCAACAGCCGCTAGAGGATACAACTTTCAACGAAATGTGGATAATGAATCCCAGCAAAGCTTTGACGATGACTATATACAACCTATTGCATTCAATTACAGACACAACTCTAAGTATTCACCACGTACGCAGTCATTATTGCCAGCAAACCACCTCAGCCGTTCTCCACGCCGACCCAATGAGGAAAAATAAGTCAGGCGCCTTTTTCTGACTTATTTTTCCTCATTGGGTTATTTGAAATTATCAGGCGCCTTTTTACCTTTCAGGTCGCAAACGAAAAAAAAAATCACCTGACGCTTATTGCTACCAGCTTTATAAAACATGACCTATGAATGGACAGCGTATAAAAGCCCTAATTGACACAGGTGCCGAGTATTCCATCATACCTGAAGAACTACGTCGAAATTTAAATGTTCCAATGTTTACTGAAAATATGATGGCTCTGCAATCTGCGTGTGGAAAACATGCAGCCGCTTCTGGACGCTGCGTATTGGAAGTAGATCTGAATGGGACGATAAAGCCATTTGAATTTCTCCTTTTTTCCAAGTGCAGCCATCAAATGATATCTGGATAGAATCTTTTCGTGCTACTGATACCAGTATAGACTGCGGAAATGAAGACTACGACTCGCCGAAATCCTTCCAGATTTCGGCGAGTCGTATCTTCGACACAGATAAATCATATTGCGCCGCATTTACTCTAAAGATTACCTAATCGAGGCCTATTCAGTGAAGCAAATCTGTGCTCTTAGTCCACAAATTGAAGAGACAGATCATGCTATGATAACTGGCAATAAAATTTTAAAGTACGAAAAAGAGCTATTCGTGCCATCAAGATTATTGACATTAAAATGGCTGTTGTAAGGCGTGGATAACAAATTGGTCGCAGCAAAATCAAATGATACCGAGGGGAATGAAAATACCTAACTTATCAACGATAATGGATGACTCCATTTGCTCGCCGAATATTAAGATCCGAGAAAATTATCAGGAATATCAGCCCAGAAAACAAGCAACTCAAGAAAAATTAAGAATCATGTTAGATACTGAGCTTACAACGGCCCAAAAAGATGAGTTACTGAGTTTGCTTGAAGAATTTAGCGATGTATTCGACTTCAAAAGGAAATCTGGGTGTACGACAGACACAGGATCTATACAGGCGATAGTGTTCCAATCATGCAAAGACCTTATCGCATCTCGGCCAGTGAGAGGCGTGTGATAGAAGACGAACAACAACAAATGATAAAAGATGACGTCATGCAACCATCTGATAGTCCGTGGTGATCTGTTGCGTACTCGTGATGAAGGAAAATGGAGAATGGCGCTTTTGTGTACATTATAAAAGACTGAATAAAATTACTAAAAAAGAAGTTTACCCACTACCACGCATTGATGATGCTTTCGACTGCCTAGCTTGTGCATGGATTTTTTCCATGATGAATTTAAAATCAGGTCATTAGCAGATAGTTGATGAAAGGAGACCGGGAAAAGACAGCTTTTGTGACTCTTGATGACCTTTATGAATTTAAGATTATGCCATTTAGGTTATGAAATGCTCCACCTATATGCACCGAATTTGAACGGATGATAGAAACAGTTCTTCAAGGACTTAAGGCACCCGACTAGGTTCGAAGACCAATTTTTGAAAAAATGCTTTTCAGAAGATTCTTTTAGTGTCAAATGATAAAAATAGACTCAAAAAGCATTAAAATTATATATATATATACATATACAATCTCTAGTGTTTGAAAAAAAATGTTTTTTTAATGAAATTTCATCAAAATTTACAACGTTAAGAAAAACAGCATAACTAAATAAATAATAGACATAATGGACTTTTATTTCCTACATATACTTCTTACTTCCTGTAAAGTGTAACTGACCGCAGAATAACAATTAATTTCAAAAATAAATATTTTATAAGGATTCGAAGTTGATGTTTATGATTTTTCATCAAAATTACTATATGTTTTGGAACGAAAAAGTCTGTAAAATATGTCTAAATGTAACTATCTCAAAGCCTGCGGTCTATTACACTTCTAAGGACTTTTTAAATATGTGTACCAAATTTTATTGAATTTAGTTGCAATGCTTTGGAGATATCACGCTTTTCGTGCATGACTTTTGGTGAAAAATTCATTCTTCAATAAACCCATTTAAAAAATATATTCATATGTTACTTAAAGTTAATATTACAGAAATAACTTAAAATTCTCCAGTTTTATATGTTATACCTTCCTAATCTGCAATATATATGTTTCTAATTTTTCTGATGGACCTAAGCCCTGTTCTGGAAGTTTTTGTTAATGGTAGTGAGAGCCTTTTTTAATTCTTCGAAACACATCTGACATGGATTACAGACTAATTTTCAAAAATTGACAATAAGGAAAGTTTTATAATGACAAACAATAGAAACAGACTTATAATATCACAAACATTTGAATATATATAAATATATACATATATTTTCTCTAGGTTTTGAAAAAAAAAAATGCCTTTTATGAAATTTTAGCAAAATTTTCAATATCTAGAAAAACAGCATAATTTTAAAAATAATGGGCATAAAAAAAGTGTTGTTTTTTATGTATATATTTACTTCATAATCTCTATGAAGTGTCACACAGTGCATATTAAGAAATAATTAAAAAAAAGTATTACATAAGCATTCGAAGTTGACATTAATGATTTTTGCATAAGTATTTGAAGTTGACATTATGATTTTTCGTCAAAAATGATTAATGTTTTAATCCGAAAGTAACTATAAAATATAATTAAATGTAAATATATCTAAATCTGTGGTTTGTAATACTCTGAGGGTTTTTTAAATATTTGTACCAAATTTCATTCAATTTAGGGTGATTGTTAAGGAAATACCGAATTTTTCGAGCAAAAATTGTGTAAATATTTAATTAAAAAAAACCACACATTTTAAATATCTATGTATATTTAAATTAAAAGTTAAATATCTTGAAATTCTTCAATTTTATAGGTCATTCCATGTTTTTCTTCCATTATTGTGTTTCTATTCCTTTCTTATGGCACCAAGCTTTCTACTGGAAATTTTTGCTGTTGACAGTGATTAGCATATTAATACTTCAATGCACTCTCTATGAAATACTGTTTGTCCCTGTACATTATTATATGAATAAACAATGTACATTTAATTTAATATACATAATAAACCATCAAATCTAATATTAAATTTTACAACACTAATGTAAGCACCAAACACAATGCATAGTTCTCAATAAATACTTTTTTGGTAGTATTTGCCACAGAACTGCATAGAAAAATTCATTTTAAATAAATTATAGACCAAATTAAGCTTGTCAATCAATGTTTAAGTTCATAGTTAAATAACCTGATGAATACTTTTCCTTATTTTCAGGTTTACCACTCTGTTACATTCGTTTCATTTGCAGTCAGTCTTCTCTCCTTGACATGCTGAATCATATAAAGTCTTTTCGTTTCCATAAAACTTTTTTAACGCATTATATGAACCACTTCTACTCATATTTTCAAGAATAATTAATTTAAATTTAACTTCAAATAAAGAAAGAATTGAAAGTAATGCAAAATATAGGAAAACAAACTAACAGTGAGCAAAATAACACGAACCAAAAATGTAAACAAACATTAGCGATAGTCTAAAACACTGTTGCCAATAATCTACAACAAAATGGCGTGAAATAATTATAAATAAACTGTGGCTTAGTAAGCAGTAAATTAAAATTAAGGTTTTAAAATATTATTTTAGAGCAATAATACCTTTAAAAAAGGATAAATCTTGTACATCCGGTCTTAAATGCCACTACTTCCGGTTTCGGTTTCAACTACTACGCATTATTAAAAAAGCTATATCTTGAGTTCTACCTCACATAAAATAAAAATAAAGACTGTTATGGAATCTTGAAAAGTAGGACTTTAATTTACAATCAGAAAAAAAAAAAATCGAAATTTTCTTTAAAATATGCTTTTTCAACCTAGTCGGATAAGTGGAATATCTGGTATATTTCAGAATAGACATCTGAAATATCGATGAGTTTGTGCTCGGTATTATCGTCGATTTATTAGGAATTTTGCCGATTTTGCGAAACTACTGCATTACTTATTAAAGAAAAATTCAAAGTTTTCACGGAACGATTGCAGGAAGAATCTTTTTCACCCCTGAAGAAATTGCTCACTGAATACCCTGTTTTAAGGACATTGTCTTCAAATACATCGACCAATGGATATTATTCTGCTTTAAGCTTTGTTTTCCTCTCGGATATATGATACAATTCTGTATTACAACAAATATTATTGAATTAAATGTGCTTTACACTTTTATATTAAAACCCATGAAAATGTGTAAATCCATTATAGTTATGCTAATTGATACAAGTATGGTAACTATATAAAGAGGATATAATGAATGTATCAAAGGATTACCATAGTCTCTCTGTTTCTACAAATATTTTTAGTCTCTTTCCTGCATGTGTTAATATAAATTTCAAATTTTATCAAAAAGAGTATAATGTACAAAAAAAAAAAAAAAAAAAAAAATGTACGTACAGATTGATGAAAATGATGGGGCTATTCATTTTGAAGTTTTCGGTAGGATCCGATTCTGTCATCAATACTTTGAATACTATTAATCATTTCTTTCAGCCAAGTTTCATTGTACAGTGTTACTTTTGAATTTTCCTAGAGGAATTCCTGGATAGCGTCCTTCGAGTGAAGGTCTTCGTTTA
The DNA here is from genome assembly GCA_019974015.1 of Nephila pilipes. Classification (NCBI taxonomy): domain Eukaryota; kingdom Metazoa; phylum Arthropoda; class Arachnida; order Araneae; family Nephilidae; genus Nephila; species Nephila pilipes. Next base: position 40,507 of record BMAW01010778.1, on the reverse strand, counting down.
TATTGGCCAAATAATGAGCAAACCACGCATTAGAAATTAACAGCCCAGACTAGAGTAATGAAGAAGTCCTTTCTTTGATAATGTTTGCGTTAAGTAAATTTTGGCTTGAATAGTCCATTCATCGTTTTCGACAGTATCAATGTACCTAAGGCCCATCACGTTGTCCAATAACAGATTACTTTCCTCAGTAAATGTTCTCTTTTGCTTAGCAGTATTTGAAAGCAGCAAAAAACTGTTTAAGAACAGAAAACATTCTGCCACAGAATATTCACTTCTGTTTTCTGAGATGTTTTTGTTGCCTGATAGAAAAGCATCATCATCCGAAACGATTTCACATTTTAAGTTGTAGCCGATTGCGCAAATCATTTCTCACGTCACCTTGGATATCAATACTGTTTCAACGTTTCTCTCTCTCTCAAAGATTCTTCTAAGGAATAATCTTTTCTATATTCTAAAATCCTTTTAATGGCTTCCTCTACTATGTAAAAAAGTTATTATTTTCAAAGCTTTTTTCTGCGAAAGGAGCCTTTTTCTAAAAACTACCGTTGATAAGCCACCACGAATTTCCATGCATAATGTTGTTCCTATATGGTTTCCTACTACCACTCTCGTATCTAGAATATTTATTTCAACTGCATAGAATAAAATGCATTTGAAAGAGCATTAAAAAGGAAGGTTTCAGTGAAGTTATTTTTTTTTATATTGTTGTAAGTATTTTTAAATTTTTATCAAAGATCTAAAAACTCACACCCGACTCATTAAATTGATCATAAAAATACTTTGAATATTTTGGGGGTAGGGAAGTAATTCCATAATAGCTTTCATCTTTTTTATGCTCTTTCAAATATATATTTCAAAATTATTTTCGATGTGAGTAATTTGAGTAGTCAGCAACGAAAATTAGAGAAGCAAAATTAAAAGTCCTGCCTCAGTGCGCAAGGATACATGGTTTATATCCCTACCACTGATAAAAGGTGATTTATGACTCATTAAGGGAAATCGGCAGATTTCTCGGAATTTGTAGCGTGCCGAGGGATTCTCTTTTAAAGTTTTATTTACATTCGCATAATATCCATAGAAAGTTTCCCAAACTTGCTCTTCAGATATCTATGTGGTATTTCAAGTGTTTAAAAAGTAATTCATTCACGATTTCTAAAAAAAGGTGCTATCCTTCGTTTCTTATGCACTTTTTATTTATATAAAAAAATGCACTATACAAATTACTTCATTAATTACTAAAATCAGCAATAGATCTTTTAGATACGTCGTGAATATATCAGTGGAGATATTGCGAATCTATTACAACACATACTTTGTGTATACCTCCAAAATTGAAATTCACTCGTCTTTTTCCAGTATTTAGTTATTTGCTCATTACAGCGTTTATACATCGGCTATTATAAAACTTGTGATGCAGAAATCTATTTCAGCTGTTAAATAACTTGAATCGATATCAAAACAGCAAGAAAAAATAAGAAGAATAATTTTAAATAGAAATTTTTTTAAAAATGTTCATCTGGAAAGTCGATATATTTGAAAAGATTGTAAATAAAAATCACCACTATTTCTATCAAATTCAAGGTTAACTGAAGAAAAGAAATATTGCCTTTTTGCAATGTGGACAGTAAAAAGCCTATATATATATATATATATATATATAAAAGGAAATTTGTTTTTGGAATAATGTGACAAAAATTAGAATTCTTTTTTATTTTACTTCTATTACCGAACTTGTTGATATCTCAGATCGATCCACCTATATAATCAAGCTTCGATTCTGGAAGCACAGAAAAAGAGGGAAAAAACGAAAAACCGTATTAATATAAAATTTCAATCATTTTATTTGCCTGAATTTATAGAACTAATTTTGTTAAGTTTTGTATTTGCTATTAAATTAATCCTTACAAAAATTATTCTGAATATATGTTAAAGTAAAAAACAAACATGAGAATTTTAAGGAAATGTAAATTGTTATAATTTTTTTTTATCATCATTTATACATATTCTCGTATTTTATAATCACATAGCTTTACGAAAATATTTTTAAATGTGTTTCCGTTGTTTTAGTATTTATATTATTATTGTAAATCATCTGTTTATATTACATTTAAAATTCAAAAGTAATGTTTTTTTATTCCGATTGACATAACTTATTAAAGAGAAAACTACAAAATAAATAAATAAATAAATATTTACTTATACATGTACAAGTGCAATTCTCAAAATCTTTATATATATATACATATATATAATTTATTACAATTTTCATATATTATTAAATATGTGTTGTATAACTTATGAAGAGAGTGAGAACAGAAATTTGCTTTTGTCGAACTATGTATTAAAATTGAAGGAAAATTGTTCACATTTTTTATGATAAAAAAGAATTCACATTTACGTGTATTACTTATGTGACCATTTATTGTAGGAAACAGATTAAAATATATCTTTACGAATAAATAAAGAATGTGGTGAAAAAAATTTGTTGTGAAGAAAAAAATTTCAGTTTCTTTTATATGTAAGGGCCTTTACATCGATAACGCATTTGCGTGGTGGGGAAAATAGGAGAGTGGAGAAGCATGTTTCAAATTCAAAAAAGAATTAACAGCCTTCGTGTTTCTTGCGAATGTCGCGCTTATAAATATTCAATATTATTATTTCATATTCAGAATTCGATCTCAAATTTGCTTTTTCTCACCTTTGATTCGGAAAAAAATGCAGAATGAAAATGATTAAGTGAGTCATAGTATTTTAATGGCGAAAGAGACAAATGTAGTTAGGCTGCAACAAACAAGGTAAGGCTGTGATCTAGACATTTGAAAAAATAGAAAAGAGATTTAAAAAAAAAAAAAAAAAAAGGACTGGTTGAGACGAGAAGGAGAGGGTCGAAAATAGGGATGGATCCTAAAGCGTCACCCGTGTTTATCAAAGACAATTAACCCCATAGGAAAGAAAAAGATCACTAAAATGTCACGAGGTCATGATGTCCGAAACTATCAAAATAAAAACAATGATCAAAAGAATACTGTAATAAAGCTTTGCCATTAAAAATATTGAATTGCTTTTTTTTGCCTCTCTAAAATAAAAAAGGGACAATTCACGACGATAGGAAAACGAGCTTTCATCAAAATATATAATCGAATGAAAAACTAAAATGTTATCAATATGGTAGAGATAATGTTCATATGTTACCTTTTAAATCTCTACCTTTCTAGTAATTCAGTTTTTCATTCTCTGTGTCAAAACACATGTAAATAATGTAGATTCCTTAGGTTTGATCCAAGTACGAAGTAAGTTCTTGTCTTTATTGAACGAAAAGGGTGATTGTAATAAGTTTCGTGTTAATTTCATATAAAAAGTGTTATTACTTTTCCGTAATTAAGAATAAAGCGGCTATAAGCGTAAATTTTCTCCCGATTATTCGTCAAATTTCTAATATGACGAAATTGCATGGGCAAAGTCTCTTTTTGAAATACATTAATAAAATGTATTTATAATTCAAGGTTGATTTTATAACTTTTTGAATTTAGATGTAGATTAAGATTACTATGACATAAATTTCTTAAGATTAGTTACCATATTTTATGTCTTCTCTTTTATCTACTTAATAGTACGATATTATTACAAAAACATGATACATTTATACTTAGATTTTGTTTGTTTGCATTAATGTCATACAAGAGTAACATAATGCTTACTGGTACTTTCTGTGTTTTATAGTTTTCTATCTTGAGTATTTGATGTATACATGAGACTTAATGTACTGTAATGTGTGTAATAAATAACCTGTAACAAAATAAAATTATCATTACCTTACATTTTTGTGATAGATAATAGTTTATCAAACATTGAGTTAATTTGATGAATTTTACAATTTTATTTTCAAAATTAAAGTAACCTAAATAAAATAATCTTTATATATATAATTCTATGTCTTTTGGTTGCAAAAATCAAACTCTTCTAAGAAAAGCTAGTGCCTTGATATAAATTTTCTTTCCTTTTAGTTAGAACTGAGTGCAGTTTTCTCAACAAAATTTCAATAATTATTTCGTACTTGCATACTGATATATATCTCGGCAACTTGTTTCGAACAAGCATCAACTTTTATTAAATGTTATTTTTTTGATGTAATTAATCAATGCACAAAATTTGGACTATTTCCTATTCAGTGTTAGATGGAGATATTTCTCTAACATTGTTCCATCTTTTATAAATTAAGGGATAAGATTTAAAAAATGAAGTAGGGGAAACGGATTGGAAAAAATGAAAAAGGATGAGTAGAAAAGTTCTCGAAAATGAAGAATGATTCTTTATAGAAGAAATGAAAGAGCCAGCTACTTTGTAGTTTTGGGATAGCTTTCAAATATTCGAACAATATGAAAGGGAATTTAGTCTATGGAAAAGGGAAAGAGGGCTAGGCTGAGCTGACCAGAAACCCGACATTTCTTCACCTCCCCTCCTGAGAAAGAAAGAAATGGCGACAGAGGTTAAATTACATCGTTATCTCTTGTTTTAAATGAAAATAGGAGTGGAAGAAAGGAGAGCTTTTACTTGAGGACTATTTACTTCAGCTCCGTATGAGCACTTCGCATATACTTAAATACCGCCCATTTCCCCCTCCCATGAGGGGAGTTAATGTCGATTGTTACTTTCGGAATGCCTCGCCGGGAGCCTTAACAGCTTTAGGGTCGCCATAGAACTTGCAAATATCAATCTCTTGACCAACCCCTCTTGTATTCAATTGGCAGATAGATCACTTTCCTTTGAGTTCACTTAACGGAAAAATCCCCTTTTTGTTCCAGTCTGAATATGCAAAACAAATCATTCCTTATATCCTCATTTCTTTAAGCTGCAATTTTATATTTCAATTTTAACAGTTAAGACATTAGTTCATAATTTATTTGAAAAAACTGGAATTGTGTTGAATATCTGACCTTAAGACGTATGTTCAATATTTTTCTATTCCTTTCAATTTATCTTCTCGATTATAAAGAATAATATTTGTCTAAATTTCATTTCTTGAAGAATATTAACTTTGATTTTAACAAAATATATATAAATATTACAACATTTTGGTGTACGATTATGTGGATGAATTTTTCATATAAAATAAATTTTATATTGTTTTTCAAATTTTTAATGAGTTTACTAAAGATTAAGAAATTAAACATTTGGTCTTTCTACATACGTTTAAATATTTTTTTGCATATTTTATGTTTAGCTAAAAGGAAATAAAAGAATTTCTTTTGTTAATACAGAGTTTCGTAATATGTTCAGAGTAAAAGTTGCGATCAACGTCTTAAAATAATATTTCATGTACAGAAATTATTGAACTCAATAGAAAATAAAACAATACGAGACTTATTTTTTCCTCTTTTAACCGTTTCTATTACCCATTCTAAATTAATTTATAATACATATTTATTAATAGGAAAAACTAAACATAACTCTGTTGAATGAGACATTTTATCTTCATTGTTCAAAGCTTTACTAATTTATTCTGATATTTAGGTGCTAAAAACATATTTATACTTCTGTATTAATCAGTGAAGTATTTTTGTGCGCATAAATAGATAAATCCTAATATCTATATATTAAATTATGTCATGGTATATAATGTAATTTGATGACTGTGTCATGTAGTGTTATTGAGGCAACTTACTATTAAAATATTAAGTAAAATAAATATATTAGTTTTTTTTACTCCTGATTATTGCATATGGATAGAATAATTTGTGAGTGATAATTCTATTTATGGTACTAAAGATGATATAAGTAAATTACGTGAACGGAAACGCCTCACATTTCAAGAACACTTTTGAAGATTTCTTAAATAGAAACCGGATAATCACAATTCGGCTTTCTGAATGAACTTTTCCCTAGAAAAAGAGAGAATCATTCGTTATGAGGGACTTCATGACCTTGAAAAATCCCCACTGCCCTTAAGGTACCCAACACTCAATCGGGGTACACAACAACTGCCCTTATTGTAGGAGCACATTCAGAAATGTCTATCATTGACAGAAATGGGGGAAAGCAAGGTCGTAAAATGTCCCGTCCCAAGGAGCATTTTCTTCTCGCCCGTCAACAAAAAGGTTTAATATAAAGGAAAAACCAAACAGGCATTGCGCTTTCCGATGTCCTGCCCCTTTACCCGGCCACTCCTTTATCCTTATAAACACTATCGACCAATTGAGAGTGAAAGGAACCTTCTAAATTTTGTAATCATCATTTAACGAAAATTCAAGTAGATTCCCACATAATTTTTGCTCAAAATGTCTGTTTTCTGCCACGGTAAGGGGGAGCAGAGCTCCCCCTTTCCTCAGCAGACCTAACCACTCTCCTTCCCCTACTCCCTGTCCTTTCCTCCCTGCCCCGGCTAGGGTTGAGCCCCGCTCACCCCTTCCCATCGGCAGTTCCATCCTCTCACCTACTGCTACCCTGCCCCGCCGAGAGCGGAGCGCTTGCTCCCCCTCACCCACGGCAGACCCTACCCTCCGCTCGCTTCTACCAATCATATCGCTCATCCCACTCAACACTCATAAGTCACTCTAACACTATTCAATCCTCTCTTTACTACCAATTCAAAAATTTTACTCACAAAATCATTAATACCTTCATGTTTCTATCCATGCCATGCTCCATAAGACTAAGAAAAAGAAGTTCACGCCACTGCTGGAACTTTAAAAAACGTAACCTACCTGATGTCTGTTTTCTAATTTATTTGATTCTTCCTCAATCGAAACACTCATTTTGATAATATTTTTAATTATTATAGAAGTCATTCATACAAAAAAAAATCTTTACTTCTAATTTTAAAAATAATCTCAGAAAAAAACCCCGAAAGGGATCTATTTATATTTGGAAGAATTGTGATTCATATATTTAAAATAGTAAGGAAAAAAAAGAAGGTATTAATGCCTGTTTAACCATGACGGCATTTGAACAAAAAAACTGATCTGAATTTCATACAAGGAAAAATAAGAATTATGAAGGTCACAATATCTATGATTCATACCAAAAACGATTGCCTATCGAGAGAGTCATAATAACAGCATGTAAAACAGTCTGCGGCGACCACACTTAGCAAGTTCGTTAGTGGTCCCCTTTCATCCGGACAAGGTACTCATTAAAGACATCTGGACACGTGAGAAAGGGAAAACAACATTTCCGTTTCTCACGATATTTGACCTAATAGAGTCCGATTCTCCTTGGAACCGAGAGCACCTACCTACACACCAAGTGTCAACTCCTGCCCCGGTTAGAGTACTCAGAACCAATAACTGTTTTATCAGTTTTAGTTATCCAACCAAAACAAAGGAATATGTTCCGTGGTTTTGGAAGAGACGTGGTCAATTCCATTTGACATAAAATTTCTAAAGAGAAGAGACATCTGAGTTCCACTAGAGCGTCGCGTCCAAAGACATTGCAATACTTTTTTAGCGTGCGACGTGCACCCCAAATTGAATAGAAAGTAGGTTATGTGCGACAAACCTTTTATTTTGTAAACATCAACTTTAGTATTTTAAATTAACCATAATAAAAACAGTATAAATAGTTATCTAAGTATCACATATTTTTCATTCAACGTAACCAAATATCCATGACGCCAAAAGTTATTCGTATTAATGGGGCTACATTGTAATGCTATGTTTCAAGTTTCAATATATCAAAAGTTGGTCATTTCTCGCTAATTACGTCAATGAGGGAATAGATGGTGTTCCAATTTCAGTAAGTAGTTCTTTTCAATATTATTCAATCATTTTAAATTATTTTATCGGTTCAGAATTTGACTCAAAGGGCAGATTTCTGCTATTTTATATAAGTTTTGGGGATGCTAATTTTAAAAAATTTAGTTACAATTGTTTTAAGAATACACATGGCTTTTCATAAATAATACTTCAGCAGGAAAGGTATTTTCAAGAGTTACATCAGTGATGACAAAACCAGAGACTCGAATTTTCTTCTTTGAGTGTTCAGATTTTATTCTGATTATTTTAGAAGAAAAAGCATCTTGCTATTACGCAGCGTGGACGTCATTTCGTCAATACAGGTATTTCCATGCAATTTAAAAAATTTACAGGAAAACAGAAACAACAGAGCAAGAATTCGAACATATTTTAAAGACAGTAATTAAAAATGATGCTTTTATTTCTACTGTCTCTTAAAATGTTTATATTTAGTGTATGTGAGAGATAATTTTTGAAAAATGACATTGTCTGCTATTTTTTTTCTACACATACTACATAGCCACAAAAGGTTCTTGCAACTTCGAGAGATGAAAATGAAATTTGATTTTATTCCGAAAATACTATCTGCAAGGGAGAAAAGGTAATCTTGGCAACATCACTTCTGTTTTGATAATTCTAGGAAACGAATATTTCTGTGAATGAAAAAATATTCTTAAGTTAGTAAAACGTAAGGCAATAGATATTATAAGTGTCAATAAGTAAGAAGTGTCTCAAGTCTTTCAGCAAATCGTCGAGAGAATAATGGAAATTCACATAAACAAATGACAAAGCAAAAAACAAATTTAGCCACCTAAGGTGCACTTTTTTTAAATAATTATTAGTAAATTACTCTATTAAATATATGAATTAAAGTAAACGATGAAATATCGAGAAATGGTCAATAGTACACTTTTCTGATAATAGGAATCGATAAATTATTAATTTGACAATATTTAAGCTAAATATAATTAAAATTGAAGCAAGAGATAAAAAACTGAAAAGTGATCTTGTACGTCAAAAGTGATCCACCTAAAACAATAGCCCCTTAAGTGGCTAATGAACAGAAATAGCCGAAAAAAGAAACTCGTCACGAAAATAAGAATGTGCAGCTGTAAAAAGCAATAACATATTCATAATAAAAAAAAATAAAATGCAATATCAGCATTGCAGGAGATGGATGAAGCTAAAAGTTATATTTAGAAGACTTTTACAATTTTTTTTTTAAATATAGCACATTTAAATATTATAATTGTACTTTCTTGTTAATAAAATAAAGTTTCACAAAGAGACAACAAAATGGGTATAATTATCAATGTTTATCTCTTAATTCTGATGATTTTCATGCTCGAAACTTTTCGTTGTTAATGTTAAAAAAATACATTTAGTAATCATAATGAAGTTACATGCAATAGATGAAATGCATTTCAAATAAGAGACACTAAAATATTTCCTCGCTTTCTTTTGAATTTATAATTCCCTTGGATTAATTATAATTAATATTATCATATTTTGTACTTGTTTATCTAGATTTGTGCAGTACTGCATAGTCCGAAGAGGAATGAAAGACCTTGTCAAAGGACATACAGTGGCTCAAACAATTGAGGATACACCTTACTTTCACTTGATAAATCCAACTTTTAATGAAAATAACACATTAACTAGAATAGAAGACGTATTTTTACTTTTACACGTAATAAAAGGGTTAATGTACAGTAAAAATAACGAAAATCAACAAAAAAATATTTAAAATTAAAAGTTTCACAAATATTTGAAGTAAACATAGGCAGATCTTTACCTCAAAAAATTAAGGATACACCAATGAAATTTTTTCGATATATTACATGCATAGACAGTATCAGTATTTTGTTGCATGCCCTTTGGCTTTTATAATGTCCTCCAAACGTCTTGGTACCGATTCGACCAATTTTTTAGTGGTATCTGGAGATATTTTATCCCATTCTTCTTGTAACACTTGCTTTAAATGGGCTTTGTTTCTAATCTGGTGTTTTTGGACCGCTGTTTCCAGTGTGGCCCACAAATTTTCTATGACATTGATGTCAGGGGACTGTGGCGGTGTGTGCAATTGCTGTTTACAATGAAAAAGACACCACATTTTGACATTACGTGCCGTGTGTTTGGGGTCGTTGTCGTGCGGAAATATAAAATTTCCATCTAAACCCAATTTTTGTGCACTTTCTTTAAGATTGTTGCGGAGTATGTCTATACAAAGCTTATGATCCATTATACCATCTATAAAAACTAAATTTCCTACCCCATTTGCAGCCATACAACCCCAAACCATGACGGAGCCACCACCATGTTTAACTGTAGGACTTAAATTTTTTGGATTCAAAGCAGTGTTCGGCTTTCTCCAAACGGTATGACGACCATCGCTTCCAAAAATGTTGAATTTACTTTCATCACTAAATATAACTTTCTTCCAAAAGTTTTCTGTCTTCAACTGATGAGTTTTTGCAAACTCCAAACGCTTTTTCTGATTTTGTAAGCTTATGAAAGGTTTTTTTCTAGCTACTCGACTACTATATCCAGCATGTCTAATCACATTTCTCACAGTTTCAGCACTTACACTTCTGCAGATTATTCGAGAAGTTTCTGCAGCTAGTTTGACTGCACTCAGTTTAGGATTAATCTTGATATCTTTTAAAATTTTCCTTTTAGCTACATCACTCAGAATACTTTTCCTTCCTCTTCCACTCTTATTTTGAATTAATCCATCGCGTTTAAATTTCCCAATGATTTTCTGGACACATGAGTGACTTCTACCGACAATTTCAGCTATTTCACGATAAGATTTTTCCTTCTTAAATAACCTTAATATAAATTTTCTTACATCAATACTAGTCTCTTTCCGAGGAGCCATTTTCCATTTAAAACTACAGCTTTATATTCTCATAACCAACTTCAAAAGACAGAAATAACAGGTGAAAAAGTTTAGGATAAAATTTCCCAAACTTAGATTATTAGTAGCAAGCAAAAAGAAATCAAGTGGTTGTTAAACAAAAATTTCATTTGTGTATCCTCAATTTTTTGAGGTAAAAATCTGCTTATGTTTATTTGAAATGCCTCTAAAAAGTTTTATTTTAGAATTTTGTCGTTGATTTTTCTTTATTTTTACTGTTAATTAAACCTTTTGTTATGTCTAAGAATAAAAATTCGTTTGCACTTCTGGTTAAGGTGTTATTTTGATTGAAAGTTGGATTTATCAAGTAAAAGTAAGGTGTATCCTCAATTGCTTGTGGCACTGTAATTGATGCTCAGAGTAGGGTCATGGCTATAGTTTCCAATGAGGCAACCCTAAAGATATGCGAAAAGGGGTTAGACCCAAGACAAGGTCATCTTGAAAGGGCAATTTAACTCATGGCCAATAGGGAAAGGGGAGAGCTCGCCCCAAACACTGTATTTTTTTGAACCACAAAACAAACTTAAATGTATGGAATATCTAGTTAAGAAAAATTCATGTTATAGGGAAATCTATTTAGTTTTACGCTCATTTTTTCGTATTTTAGAGTAACAATTAATAAAAATAATTCGGACATATTTACTTATTAGTTCTATGAAAAGAAAAAAGTCCCGTGTCCACGCACTAATTGCTATTAACTCTTATAAACAAATCGGAATGTAAAATCAGTGATTTTCCTTCTTAATTAGATTGAGTGATGGCGAGTTGTAATGGCGATGTGGCTATGCTGCGGGAAAAAGGCAGAACTATGATCCAGACGTTTGTAAAAAGGAAAATATGTTGACAAGACGGAGGATCGCTAGGGTACCCTGGGGGCGCGTCACCTATATTTACCACAAAAAGTGAGCCCACGGGAAAGAAAAACGATCACTAGGGTGCCTCGGATGAGTGATACCCGAACCTACCTGAAGAAGATAAGGACATGAGGAGTTCTTGCCTCGAATTGAATTGTAGTTCAAAATATATCTTCTCAGCAATATAAATAACCTATCGTTTTCAGTTAAGGATTACTCTCAATACTTATCTTTACAGGCGAGATTTTAAGAACATATTGTGACAGTAGAACGATTGTTTTTTATCGTTGCTATCAAATCCTAAAACGAAATCCAATTTTGAGTCGCTATTTCCTTTTAAGAAGAGGGAGCTAACATTCCGATAAATATGGTACAATAAAAAAAGAAGGAAAGAAAAATAGCATGCTTGTTACTTGTTTATTTTAAACAAGATTCAAATTCATAGGGACACAAAAAAAATGTCGTTTTTAAAGTATTTTATTCAACTTCGTATATTCATTAATATGCAAAAAAATATGTATCATGTCTAATCGGATCAAAATTTGTATACGAATTTCAACCTACTTCCTATCATCTGATCGATGTGAGATTTTGCAAGAATGTATGGCTCACTTAATTTTTTTTAGTCTCAAATTTACAAAAAAAAAAAAAAAAAAAAAAAAATTAAAAAAAAAAAGTGAAAAAGTAAAAGGAAAAAAAAAATGTTTTAAACCAAAATTTTATGTAACCTATTTGCATCATAAGCGCATACATACGCGAAATTTTCTTAGCACCAAAGCGCAGATGTAGATGCTTTTTTATGCATAAGCACAAATACACTACCGCGCATAGACACAACCCACAGTTAGTGGAAAGTGATGATTATTACGGAAAAATTATTTTAGGCTTTTTTGCACATTAAGATATAATTTACTGCTAAATAAAATATGTGCTTGTGCTTCTAGGAAACATAAGAGAATATTTTTTTTTCTTTTTAAATATGCTCTTATAAAGAAATTGTACACCTCTAAATTTCAGGAATTTCATTTTCTTTGGTTTCTTTAAGTTTATTTATAACTAATATATGGATATACGTAAGTGAAATTATTATTTTTTAAATAAAGAGCAATTATTAAAGCTCATTTGGGAATTTTTTCAATTATGTTAAAAAATCAATTTACGTGTAAGTCGTATAGTCTATGCGGGTATATATGTTTCATGCAGTTATTTCAACTGTGCATATGAAAGAAAAATTGTGTGTGCTTGATTTGACTTTTTCCCTCTCATTAATTTGATTTCAACAATATGTAAATTCAAACTGAGTTTTGTAGAAATTCTACTTATATAAAGTAAAACTTTTCAAACACTTACGTACGTACGCTTTGACTCCCGTGATAATAGTAAAAAGATCAAATCCGAAAAAATAACAGTGAAATAATAATTAAAAAAAGATTTTCAGAAATGTCAACCAAAAAGGTTACATTAAATTATTTTTGAAATTGTCAAATTTAATTGAAAAAGCAAACAATGTATTATTTATAATGTAACAGTTTATATAGATGTACTGAATTAAGTATTTAGTAGAAAATTTGTTAGTATGCATTAATTTATTGCGTTGAGATTAAACTAACCGTATCTTTGAATTTTATTCCTATCGAAAATAGATATTATGTTAGAATTATATATTCTATTAATCACAATTGTTCAATGAAATTTCGCCTAGTAAAATTTTATTAATAATTCTTCAGTATTATTGAAATTCCATGCAGAAGTAAAGTATATTGTTTCTCCGAAGAGCAAAAGATGTGTTCGAAGTTGTTATGGTGTGACGCCCGCCCGACCCGGGCTTCCTCTTGTGCCATAGTTAGGTTCAATTATTAAACACCAAGACACAATAACTAATCAAAGAGACACTAGAACAATATTTACAAAATTTATTAACTTCTATTTACTATGACAACAACTCACTAAGCTCTCCTGGGGAATATTTCTATTAACCTCAATTCAACCCACCAATAGTAATCTAACAGACTTTTACCACTAATCCTGCCTCGAATGCAACTCAGACTCTGGATCAACTATTGAAAACAGTAGTAAATGAACCTCTTGCAATACTCTTTAATTTAATCCTCTATTTCAACCTCTCTTTCCACTTCTCCTTCCGCTTATTTATAACTTCAGCTTCACTTCTCCTTCAGATTCTTTCTCTCGCTACTTTCAGTCGGAGTTCATATATTTCCTAACTCTCCCTCTTCACTTCATTTCTACCTGCTTTGCATAATCACGTTTCATTTTTGGTTGGGCAAAGGTTGTTTAGCAAAAGCAATCAATCTCAATTAAAAGTCCCCAAGGTTAGTGAAGAGAAACCGCGAATAGCCCAATGGTAATGCAGCAATGTCTTATGTAAGAATGGTATATATATATTCTAATAAGTTCAACTGCAACGTATATACACTACATGTACTATAATTATGAGCCTAACATGTGAAAAACGTATTACCAATAGCACTTATGTTAAAAACTTCTTCAAGGATTGGTGAAAAAAGCTGAAATTTCAGATTTTGATTTTTAATAACACAAAAGCGTATGTAACTGCATATTTACGGTCGATAAATTAATTGCGCTTGATGATCAAATAATATAATTTCATTTTTATACGATTTTTTTTGTACATTGGTTACATGAAAATAAGCTATATGAAGTTTTTTCCCCTTGTTATTGAAAAAATAATTTATCGTTCATTTATATTTTTTGTTACAGTAATTATCATTTGCAATAAAACTGGTAAAATGAGAAATTTATGTTTAAAATTATAAATATACAGCTATGATACAAAGCATAAACAAAAACAAAATTTAACCAGCGTTGTAATAGTCAGAAAAAATTGTTCCAATCAGAAGTATTTTATTTTTCTTTCATTATGGACTTAAAGCTTCAACGATTTGGTTCTGAGATGACAATATCTTTTAAAGAAAGTATCTTTTAGACAGTATTTCCAAAATATCAGTTCAGTTTTTTTTTTTTTTTTTGGAAAATTTATAAAATTGTTAAAAATTGCAGGAAGAAGAGACCGGATTTTCTCACTCCATAAATATTAATTCATCTACTGTAATGCTTTATTAATATATTTTGATTTAGTAAAAATTCTTTTCAATTCTAAATATTTTAACGTTGTGCAATAATTTCACTAAGCTGACTGATTATAATGACAAATTGATGTTGAACAAATACTTTTACAAAAATTTCCCTCTTCGGAACTTGCCGCAAATATAATATACTCGTGCAATGTATATTTTTAATAAGTGCTTACATTTATTTAGAATTTCAAATGAAGTTGATTTAGAAAGGCGGAATTTTATTCTCAGTTTTTTGCTGTGAATGTTAATATATATTTACCTTTTATTCTTCCAAATCATAATCTAATGCATTCGAAGGAAAAAATTAGTGTTGATTGAAGCGAAGTTTTTGTGTTTTGTTTGCTACACTTAAAGGCAATGAATATTATTGAACAAGCAGAATCCCACCCCCCAAGCAGAAATCCCCAAGATTGTAAGAGAATAAGTCAACGTGCTGATGTGTGTATGATTGAAATTGAAACAGTTTATTGAAAAAATACGTCCAGCCAAACACTTGAATTCAATTGAAGAAACAATATTTTGTTAATAAGGATTGCAGTGGTTCTAATTAGGGTTTCTTTCCCGGGAAACTGGGATCCCGGGAAATCATAAAATTTCTGTACTTTTTCTATTCCCGGGAATTATACTTCGTTCCTGGGATTTCCCGGGAACAAAGTAGAAGTTGATGAAGAAGATGTTAAAGAAAAGTTGAGCTGTGAAAAGATGGTTTGTTTGGATACCAAAACATGCTGAAATAATTTGTTGGCAATGCTTGAAAGATTTTTAGATATAAAGTCAGCAATTTTAAAAGCATTAATTGACATTAAAGAAAAACAAATGATGGCCAATGTAGAGTTTGAAACTGTGATTACAATTGTAACTGGCTTAAAGCCAGTAAATATTATGCAGTCGAAATTCAACTTTACTAACTGCAGAAGGTGTATTTTCTTTCGTTATTGGAGAATTGAACGAACAAAATTCAGAATTTGCGAAAAATATGAAATATTCTCTAATCCAAAGAATTAATGAGAAACGCAACATTAATTTAATAGGAGAAAATACGAAGCAGCTGCAGTTACAATCGATATTTCGCTATTGACTGGTAAAAATTGTTTGGTTAGACAAGCTCTAATGATAGGGACAAGGCTTTTCTGCGAAGAAGAGGACTCAATATCCAACTCTTCGAACTCAGAAGAAGAGAGCATGGAGATTTTGAAAGAAAAACCTATGGCGTTAGACGAAAAATTAGAGAAAGTAATTTACTCTAAAACAAAATTTTTTATTGTTCAACCAAAAAAAGTACTAGTCTCAACAAAATCATGAGACAAGAGATGTAGTTGTTCGACTCGACTAAAAATCCATCACCACACATTATAAAACTATATGAAGCTTTAAAAACAATTCCTCCAACGTCAGTTGAAGCCGAGAGAGCATTTTCGGCTGCCGGATTGTTCGTCATAAAGCTTAGAACAAGGCTGAGTGATAAAAGTATAAATTGCTTATGCTTTCTGAAATCCTATTTTAAAAATGAATAATCAATTTATTACATATTTTTTGTATTGTTTAGCTCATTATATAAATAAGCATTAATTTAGGAATTTATATGTATTTTTATTTTATATAATTATTATCAATTTTACTTAAAGATAACTTATTTTTAAATTTTTTGAAATTTTGATGTATTCCCGGGAACGACAATTACATTCCCGAGATTTCCCGGACATTCCCGGGAAATCAGAAACCCTAGTTCTAATGCATGATTCTTTTGAGATGCGTTATGAAAAATAAATAAATTAAATTAAATTAAAAATAAATAAATAAAATTAAATTAAAAATAAATAAATTAAATTAAAAATAAATAAATAAAATTAAAAATAACTCTTTAAACATTTAATTCAGAGGACCATAAGAATTAGATTAAATTTCACAGTTTATGTTTCATGAAATAATAATTTGAATAGCGTACGTCAGTTACACGAAAATAAGTTATACGAAATTTTTCCTGCTACTGAATTAATCATTTATGGTTTGATAATATTTTTTGTTACAATAGTCATTTGAAATAAAGTTGTGAATATGCAACTTAAATTTAAAATTATGAACATAAAATTATTGAACAAAAACAAAATATGACAAGCGTTGAGTAATCAGAAAAACTTGTAGAGCTCAGAAATGCTTTATTTTTTGTAATTACCAGCTTATATAATCAGTGATTTTATTTAGAAGTAGAAATATTTTTAAGATTTGGTTTGGTTTTATTAATGTCACATTAAGGAGCAACACTTTGCCTTTGGCGACGGATCTCGTAATTTTTAACCTCGTTCAAGTGACGAGGACGATACCTGAGCTGGCACCCCCATTCCTAACTTCCACACCCCGTCCCCGAGAGGACTTTGGGCTACGACAGATTTACAGTGCATCAGCTCCGGTGGGTCTTCAAGGCTCGAACCCATGACTCGGGATAAAAATTTGATTTTAGAAACATTCTAATAATACACAAATATTCGTTTGATTTTTATTATTACTAGAAAGTTCATTGATTTGGGATGAATATCATCATAGATAATAACGAAGATCAAACGTCTAAATATTTCTTTTGAAAAAAAAAATCTCTCTAAGGAATAACCTTTTAGAACAATTTGGGAGGGTTATAAATTTTTTAAGATCGTTAAAAAGCTCAGAGTGTTAAAGTCATGTGATGAGGAAAACAAATATGGGAAAAGGTTTTTACTAAAAACAAACTCATTAGATAAACTTAGTTTTTGTATTTGCTCTCATTTTCATGAAGTTTCAAAATCTATATTTTTTAAAATAAAAACTTTCACATTCGAATGAAGATTGTTTCACAATTTTAAAATACCAATGTCAATTTGACAGTGAAACACGTTTTAACATAATGCTGAGCATTTATAACTCTTTCTTAGTTTTAAACATTTCAAACCAAATAGTTTCTTTAATTGACTTGGTTGCAAAACCCCTCCAACCAATTCCTTTTCACTTTTTAAATGGCATTGATTTTACTCCATTTAAATATTTTCATTGAACTTTATTTTTGTCCTGTATCCTAAACTTTAAATTGTTTTTCCTAGAAAAACATGTTTATAATAATATTTTAACCTTATATTTGGCACAATATAATATTCTACGAGGATTCAGTGCTAGAAGTTCATACAACAAACCTCAATTAATTATGTAATTAATCAGAATTTCAATGTTCCTGGGGTCAGGTTTAGAGTTAAAAAATCATAATCATTCATAAATCGACCAAGCTTCTTTTTATTGATTACCATATTAATATGCATTGTAATACAGAGAGAAAGAAGAAACAAAATAATCAAACACGATTAATGAACGAAACTCACTTGCAGAAGGATTACAAAGAAAAGATACTTCGAATAAACCTGCAAACAAAATGAAAAAGTTCTGTTAAACATAGCACTCCAAATAAATACTCATCATTAAAAGAATCAATTTGAAACACAGTATGAAAAATCTAACTCGTATAATTAATTCATACTACTTACGAATGATTTCTTATAATCTCAAAATCGATGAAATTTGAACTTTTCGTACTTTTTTTAAAAATCTTAATGATTTTTGAACCAGCAAAATTTTTCACTTTTTAACTCAAGTAATAAAAGCAATATATATATATACACATCTTATAATTTATAAATTTTACCATACAAGATCCAGTACAAAATCTTAAGTTAAAAATCTTGTTGATATTCCAAGATTTTTCAGAAAAGAGCTAAAACAATTAAAAACAATCGTTGGAAAAACGCAATTCAAACAAATAATTATTAACTTTTATTCCATTACCAAAACATTCATGAATTAAAATTCATTGACATTGCATCTTACTACACATCCGTGAATATCAGCGGATACTAAGATGACTTGAAACAAATGAGAGCCACACATTGAAAATAATTAGTATTCTAACATAATGATGGTTATTAATCAACAAATGCACAGAGTTTTATATTTTAAGTGGTATGATAACTGAGTTTGATATTTTTCAAAATCAAATTAACTTATGAGGTATGTTAATAATAATTATTAAGCACTTAAAGTATAGATAGCTTGGTAGCTAGATAATTTATTAATGAACATAATTCTAAATATCATTCTAAGTATCCAATATATAAATGTGTTTTTAACTTTCGGAATCATTCGACTAAATGATTATATTTATTTGCTTATAAATTGTAATTATGCACTAAATTGCATAATTTATATCTGAAAAATTCGTTAAATTTTGAAAATTCAGAAATAAAACTAAGCGAAGATGAAAGCCAGTTCCAAATTTCTCAAAGCTCTACTAGAATAAACTAACTCTTGTATTAAAATTTTTGTTTTTTTAAGAATTCTTTTTGCCGACAGTACAATAATAAATATGGCATTTGCCATTTACCTACTTCACACAAAGGTAGTTTGTACCTTTGAGTCATCGTGTTTAGACAAAATACAGAATTTATTTATGTGCTAGATATCCACAATAAAATAATAGATAAAAAAAACTACTTTGATAACTCTTAAACGTATATTCAATCCTTCATGTATTTTTACTTATCATATCAGGATTCAATTGAGTGAAACTCATTAGGTAATTTATCAGTGAACATAATTCTGAAAACCAGATATTGACTCATTAGTACAAAGGAAATACTGCCAAACTTTTAAAATTTAATAACAAGAGAAGCGACTAATATATAAGTATCTATTTTACCTTTCGGAATTATTCAATTAAATGATTATCTTTATGTATAAATTGTGATAAGTATATATATCACTCATATTTGAATAATTCGTTATACTTTTAAAAATCAGAAATAAAAATAAAACGAACATGTTAAGCAATTTTCAAAGCCATTACAAACTTTAAGAATTTCTAGAAGCTTTACAATAGAACAGTTTCTGTATTAAAGCTTTTGAATTGCTTAAAACTTTCTTTTTGTTCAGATTATAACGAGAAAATGGAATAAACCTTATATACACCCTCACTGAATGGCATGTTGTACCTTCGAGCTCTCGCATTTAGACAGAAGTGTAGATTTGCTCTCCAAAACGAAGAAAAGATTATAAAACATTTTCCTTGATTAAAATTATGAAGATATATACACATATGAATTTAATTCAAAAATAAGTATATGCAACTAAACAACACGCAGAAGTGTTATTTTCCTCATTAAATATGAAACAAGAAATAAGTTATATTTTCACTTAATATACCTTAATAATTTTGCAATTGTTTCCCCGATTATTTCATAGAAACCCGTAAACCTTAACTAGTTTTAATACTTGTGGACAAATTTATGTTAAAAATGAATGTCTTTCTCCTTCCGTATTTCTATTACTAACTTCGCGATTCAGTTTTTAAACAAACTTTTGGCTCTCAAGCTCTAAGGGATTACACATGAATGGATGTTATTCTGCTATAAGCTTCGTTTTCCTCTCAGACAGGATCAGCTCTATAACAAATAATATTAAGTGTACACGTATTTTCAATACATTATAAAATCGATAAAAAAAATGCAAATCCATTATAATTATGCCAACTGATATGAGATAAATATATGCGGATATTATGAATATATCCAAGTGTTACTGTAGTATTGAATCAGACTTTGTATCCTTTTTCTACATGTTAATATAAAACTTGAAATTTTATCAAAAAGAGTACTATGTACAAAAATCGATACTTACAGTTTTATTCCAAAGATAAGGTTTATTCACGTGATGTTGTTTTGAATGAATTCAGTTACGTTATTGCTCTTCTGAAAAATGTTAATCACTTCTTTCCGCCAAGTATGATTAAGAAATGTTGCTTTTGCATTTCTCAAAAGGAATTCCTGGACAGCATTCTTCAGTTGAAGGTCATCATTTTTTTCGGCCAAGTAAAGTGCAATCCACGCGTTAGAAACTGTCAACCCGGATTGGAGTGAAGCAGATGCCTTTTCTTTGATCGAAGTCAGATTGAACATGTTAGCTGTTGCGTAAATGTTCGCTTGAATTGCCCATTCAGAATTTTCGATAGTATCAATGTGCCAAAGACCAATCACATTGTCCAATAATAGACTATTTTCTTCAGTAAATGTTCTCTTTTGCTCGGCAGTATTTGGAAGTAATAAGAAAAAATTTAAGAACAGAGAAGTCAAGAGCAAGGTGCACTTAAAATAAGGTATGAGTTTTTTAAAATATTTTTTGAAACCATCAGTTACATTTCTCGAGATGTAGGGATTATTTTCCGAGTCTCTGAGGTGAAATATTTTCTTGCGTTCATTCAGCATCTTTTTTTCATCCTGCAGAGACTTTTTAATGCTTATTAGGACATGGGTTTCGTGTGGAATATCAATGGAAGAATGATTATTTTCAAAGGGGTGATTCTTATCCAAAACAATTTCCTTCTCATTATTCGGCATCTTGCGTACGCTTCCTTGAATTTCTCTAAAATTAGAATGTTTTTTTCTCGAAGCATCTGCCACAGAACGCTCACTCCTGTTTTCTGATATGTTTTCACTGCCTGAGAGAGAACCATCATCATCCAAAACGATTTCATTTTTCGGTTGTACCGGATCACACGAAACATTAATCAGCTCCTCGTCAGGAACACTTTTAACGCCCAAATGGACATGGGATTTGTGTGGGATATCCCCCGAAGAATGCTGATCTTGAGGGGATGAATTCTTATCCGAAATAATTTCCTCCTCATTATCCGGCATCTTGCGTACGTCTAAATTTAAATTAATTTTAATGACTTTCTCTTCTACGAGAAAATCATATTTTTGAAAGTAATCTTCTGGTAAAGAAGTCTGTGTTTTAAGCCATTCTGCCTCTAAAGTACTCATTTTAACCCATTCTTGTACGGTAGCAACTTTTTCCCTGTATGGTTGTATGTTGTCTTTTTGTACTGAAGGCAGGAATGTTTTACCTTCTTCTTGCACAGAAAAAGAAATGTTTGCATTGTCAGTTGCAACAGAAAACCTTTCGCCGTTTTCGGGAGGAGAGAAAAAATAACTTTCAACTTCTGTTTGTACAAAAAAATTGAACCTTTTCATAAATTTTTGAAAGATAGGATGATAAAGGTCTATGACTTTCGAGATTTTTTCTTTATTCTTGAAGTGAAACATATCAATTTTTGGGTGTAACCGATTACATGAGACATTCTTCAGTCTTTCACCAGGGGTATTCTTAACACCATTTTGGTCACCTACATCTTTCAGATGAGTCTCGCTAAGACAATGTTCTGAAAAAGATACAATTTTTCTCGTACATTTTTCTACTTCATCTGTGGAATTATTATTTTCGGAATGAATGCCATTCGAAGAGTGTTTACTTCCCATGAATTGATCCGTCCTCAAAAAGTTGAGATAGCGTTTACATATGTGTTGATTTTTATTTCTGCTTTTGCATTTTAAAATTTTTACGTTTGGGAATTGCCATATTATGTAGGAATATTGGTCTGTTAAAATACCATACGAGAATAAGTCTAATATTTTTACCAGAAAATAATATTCTACACATATTCTTGTAGGAAATGTTACGCTTTTTAACGCCTCCTGAATTTCTGAGGAATCAACAAGTGGAGAAATGTCAAGTTTTGTCATTATTTCACGTGTTTCTCTATTGCGCGTCTCGCTTATTACTTTAGAAAATTGTTTCAAGTTTTTCTGATAATTCCTTAGAAAACTTATAGCAACGACTTCTGAGACCACTTCGGATTCGTTCAATAATAAAATTTTTTGAATAGCCATTCTGTTACTTTCAAATGAGGATTTTTTGTTGATTTCCTTTGCAATATGGGGCACAATAGCATATTGTCTATTTCTTTTCAACCCTTCAAGTCCAGAATATATATTTAAAAACATCTTGATAAAGTAGTGCCCGACATACATTTTAGTAGTTTTTGATTCGTATTTTAATACGTCATGAATTTCGGTAGAACCCGTAAATGAAGGACAGCCAAGTTTTGTGAATAGTTCACATGTTGGCAGGCACTCTATCATAGTATAACTTTTTTCCATAATCTTATCTAGTATTCCTCTGTAACAGTTTAGAAAATGTATCGTTATAACTCCTGGATATTTTATAATTTCCCCAGCATCAATAGCGTCTTCCATGGTGAATACGTCGCTTAAATTTCTTATACTTTGTAGAATTTTTTCAATAACAATTTCTTATTAATTTTCACAAGTCACCAATCGCCTGATCAAACCGCAGTTGCTCTGGAATTTGAGACAAAAACTCGTAATTCTTTCTATAAAGCGCTGGTCCAAATCTGATCTAAATTTCTTTTTTTTTTTAAATCTAACAGCTGCGACGGAGTTAAGCTATTATTAGTTCGGTAAAAAATACTCACTTAAATATCACACGGCAGGCAATCAATTGTTCTTATAGCACACCTTTTTGAGTAATAAATCATCCACTGCAAATTGTAGATGCGATCACATTCCCCAAAAAAAAAACCGGCATAAACTACTGGAGAGAAAGGATAGGTAACGGATAATGTTTTGTACTTTGCTCTGCCTCACTCCAAATAAAGGAGGAGAAAATATTTACAAGCGTCTAGCCCCTCACATACTAGTTTCCTCCGTTCCTCCTTGAACATCTGCGCAGGTTCCCGCGCATGTCGTCATTTCTCCCTGATCATCTGCGCAAGTTGTCATTTCCCTCCTGCATGTCGTTTCCCGCGTTCATTTTTCATTCTGCATTGCTCTGTAAGAGTGTTACTGCTAATTTCTTACTGTTACATATTTTGTTATAATATGTTTTCTGCAGAAAAGCAAGAAAAACGGCTCTTTTCAGAGCCAAATACTTCTGTTTCATCAGAAGGAATTTTGGATTCTCAATCGAACCAAAATCTGGTAGAAGCAATCGTGTGCCAGAATTCTGATTCTGTAATGAGTGGTATGTTTGAATGTGTAAATCATTCTAGTGTGGCTGAGAGTGATTTTGTTATGTGTGGTGATAATTCCAACCCTGATTCTGTTATGAATGATGTGGTTCCCTGTTCAAATGATTTTAGTGTGGCTGAGAGTGATTTTTTTATGAATGGTGAGGGTGAGAATTCTAACCCTAATTCTGTTACGAGTGATATGGTTCACAGTACAAATGATAAAAGTGTGGGAGAGAGTGATTTTGTTTGCTCTGATTGTTTTCAGTCTTTCAATAATAAATACAATTTGAAACGTCATGTATATAAATTTTATAATGATAATACTACATTAATTGAGTCTTAAAAGTCAGTGCGCTAATGGTGGGAATGTGGCTGAAAGTAATTTTGTGTGCCCTGATTGCTTAAAAACTTTCAAAAATAGATACAATTTGAAACGCCATGTAAATAAAGTACACTCTAATAATACTGAATTAATTGAGTCATTAAAAAATCGATCACTTAGCTACAAGTGTGAGGACTGCCATCTCAAATTTAGTGACCTAAAGAATTTTAAATGTCATCAGAATAAAGTTCATACTTCTAAGATTAATCAAAATGCTAATTATGTGTGTCTTGTATGTCATGGTAATTTTGAAAAGCGAGAAATAGTATTTCATTTTAAGAATGCTCACGATATTAATATGGATCATACCGAGTTAGAATTGAATTCATTTAATGATTTTTTGGCATGGAAGGCAAAGATTGAAAATAATATGAAGTCAAAATTTATTTCTTATAGTACCAAGCATATTAATATACATGGTGTAAAATACTATTATTTCAGATGCCATCGTTCAGGAAATTTTATGTTGGAAAGTAAAGGTTTGCGTCATTTAAAAATCCTTGGGAGCAATAAAATAAATGCATATTGCCCAGCTGCATTAAAAGTAACAGAACATACTGATGGCAAATGTATAGTGTCATATCAGAAAGTACATGTGGGGCACCAGAATGATTTAGGTCACTTATTTTTAACCGCAGATGAAAAGGAAAATATTGCCTCAAAATTAGCTGCAAAAATTCCTCTAGATAATATTTTAGATGAAATTAGAAATTCCATATCTGATGCTGGGTTTCAGAGGGTTCATTTACTTACAAAAAAAGATCTACATAATATTGAAAAATCTTTCAATCTGTCTTCTAATTCTGTGAAACATGAAAATGATGGGGTCAGTGTGGATATGTGGGTGCGTGAAATGCAAAATTCAGAAAATCCATGCATTTTATTATATAAAACCTAAGGATCAACTTGTACGCAATATTCCTTTCTAAAAGAAAATGATTTTGTTTTGATAATTATGACAGAAGCACAAGGGGAGATTCTGAAAAAATTTAGTTCTGACTGTATATGTATTGACAGTACACATGGAGTAAATGGATATGGATTTGAACTCGTAACTTTACTAACAATAGATGATTTGCTCCAAGGATTCCCATGTGCTTTTTTAATTTCTAATCGATGCGATCAACCAGTGCTATCAATTTTTTTTTCGTGTATTAAACAAAAAATTGGTCAATTACAACCTCAAATTTTTATGTCTGATATGGCAGAATCTTTTTTTAATGCATGGAAGTCTGAAATGGGTGTACCACAAAAACGTCTTTTTTGTGCATGGCATATTGATAGAGCCTGGAGAAAAATTTTTAAAAAAATCAAAGGCGCTGAAAAACAAGCAAAAACATATAAAATTATCAGATCACTCTTAGAAGAACGAGACATTTATACTTTTCAAACACTGACAGAAGCAGCAATAAAATTTCTTAAAGGAGATCCCGACACTATTCGAATTTTCAAATTATTTTGAAACGTATTATTTACAAAATATATCCAGCTGGGCATACTGTTATAGACTTCACAGTGGCATTAATACAAACATGCACATAGAACGAATGCACCGAACATTGAAATATATTTATCTTCATGGGAAAAGTGTTAAGAGATTAGACAAGGCTATTCACGGTATAATGAGATTCGTAAGAGATAAAATAATAGATTGCTTAATTACATCAAATAAAGGTAAATTGACAAGTAAGATACGGGATTTAAGAATCCGACATAAAACAAGTGAAACACTATCTTTACTAGTAATAGAAAATGAGAATGGGTGGTCAGTTTCATCAACACGTAATACAGAAATATACAATATACATGAAAATAATAAAACTTGTACATGTCACATACAATGCACTGATTGTAATATATGCATTCACCGATATATATGCAGCTGCATTGATTCATCAATTAGGTGGAATATGTGCAAACACATACATTATTTACACCAGCATATTAAAAATACAACTACAGTACCTCATGAATCTCCCCTTATTATAGATGATGAAAATGAATTAATTTTGAATGAAGTAGCAAAAAAAAATCGCAAACCCTCTCACTTGAGCACAGAAAGGATGAAATAAAACGAAAGTTTTCAGAACTAATAGATTCGTTAAACTCTGATAAGCAATGTGATGTGTTAGAAAGGATTTTAAAATCAATACCACCACAACTAGAAGCTGCAGATATATTAAATGCACAAGAAATACATTTCCCAACTACTAATAAAGATATTCCACCTAATAAAAATATAATACCCCAAAGATTCTCAAATGCAAAAAAGAAAAGGAAACTGACCAAAACTTCCACAGTAACTTCACAAAATGACAATAATACAATTCTAAATATTATATTGGAACACAAAAATTTCACCCACAGTCCCACCGAAGAATCTTAGTGAAAAATACATGTTTTAATAACAAACATTACTACCTTTATATATTCATAATTCTTTTTGTGCATTTTTAACACAGAGTTATCCGGGGTCACTTTTTCCACTAAAGAGTCACGTTTATTTTCTGGATCACTTAAAAGACACAGTTTCTAAGAAACACAAAAGAATCTAACTGTTTCAGTAAATACACTTCAGCAACTTTTTTTTATTTAATAATTCAAAACAATGTCTTCATGTTTCCTGACAATATGCTCAGTTGAAATGGATATTCAACTAATTCTAGCCTGCAATTTGAATCTAAGAACTAGAAAAATGAATATGACTGAGGAAACATGACAAAGTTTTTTTTCATTGTGAAAATGTACTCTTTTGTACATGTTTTCATTAACGTGAAGTTTCTGTTTACTTATCACCATAAAATTCGTTTGGTTAATTTTAATTGGGAGGGTACTTCCCCCTGTAAGTTTTACGGCTGGCAGCTGGGTTTTGGACCACTGGCTGAAGACCTTCAACTCTTAAATGTTAACAGGCCTTGGGATGCAATGGAGGACCTTTTGAGTATTCCAAAAATAATTTTTTACTGCCCTATTCCTTGGACAAAGTCCATCCAGGTGTGTTTCCTCCCTTCTTTTGTAATCCATATTTCCATTGGGTTAAAAATTAAGCTTCACAATACAGTTGAAAAAGAGGTTCGGAGGAGAAAAATTTCTTAAGTGGGAAAAAATTTTAATGAAAAATTTCATGATTATATATATGTGGGAAAATTTGAGACCACAGAAATAGAACGTCTTAAAAAGGAAAATTTGAGCAGCTTCTACTGTATTATAAATCAATAATAAATAACACTGATTGATCACTGCATAGTACTCCACTTCTTATTAATTAATGTTATTAACATAACCCAATAAATATATTAAAAGTTTACCTCAAAGCAAACTATGCTTGAATGCAAATAAGGTCACTAATTTGATTACATATTCAAAAATGTGGTCACTTTTTACAGAAAATTTGTCATTATTTCTACTGTTTTTGAATTAGAACCTGTGTTGAAAACCTCGCTTAACATCTAATCTAAAAACATCTTCCTTCTCTGCCTGTGTTTTATATGTGTCGAGTGTAATACTTTTTTCTTATTTATATAATAGTTTCTCATTCTTAAGAACCTCTCTTTAATAATAAGATAACTGCAACTCTGATCCTAAAATTGTTCAGGAACAATACATGATACAAAAGGTCCAAACTGGGTCTTGAACCTTTATCTCTGATGCTCGTGATAGGTCGAAATATTCTGTGTTAAAGAGGAAATCTGTTTTGGTTCAGCTTCCTTGTATTACTGCCTTCCTTTTTCACAAGGCCAACAATATCAAATGTTGTCCATATAATTAATTATTCATTGACATTAATATTGTTCACTCAATAGATTACTACCAATAGTTTTAATGTAGGAAAATATATTGGTGAAACTGAATCAATCCCAAATTTGAACTACAAGCAATATTTAATATTTGTCAAGTTTTCTAATTATTCAACCCCATGTACATTCACATGTTGTGCACTGGTCATTTTGTTATGAGCAGAATTGTATGAAATTAATTGAACATTGAAGGAAGCTCATCACAATTTAAAAATCACATTACAGTTCTGTGCATTGCCACATGCTGCTTAGTATTTATTTTGATTATAATTATCAATAACATTTTAATAATAGAAACCTTAGTTTTATATATATATATATATATATATTAGTTTATAATAAAACATCTGAACAAAAAGGTTACTGGAAGGGAAACATAAATCAAAATCTATAAGAGATGTAGCTAGATTCTCCCTCAGGTCAAATTTTTGTCAGCCCAAAAGTGATAACATGACTTAAACACTGGGTCTACCTGTTTCCTAGGCATTGTCCTCACAAACTTTCAAGTACTAATAAATACAACTGAAACTTCTGTTCAAATAATTCCATACATGTTTGAAAAATATAAGATTATGTCTAAGAAAATTTTAAAATGATGAACTTGATGGAAGAGATTTAGTTCCCAATAGACAAATATGGGGGGGGGGGGGGGGGGGAGGGGTTTGCAAACTATTATATCAGCTATTTAAAATGACTGAAAAGTGAAAGGAAACACAGATTTAAAAGTATGGTGCTTTTAGCAAGTGATAATAATGAAATAAATCTGAAAACACTAAAACCTAGTCATGAAATTTATAGTAAATATAGTTTCATTTAAAGGTATGCCTGATTAGAATTTTTATTCAATGATGTATTCAGATTAGAAAATTGTCATGTGTTGTTTTTGGTTATAAATAGAAAAAAAAAAAATGTTGAATCTGTTTGATTTTATTTAGTTTCATAAGAAATAGAAACCATATACTCTTAACATTAACAGGTACATTAAACCTTGTACTTACTATATCAACAAAAAAAATAATCACTTGGGAGCATAAACATATTTTTCGGTCATTTTTCTTTCTGATTTTTACTATTACAGCAAAATTTGCCTACAATTGAAACTTGATTAGGTTAAAATACATATGTGTACTAATATTTAAAATCTTCAGTAGACTCATTCTTTCATTACTCCACTTCATACAGCTTGATGTAGATAGCTGAATTTTATTAAACTGGTTTATTTTATTAGATAGAGATAAGATGGGACTTTTCAAATCTATAATTTCTTTAAAAAATATAATAAACTAAATGAAAAAAAGAAATCAAAATTTTAACTTTACATAAACTTTCAAAAACTGAAAGATGTGTAATAGTCGAATGTGGACAAGTCGCAGGTACCAGGTAATAAAAGATAAAATTCGTTGAAATTTTCAAAAATTGAATTAGAAAGTGTAAAAATTGTTTTAAGTTAATTTCAACGTTAATAAATGAAGCACAATATTAAAAAAGGGTAACAAAAAAAATTTAAAAAATTAAATTATATTTAAAATAGCACAACAATAATACAATTAAACAATGAAATTCTTAAAATGATGTACTTTTAGTTGACTTCCATCATGGGATTCATTTCTTCTGGGAATGCAACATATTTAACACAATCTTAATTAATTCCTGAAAAAGATTTTGTTTTATTCCTGACATATTCCTACAACATTCAAAAAGCCTGCTGTACAGTCATCTTCGGTGACACATTCAGCACCAGTTCAGTTTTAGACAACTTGATCACTGTGGTTTGAGTGCTTAAATCCTGGCATCAGAGCTGATTAATATATTACTTAAAATATCCTCATTTGTAGATTTTCAGAACACTTTTCTGAGAAGGAATTTGTTGCTTTGGTGAAAAATTTTGTTGAGAGCTTCTTGTGCCTCTTCTGAGAATTTTCCCAATTGGAAGAATAAAACTTTCAATTATTTTCTTATCATGGATCAACACTTTATGCACAGTTGGTGGCAGGAAATACGACCAGTAGAGCTTGACATAAATCTCGGATGTTTCTTTGGGAAAATAATCTGAATTTTCTGGGGCGAACCAGGTTATTAGAAGAAATTGCTTGCAATATAACTGCGAATCTTTGATGACCACATGATTTTTAATGTAGGCATAGGATCCTTGTAAAACATCTGTGCCATATTGCCATCATTATATGATTACTTCAGGAAACTGTCAAAATCCCTTGGGATAATCTTAGCCATTATTGTACCAACCTTCATATTTAAGAAGAAAGAATTCTTTGTTGTAATGAGCATTTATCCACTTGCTTCAAATGAGTGCAAAAAAATATAAGTTTGTTTTTAAGAAATAAAATATTACTGAGATAAATTCAAAGCAGATGTGTAGAACAAAATTTCCTCTTTTAGAATTAGATAATTTTGCAGACAACTAAGCAGTAATAAGAAATTGAATAATTCACGGTTTGTCCCAAACATTGCTGTTTTTATTGTAAAAAAAACAAAATCCACGCACAATGATCGAAGTTTTATGGAATACACAACCTTCAGAAAAAACATTCTAAAGTTCAAAAATGATGCCAATATTACAACAAAACGAATAAAGGCAAACGATAATAAATTACAGTAGCCAATGAAAACTTTTGATAATGTTTTTTTAAATATTAAAAGAGCAAACCAAGTAAAATAGACACACTAAATTATGAAAAGCTTTAGGATGTTGATAAATATTAAAAAAAAAAAAAAAAAAAAAAGGCTGACAGAAATTTAAGCAGATGATAAATTATTAAAGTTAATGGCCATATTCTTTTCAGGCCTTGAAATCAAAGCGAACGATAAATAATGAAATTAAATATATCTTAAGAAAAAAGTGCAAATATTACTCCAATCACAAACAAAATAAATCTGTACAGCATGATATTACGTAGAAACATGGCGAATTGCGTTTTTTCGCAATGTTTATCCCGTTTTATAAAATTCAAGAACTTACAAGACGATGATATTAACTCATTAAACCAAAAAAAAATGTTTGTTTTTTTCGTCCGTGTCTAAGAATATGCCCGTCCACTGTATGGCGGTGACAGCTGATTCTTTTCTGCATGCCGAGATCCCTGACGTAAACACGCTGCGCGGGAACCTGCGCAGATGTTCAAGGAGGAACGGAGGAAACTAGTATGTGAGGGGCTAGACGCTTGTAAAATATTTCACCTTTAACTCTCGAGGGGGGCGAAAGTATAAGTCCTCCCCTTCGTGCGTGTTGTTTGTTAAGTAACCCTAAACGAGGACCGTAGGACCATTTCATGGGATTTTTCGCGAATTTCAAATGCCATGGGCTATTAAAATTATTCATTTTCTACTATGTGATTCCTCCCCCATGGTAATACAATTTGATTCCGTTAACATGCGGAAGTCATGGCCCACGGTTACTAAAAGGCTAGTGAAATGACTCTCATGTTACAGTACTCATATAAATTGAGCAAAAACCAAAAAAACCTTATGTTTTCCGTTGTCCTAAGTCCTTTATCTCGCCAATTTCTTTATCGTTATAAACAATATCAACCAACAGACGTTTAACATGATTTTTACCATTCACATAATGAACGATCGGGTAGATTAGGTTCTTAAATAATTTATACTCGTATTACTTGTTTTCGAATTCGGTTGACAACATTTAGTTCTACCTCTATGTTATAAACCCTTTATTTACACGCTTTCGATAATACTTTTAATTTTATTACGGGAATCATTTACACATACATCCAAAATTTTATATCTATTAAAACCTGACCGTTACAAAATGGTTAAATATTTTGGAAATATTTTTTTTTTAAAAAAAATTTACTTTTTCTAATTTCAAGAAATAGTGATTCATACGCATAAAATAGATAGAAAACATAAGGTATTAATTCTTCTTAAAAAAAAATGTGACGGCTTTGAAACAAATTGTAATTTGAATTTTATCAAAAGAAAGAAAAACATAATTATAACCTCACAATGTTTAGGTTTGGTACCAAAAGCGATTGTTTATCGAGGGAGCGCATACTAAAACCGCGTGCAAAGCAGTCATGCTATTTTTTACGTTTGTATTTAATATTATACATAAGATTATTTTTTGGTAATGAAAAACATAATCATCCCATTTAAATACATGAAAATTTTTTCATATACTGACTAATTACGTCCAAGAGAAAAAATGGTATTTCAACTTCAATAAGTAATTCCTTTTAATACTATTTAATGATTTTAAATTATTCTTATCACTTTGAAATTTTTAATTCAAAGGCTGAAATTCTGTTATTTTTATTTTAAGATATGTGCACTGTTGCAGAGTCGCCTGAGGGATGGATGACCCTATAAGAGGAGAGCATTGATCCAGAGGGGAGGTTCTTAGCTTCAGGGTCAAAGCCCCTACAGTTAGCAGGAAAATCGATCCGAGGTCATTTCCAAAACACATTTTAAAGTAGGCTTGGGCAACCCATGCCCCTTTTGGTGCCGGCCTCGAACCCAACGAGTTGGGTGATCAGAATAAAAATTTAAACTTTTATTGTACATAAAAGTAACAAAGAACATTCGAATCATAAGAGGTTCGAAAGATACATCATTACTATGGGAATATCTCAGTAAACTAATTTAACTCACATCCCAATATTTCTATATTTTTGTTCAGAAATAGCAAAAATTTTAAAAAGCGCACTGGCCGTTTTGCGTGAGTAGGCGCTACACAATGTATACCTAAAAAGCAAACGTACTGAGGAACGCGGGGAGGGAATGCGACGCCTGGATAATACGAACTAGCAGCAGCCACTCTATCAACAGCAAGTCTAATATATTTAACCACAAAGTTTATTGTTCCAGACACATTGGTTACCTGGTAAATACAAATATATTTCTCTCTCTCTGTTTCTATATATATACACACACATATATATATACACACACAAGTAACGCATACTAATGTGCGTGGTATGTATGCTCAGTGCACACTCAAAAAAGGCATTACCAAAAGGTGCTCAAAGGCATTACCAAATTACTATACGTATACAATTTTTTCCCCTTGTTTAGTCTATTAAATACGGGTTACCGTAATAAATTAATTTATAGCTAAATTAATAATACACAAGGCGACGGGAAAGTAAATACGAAGTTACATTGAACAAAGAAAAATTACTGTAGTATAGTTTATCATCGGAAATCGAGGAAACGTAAATTGTGGTCATATAGCAAAGAGGTGGCAGGTTCTTATCCACAAGGTAACAGGTTCAGGGTCTCCTAATTTTAAACAAAGATAGTCAAGATATTTATTATGCACTAATGCTTATTTTCAAATCAAATTCTATCGAGCAATCCCTGGTAATAATTAGAAACGCGATTTTTGGAATTCATTCAGCATATGATGGATTAAAACTGATCTTGACGGAATGGAGAAATAATATTTGCTCGAGTACGAAAGGAAACTTTCAAGAACTGTTCAAAGAGCGTAGAGATTGGTAATGGACTTGTACAAGATACAACTTTTGTATCGTTTTCTGCACGTTACTAGCAACAATAAAATTGTTAAAACACCTGATCGTTTGCGAGAAAGTTATTAAGTAGTCTTTGTAATTTCTAATGAATATAATCTTATAATTAATTGCTCTTATGCTTA
>BMAW01010774.1:60332-134779 GCA_019974015.1 Nephila pilipes | reverse complement strand
AAAGCAAGAAAATTTAAAAACAGAAACCACTTTTGGAAAAAGCAACTAATTAGGTTTTTATAAATTAAAAGTAAGGTAATTGTGACATTAAAATTTTTCTCTGTAAAAATCTCTGAAGAGGAAAACGCATATTTACTTATAACGATGAATCAATTCGCAGTAGAATTGAAAAATACATAAAAATTCCGTAGCGTTAGATTGTAACAGTTAAAATTTTGAGCCTTTTTTAAACATTAACAAGGACATTGTTAAAAAATTACAAATAACATTAAAAGAAGAAGTTGTAGATTATATAGTATATGAAATACATAAAATATATTAATTTAAATACATAATAACTTTCAAAAGAGTTAAATAAATAAATGCATCATATTAAACTATTCATACTGAAATACGAGGTTTGGCTATCAAGTAAGGAGACTGACGCTGCTACAGAAGAAGTACGCATGCGACAAACGCCAGCAAATTCTCTTTCGAATGTAGAGCCTTTCGCCTTTGTAAACAAATCCGTATAGCTGTGGCTTTTGTTCGCATTCGATGTTTTTTTTTTTTTTTTTGTTTTACCAGAAAAATAATAATTGCAACAATCGAACAATAAATTGCAGTGAAATTTCATACGAAACTTCAAAACCCCGCTACTGAAACTTATAATTTGTTGAAAGATATGTATGTCAGTAAATGTGTTTACCGCGTGCACGTGTTTTTGAGTGGCTAAAGTGGATCGTACGGTAAATTTTACATAGCAATTTTAACATGCAAAAAGTGTGTCACAAAACGGTTCCTGAAATTCTTACGTTTGAACAACAAGAAGTTCGCAAAAATGCTTGCACTGACACTTTGAATGCCATTGAAAATGACCGTAACTTATTGAAAAGGATAATAACGTGTGACGAATTGGGTTTTTTTTTTATTTATGATCCGGAGTGAGTGAGTGAGTGAGTGAATGTAAAATTTATTGGCGCAAGAGCCAGATATGGCTATGCTGCGCCAAACAAGATTAAACTGTGGTTTAGACGTGAAGTTGAAAAAAAAGAAAAAGTGGTTGACAAGAAGAAGAGTCGAAAATAGAGAAGGATCGCTAGGGTATCCCGGGAGTGCGTCACCCGTGTTTACCAAAGACAGTAAACCCCATGGGAAAGAAAAAGATCACTAATGTGCCTCGGGGTTTTGATGCCCGTACTTACCTGAAGAAGGCAAGTCCCTGAGGTCTCCTGATATAATTCCCAGGGGCAGGGTGCCCTGCTATACCCCCAGACGTTGGGTTCCCATTTTAGTCGCCTCTTAC
Source organism: Nephila pilipes (assembly GCA_019974015.1). Classification (NCBI taxonomy): domain Eukaryota; kingdom Metazoa; phylum Arthropoda; class Arachnida; order Araneae; family Nephilidae; genus Nephila; species Nephila pilipes. The sequence goes on along the minus strand of BMAW01010774.1, from coordinate 133,494 downwards.
GACATGCATGAGCTACAGTGAGACTATTCTGTCATTCCTGGCCACCACACGGGTCATTTATGATCCAAAAACGAAGCACCAATTCATGCACTGGAAGAGTTTATTTTTATTGAGAGCCAAAAAAAGATAGTTTCTCATTATTTAGGATAACCCCTCCCGAAAAGCAATATAAAATGGAAATATAAAGCGTTACCACGAGCAAAATAAACTCAAAAATCAGTCAAAAAAAAGGGGGGGGGACTCCACTTTAGAAAGCCTGGTATAAAATTCTTTTAAATTATAAATGGAAAATAATTATTAATTCACATTCATAGCATACAAAGTTTTGTCGAAATTCAGAAGTTAAAAGCTATTATTATTCACACGAGAATAAATTTCAAAATTTTTAGAGTGTCATAAATATATCTATTTTATCATTTGAGGTAAATTTGGTAGAATCTTTATATAAGATTCCTTTAGCATTGGAAGGAAATATATTTCAAAGAGAAAAAAAAAATGCTTTAAACCGTGACGTATTTGCTTCATTCTACAGCCATCTTAAAATTAAATTAAATAATCAATAAATTCACCCAGGTTGATTATAGTTTATATTATAATAATAAAGTTTTAGATTACCATTCATTCGTTCCGATTCAAGCACTTCTAGATTATAACAGAATCACTTCCAACACGAACGATTAATAAAGAGGATTCAATCTAATTTACTAACATCTATCAGATTGTTGTTATCCTCTGTTTGAAAGCAGTTATTATCAAGAGAAGAAAATACCTTTGTCACATTCCTAATGTTTTTTTTTTATTATTATTTTCACAAACGAAACATTCTAAAATACAAAAACGTCGCCAATGTTAATAACAAAAGAAAAAAACCCGGCAATTTTGCCATGAGAATCAATCTCATGAACTTAAATATTATTAAGAGCAAACAATAAAATATTAAATTAAATACATCTTAGCAATGTAAATGTACCTTTAGCAAACTAAATGCAATTAATTAAGTGTAACACGATGTATCTTTTATTTTATGCCCTCGCATTTTTGTTTTGATGCCATTTTCTCAAACAACATGTCAACAACGTATTTAAAATATGTTTTTTTTTATTAAAAAAAAAAAAAACTAAAGTACTTTCAAAAATAAATAATAACTGTAAAAAACATAACTTACTTCTCTTAAAGAATTTATCAACAAACGTATAAAAATTTAATTTACTGCATTTTACAAGAGAATTCCTTAAGAAAATAAACGTACCATCATTCTGCCTTAATAATACATGAAAAATTTAAAAGTCAAAAGAAAAGACAAGTCTGAGATGTAGCATTATTTTCAACTTTCAATGTAAGTTAAAGTTATTTGTTACTGATATTAAAACATTCTTTAAACTTTGTAACATACTTACATAACTTTGTTGTTCTCAATATATTAAACTAAAAGAATGGCATTAGGAATAAAAAAAACAAGTTTTTCTAATGCACACAATAATAAGAAGACCCAATCGTCTCTTTAAGGTTATTTATTTGAAGACTATTTTTTTGCTTTATTGTAAAAATGGGCCAAAAATAGTTATTCAGAACATAATTTTTTTCGACCTCTTAAATAGGTTGCGTTATATGAAATGCTGTGTTATTTCAAAAAAAAATATTGATTTATTTTTAAATTCAAATAAGCACTTTTTTTAAAACAAAATATGCACCATACTCTCGAACACATTCTTGGCAACGCGTTTCCAACAAGTGAATTTCTCTTTCCAAAAAGGCAGCAGCTATGAAAGACAAAAAGTCTATAAGAAACGTTTCGACATCAATCCTTTTTACTAATGGTCTGATTTCGTACGTAGTGTTTCTTTGGGGAAAGATCTAGAGAGTATGGAGCCTGCGGCAGGACTTCATAACCGAATTCATTATGTTTCCGTAGGGTTATTTCCACGACATGGGACCAAGCATTATCATGGAGGAAGATGGGTCTTCGTTGCAGGGTCCATAGGAGTAAGTTTTTAAGGCATTTCCTCCTTTTCATGGCAAATGACTCTGCAATTATCGTTTGCACTGACTTAAAAATGAATAACCGAAGATAATTTCTGCATTGCGCCACACAGTCACCGTAAAAATGTTACTGACTAACAACAGTAATACTACAACATATAGACATACACCTAACCATATCAGTTCGCGGACGATAAAAAAAAAAGTGATATTTCATATTACACACCTTAATGTTCAGTAATAACACACTAAAATTATATTATAATTAACTGCGTCAATTAAAAAACGAAAAATAAAAGATAACTTTTAAAATGCTTAAGTAACAAAAATATTTAGTTGTGTAAGAGTCCACCTGTAGTGCTTCGAATGCGCTTCATATGCGCAGGAATGTAAAGGATTGTGTTGCAGTTTGTTGTGTCTTGACGACAAATAATACAGTCACCCTAGAGAGATAAAGGAACGCATGCGTCTTGTTCCCAAGGGATATAGGATCCCAAGCATTCGAGTAATAAAGTAATTGTAAATATTGTAGTTCAGTTTAAGTAAGATGATCGTGAGTAATTTAGTAATGTTTCTTTAGTAGTGTTAATATTTAGCATTTTTAATTATTAAATGAGAAAGTAATCATTGACTAGAATAAGTTTGTGATATCAGTTTGTAAGCTAGTACAACCGAGGACGATTGTAAAATCAGGATGGACAAGTTGTGACGATGGGCTAATCGCGGTTTTCTCTTCACTAACCTTGGGGACTTTTAATTAAGATTGATTTCCATAAATAACAACTTCTTCATAACCAAAAATGAAACATTAGTAATTAAATCAGAAATAAAGTGAAGTGGGGCAGATAGGAAGTATATAAGCTAAGTGAGAGACACACGATAGAGGTCGAGTGGCTCTAGCGTGGAGCAATTGTCCTATAGTCGTAAACAAGACCGAGAATCGCTACAAGTTATCCACTGCATAGTGGAGCTTAGAAGTCGAGTCAGCCTCGACTTCGCGTTTGGGTATGACTCTGTTAATTTGGTATTAGAGAGACAGGCAAATATATTTAATGTGTTATTTTGGGAAAGTCGGTGTTCATTTTTCTTTATAGTAGTAACTTTTGTGGAATAAATATAGTGTGAAAAATCTGTCTAACGTCTTCTTGTATGACTTATTAACTCTTTAGTGTTAGTACATTTAGTTTAGCTATGGCACAAGAAGCGAATAGAAATATTTCGTAGTCACACAGTGTTAGAGTTGTTTTGTAGATGGCGCTTTGTAAGCCCGAGAATGTAAAGCGAAGTGTAGCAGTTTGTCGTGTCTTGACAACAGATATTACACAGATACCTTCGAGAGAAAAGGGAACAAAGGTATGAGAAATGTTGCGACTTTTGTTGAGGGATATGTGATCCCAAGTAATTAAGGAATATAATATTATGATAAAGTCATGTAAGTATTATAGTATAGTTTTAAAATGATTTTTGTGTGATATTGCATTATTTGATAAATGCCATCCTGCTTAAACTGAACGAAATATAAAAACAAACGGATCTAACTTTCGAGAATTAAGAACTTGAGACAAAAAACTGTATTAATTATGTGTTGCAGTAGATTCGAGTGTAGGTTAGAGATGCAAGAAAAATCTTACATAAAACTTAATAATTTTAATTAAAACAACATTGCAAATTAGTTAAAGTTATAACATAGATACATTTTTAAACTATCTCTGCCTTCCACAACTTACCTTTGGCGTCTCGCTTTCCACTTAACCACCACATTCAAGCAGCGCCCTCTGGCAGAAATGTCAACGAGTGTCATAGGAATATTGAATCATTATGTGAAGTCAAACAAAAATGATATAAATATCTTCAGTTCCAAGTTTTACCATGATACATTTAAAAATTTCTTTTAAGTTTTCATAACATTTGTAATTTTAAAAAATAATAAACACATTAACGTCACAGTCGAACGTTTTATTTTTAGCGTCCTAAAGGGTGCCGAACACTGCAATAAATATCCATTGCGCTAAATCTTCTTTGTTTGTTAAAGTCGGTCAGCCCGTTTCGCGCCAGCGGAAGTAAAAAGAATGAAGATCGGATAATTGACTCGCCATTTAGGTTGCGATTCGTCTGTATCGTAGACAGGAAATGTTTCTTGTTTATGTTCCCTCGATGTGGAGCCGGAATTTTTCTACTATCAACTCTATGAAAATAAACATCAATCGTCATATGTTCTATCTTGTAATACACTCGCAAATGGCTAATTAATACTACATTTAATACAATGTAATCTTACCCTTCCGATAAGCATGCTTATACATAAGATATTGTCGGATAATTAAACGTTGTTTGTTGACTTGTCTTAGAAAGAAGGAATCTTCAGCCCTCTAAACCTCCCTCCTCCCATTACCCAGGTTTACAGTCGACAAAATAATAAGACACCTTTAATAACTTTCCTACTTATTAAATAAATGAATCTTTAAAAAGAGATTTAAAAAATCTTTGCTGTTTGCAATATTTCCGGTATGTGTTTATGTTGCACGAAACAACAGGTGCTCTAAGTAGAACACAGATGTCTGATACAGTCGTAAAAAACGAACAATATAAAAAAAAAAAATAGGACACCTTAAATACTTGCGTTATTTTCATCGCATCTGGACACATTTTTTTACCAATATTAACGGCTCAAAAGGGACTAAATTATAAAGTCAAAGGATTAATTAACTGACTTAAACAACTTAATTAACTTCTGAAACAAATTTTCCCTAAAAAGAACCCGATATTTCAACAACGTAAGTTAGAGAATGGTCTATATAGTCCATGTTCTAAACTCCATTAGAATCCTATCTTTAGTTCCCTAGATATTCGGAAAATACCATTAAGGGATTATATACTAGGTTTGTTCGAACAAATACAATATCCATCTCAAGAAGAAAAATGAATATCAGACTTTTAGTTTTTTTAGTAATAATAATAATAACTGATTGCCCTTTAACTAGTGTGTAAACAAGCTTCTCTCTCTTCCTCTGTGAAGATTTGCATTACATTTCAAATTTCTAAAATTTTAATGTAAATAATACACCGTAATTGGATGCCTCATTTTTTTTTATCTGTGTTTATTGCTTTGTTTACCATTTTTTTTACAGCAGGTAAACAAAACATGTAGCTAAAAAATTTGATTTACTCATAATCTTCATTCGCAATGCAACTTGATTAGAAAAATCAAATAACGTTTAAATTTAAAACTATACCAAATGAATTTTAAGAAAAATTTTCACGTTGAAAATAAAATTTAAATCCTTCTTATAATTGTATCCTTGCAATTTCATTGCAGAACTAAGCTTAAAATATACCAAAAATACGCAAATATCGCTTTAGTATTGAATTAAAAAAAAATCTAAAGCAGATTTCGAAATAAATAAATAAATAAAAGCAGCTTTTTCATTCAGATATATGCAATACCTCACAAAAATCTAATCTCTCACAGAGAGCGGGAAAATAAAATCAAACTTGACATAGCATTCGATTTCTTCTTCGATTGTTCCCTTTTTACCATCAAAATATTCACCTCGATTTTTTTTAAAAATAAACTTTCCTTTCATTTCCCAAGCCACATCCAGTTTTTCTACAGAAAACAGAATACACGCAGAAACGTATCTTCGAAATTTATCTCATTAGTTGTGGCATTGTCATGGAGAAAGACGGCTGACATTTTGGCGTAGAACTTGAATCTCGTACTGTGTTGCCATTCAGAGCAGAGAAATAGGCGGGAATCAGAAGTACGTTCACCCACACATACGATTGTCAGCGGTATGAACATAGTTTCTTTTGAATTTCTTTTAAACTTTTCAATAGAAAAAAAAATTTATTTTTTTTATACGACTCGATGTGATACTAAGTCCTAACAAAAAGAATATTCTCTTTTTAACTTCTGTGCTTGTGTTTTTTTATTCTTTTTCTAGAACATGAAAATTTCCAGTTTTCAGTTGTCGTCATTTGATGTTTAGTGGGAAAGAGAACAAAAATAATGCAATATTCCTAACAATGACACTTTATACTCTTAAAATAGAATTTTGACGTATTATTTTGAAAAAGCACACGTATTTAAATTATCATGTTCGAGGAACCATCCATTTCCCCCCCTAAATGTTCTGAAATAGATTTCTTTACGCTCTTGATATTATTTATTCGTGCTTATTTATTCGCATTCAAGAAATAAATTTCAAAAAGAAATTTATGTTTAATACTTAAAGTAATAAGTTTCAAAGCTATTTGGCTTCGAGTCTTAATTTTAAAGATATTGAATTGAAATTGAAATGAAGATATTAAACGTAATATCCAAAGTGATATACTGCTCCATGCTTTTTCTGAAAATGCATATTCATATCATGAATTATTCAATCATAAATTAAGGATCTAAACATATCAAATTCTTTTAAAATTTCATACTCAATTTTACTTCCCAAAGCACATTTTCTTATTGAAAAGATATATGCAACATGTAAAAATCCATTTTTGACAAAATGTTAGTCAAAAACAAAGAATGCAATCTGCTATGAGATTGATATTTATAAGCATTTCCCAAAAAATCCTTCAAAATGTTCATCATTTTGTCAATATAAATTTACATAGTTAATGAAATTACAAACATAATTTACTTTGGAAGTGGTGTAAGTCCACTTTCCGCAAAGATATAATATTTAGTTCAAAAATTAAAATACTAATTTTTTTTTTTGCTTCACTATTACATGTGTGACAACACTGTTATAAATATAAAAATTTGGGTTCCTTCACTGGAATTTTGATACTCTCCTGCTTATCGAAGAGTTTAAAACTTAGTAGTGTGTTCTGTTTGTTCACATTTAACTTGAAATAAATAAGAAGCATTAACTCTAAAACTACTAACTGTTAATTGTATGACAAGTGTGTATTTTGTATTATATAAAATTAGAATTGGATAAAGTCACCTTAGAATCGGACAGTAATTAAGGTAGACCAAAAAATACAAAGAGGTAAATTGGCTGATAATATGTTGAATAATAATTAAAAAAAAAACGTACCATATACAATGCTACATAGCACTTCATTAGATCAAAAAGTAGAGGTTAAAACATTAGGCTTGGCCCCAAGCGGGTTGACCACGAACATTTGAAAATATAATATTAGCACCTCTACATCATCGTGCCAGGATTATTGCATCATAAAATTTCAACGATATGATGGATCTATTACCATATATTACCTTATATTTCTCCAATACATCATGATTATTTTCATAAACTTTCTCATTACGATAAAAATTAAAAATGGCACATATTAATTTGAAGTTGTAATTAAAGCAATTTAAATGGAAAATACTGAAAAATACTTCAGTATTTACCTGAAGAAATACTGAAATAAAGCCCATTTAATTTTTTAAATAAATTTAATAAAAATTTCATGAAAAAATTGTTTTGATTCCATTGAAATCCAATTTTCAATGTTTCATAAATGAGTGATTTTCCCATTTTGTTGACTTTGAAAGTGGTTAAGTCCATTTGAGATCATTAAAATAAATAAATTTATTTTAACTAATACTTTAAAAACAATCACGTTATAAACTTTATATTATTTAAAGACATAAAAGGAGCATATTAACATATACCAATATCTTTTAGGCTATTCAAATCAAATCCTTAAATATCTCCATGTAATATAAAATGGATTTAAACCACTTTCAAAGAAAACTGTTCATATCTTGTTTGCGATTTTATCAAAAAGTGGTTTTTTAGGATATTCTACCACATTTTCCTCAAATTCTGCTTAATCGTAAACTGATATCGTGAATGAGAGCTATTTCTTCTGTGACCTGTTTTTTTTTTTTATTTTATTAAATACTAGTAGCAATCCGTTAGTATTACATAACATTTGCGTAAATTTTATGAGAAATTTGTGATGCGAAAAAATGATGAAATTTAATAAAAATCTAAATTTTAATAAATTTTTTATTACTTATTATTTTTTTTACTTTTTATTAAAATTATAATTAATTTCAGTGAATGGGATGTTATGTTTGTAAGCAAATTTTCAAAGTTATAAATGCAGTGGAATTTCTACAAGCATATTTATATCTGAAAGTTAGTATATGTATAGTTTATATATTTTCAAAAATAAATATATAGCTATAGATTATTAATTGTTCATGCATAATTTATTATAAATATAAAAAATGATTTATTTACATAGATGCATAAGTTTACAAATGCTTCAATATTAAAATATAGTTTCAATTGCTCTTCATTTTAAAACAGAATTATTGTAGTGTATTGTGCCTAAAATCCGCCATTTTCGATGAAATTGAAAGTTTGCTATCTTTTTATTAAACGTAGTTTAAGATAACAAAAATGGTTTACATTTGTTTCTAGGTAGTTAATTAATGCTTAATGTAGGCAACACATCGATCAACAACTCCTAGTCTAAGAAGTGAAAAACAACATTTTTGCAAAAATTTTACTCATCAACATCCACACCTTTTGTTAATCACCTTTTGGTGATATAACCGTTCAACGCCAATTTTTTCATCTTTTTCCTTCCCATTTTTTTTTTTTTTCGAGAAATCTTTTGTTGCAGTAAATAGCGATAAACAGCTTCTGAATCATCGTTTGTTTTGTTCCATCGAAGCAACGCGGACTTACCCTGGGAAAAACCTTTTCCTGGTCGATCGACTTAAAATTTTGACAGCTTTAAACTGAGTTAGTACTCTAGAAGACCTGGTTATCTGGTTTACTACAGAGCGCCATCTCTGGATTAGTCTCGAGTTATTGATCAGTTAAAAATTTTTAAGAATCATTAAAATCTTTATTTGCATTTTCTGGAGAACTGCGATTTAATTTTTTTTTCTAATTATGGAAAATCTCATTTCTTATAAAGTATTTGATATATTCAAACAAATTTCTACCAATAATTTATCACATCTAGGTATGTTATGAAACCTCAAAGATGGTTTATATAAACTTAATATTTTGTAGCTATTTTATTTTAAAAAAAAGTGATTTTTATTTTTGTTTGTAAAATCGTGTTATATTTTATAACTTTAGGTGTAACTCAGTGAGTATGTTCTTTTTTTTTCTGCTTCACACATATATGTGTATATTAAATGTACTGTTGAAACAAAAAGTGAAATATGTTAAATAGAATTTGTTACTTGAATTTTAGCGTAAAATCATTTTTCAGTAATTTTAAAAGATGCCATCAAAAAAAAATAAAAAGTTCATAAAATGACTTTGAATCGACAGTTTATATACCATTGTAACTAAAAACATAAGTGTTCACAAAAATTTCTTCTTTTATTTTTTTGGAAAAAAAAAGGTGCTCCTAAGTTGGGCACATACCTTAAAATCAGCATAAAATAAGTTCATTTTTCTTTGTCGAAAGCATGTCAGTTACTTTAAATTTATTTAAAATATATGCGTAAGACAACCGATGCTATTGAATAAGGTTTTTAGATGAAAATTGTAAAATGGAACAAATACTGAAGTAGTACGACAGTGTTGGGGAAATATAGTTTTCAACTATTACGAGTTTTCATTGATTTAGATTCAGACACAATATTGTGTTATATTAGGAAAACTAAAGAATCTTGAGGGTATCTTGAATGCTTGGGCTAGAAGAATCTTGCTTAAAACATATTCTCATTCTCATAAATTTGTTCAAAAATTCATAATTACATCGAACTTTTTTTCGTCTCCTTATGCATCAGTGTGCCAGTGAGGGATAGTAGTGTTTAACGGCGCGACAGCCAAACAAGATATATCTGTTGTGGTTTAGACGTATGAAGAAACGGGGAAAAAAAGAAAAATTGGTTGATAAAAATAAAGGTCGAAAATAGGGAAGGATCGCTAGGAAACCTCGGGGGGGCCCCCCCATTTTATGATTCAGATAGACGTTCATCTTATCATTAACTACCCCAACATTTACATAGTTTTCGATTAAAATGCAGCATAGGGTGCTAGTTGGCGATTTGGGTTATTTTTGGAGATTTTCAAAGTGAGTTGCCAAACTATAAGAGATATAATATAACGAGTATAAGGAATAACAAACAAACAAACAAAAAAAAGGCTTTCCAGAATAAAATCACTATCGAATCAAAAAAAATCGCCAAATTTGGAGTGCACCCTATACTTCTTTCAGCCGAGTTCTGAACTTTAATTTTTTAAGATATATATATATATATATATATATATATATATATATATATATATATATATATATATCACAAATGTCAGCTATTCCCTTAATCTAAAGCCAAATTATTGTTTTTATCGCAATTGCTTGTACTGGGAAAACAAGTCATATCTGGTGCCATGACCGGAACGTACCTTGACTTCATGATTCTGTAATTTACTCCAGCATTACGAAGGGAAGTTTTTATTTTATGGGAGAATCATAAAAGTGAAGAATACTTCGAATGTTGATGGGATGGTGGGCTGCAATTCGGAGCGATGTTTCTTTCCATTTTTATATCACTGAAACCGGCATTGGATGGTAATAAAAGTATGATATAAGCGGTGGGTTTCAAATAAACATAAATCAAAAGGATTTCGATTTTTACCGGTTATGAGAAAATACTAACGTGCTTAAGGGAATCTTCTAGTTTACAGAACTGATTGTATGCGATGCGTACTTAAAAGAACATTTTTTTCTTTGCTTAGATCAAATTTAGAACTACTTGTTTATTAAAAATAAATGGTATAACTATATTTTTCATTAAGTATGAGTTATTAAAGCTTCATTTTTCATTAAATATGAACTATTAAAATATTTACGAGTATGAATATATCTATCTTAATTAAAGGGTGATTGCTCATGCGTGCATGGGTGGTGTAGCGGCAAGGCCCAGACGCACTAAATTTGACACGCTGACCCCCATGATTGATGAAATTATGCACCTCTGAGCAATTTTTTTTCCTCGAAATTTGCTTTAGAGTTTTTCCATATTATAGTTGGAGCGATTTTTGCGCATTTTTGGCATATTTTGTGCCTAGCTCTCGAACGAAACGTCGCAAGATTACGATTCTTGGCTTGTCTGAAACATCTAAGTTTTTTTTAGAAGACTGAATTTGTTTTGGACGTGTAAGCTATTTTGTCGATTTTGGAACGAATATTTGAAAACAGTGCTGAAACATGTCAGTTTTCGACTTATTTTAATTTTTTAAATTCTTTACATCCCAAAATTTAACAATCCTGATGTTATAATATTCATATTAAAAATTGAATGCACCCAATTTTCTATTAAAAAAAGAACCGGAGAAAACATCAATTCGTGAATTTTACGTAAAATTTTAATTACATAATAAGTGAACAATTAATCGGCTTTTCTGCTTTTTTTTGTTGCTTTTCTCCGCATAATTGGTGCATATTAACACCCCGGTCTCTCTGGAATTTATTAATGAATTTTTTTAAAAAAATTCACCCTTGCAAAGAATGGGAATGCCAGCTAGTATGGGATGATTTTAACAGCCATAGTAAAAAGCAAAAGGCATTGGAAATGAGATTTATGCAGCACCAGATTTTATTCCTTTTTTTATTATTCAGAAAATAATGTAGTAAATGCACATTTTAAAGTTTTTATTTTAAAATGTGCAAACTAAAGCAACTCAATGGGTTTCGTTAATATAATCGTTAGCCAAATGGCGAACACGACATGCCCTGTTCTGATTTTTTTTTCTCTCCAGGTAACACATAAAATTTCGAAATATCCAAAAAAGTTTCTATAATTTTTGTCCATTGATCTAGATATTCCGTATGATTTCATAGATCAAATAGTGACTCTAGAGAAAATAGAGTCTCAAAATTTCAAAACAAAGCGAAACAGTTCTTATTAAAATTAATAATAATAACTCGTGATGTAACTTACACATTTATATGTAAGCAAAACGTACAAAAAAGATTATTTACTAAAGGAAGTATAAAAGTATTCAATTTTTACTGTATTACACCAGAGTGTAATTAACCAGTATCTTTTTTATACTCCCTTTTTGGAATACTTTATAAACCTTCAAAAACACAAAAAACAAAAAAATAATAACGTTCTAAAGCCCATAAACGATGCTAATTTTGTCAGCATAAATGAATAAGAACAAATAATTTTGCCGCATAAAAATCAACTTGGTATTCGGTTCTAAAATTAAAGCAAACGATAAAATATCGAAGTGGATAATAATTTGTTAGATTTGACGATAGTTTTCTTTTTAGATATTAAAACTACAGCAAACGATAAATTATGGAACGAAATATATGTTAAAGGAAAAGTTACTGTATAATTAATTGCCTTAAAATAAAAATATAATGAAATAAAAAAAATGCTCTATTCAAAGTTTTGCAAAGAACAGATTTATCTACCAAGGAGCACTTTCTTTATACTATTTTTATTAAATTACTCAATTAAATATGAGAATTAAACTAAACGATGAAATATCGAGAAATGGACAACAGTAAACTATTCCGATTCTAAAATCAAAGCAAACGATAAGTTATTAAATTGAATATATTTAAGATAAATGTAATTAAAATTAAAGAAAGCGATAAATTATTAAATTGAATATTATATCTGCTACATGTAATTAAAATTTGAGCAAATGATGAATTATCCAGTTGAATGTAATTAAACTAAACGTAAAAAGGAAATTATTTAAAATTGAAAAGTGATCTGGTACGCTAAAAACGCCCCTTAAAAGGCTAACAAATCATTACATATTAATCTATTCGCAATATGCGACAAATTGCTTAAAAATCTCAACAGTTGAAGTTTATCATTGCTGTAACACATAATTTCAATACCTCGAAGCTTGGGGAGCGAATTGGAAGAAATAGCTGAGTTCGTTTTGACACAAGATACTGTTAGAATATTTTATAATAAATATAATTTTTCCTGAGGTGACATAAGTCATGAAACATCAATGTTTTTTGATTTATATAATTCTAAGAGCACATTTAAAATGTGATTTAGTGAACACTTAGGAATATAAGTATGCTTGTTTAGAGAAACTAGGAGATAGCCAATATCAGAAAGCAAACCTTTGGAGGGTTAATGGTGTATTAGAATAAAAACTGTATCTTTTCTTTGAAAACTAGTAATAGTTCATTAAATAAACTTAATCCAAAAATCTATTTAAGGATCGTTTTTTTTTTTTTTTAAAAAAAAAAAAAAAAAAAAAAAAAAGGTAAAGTTTTTATACTAAAGTTTATAGAAAAAGCATGAGAAGTTTTTGCAAATATTAAAGGAAACTCATAAAACTTAACTTCAGAAATGATACCTTTTAATAACTTCTTATAATTCAGTGGAAAAAATCTGCTTAACGATATAACTAATAGTTCAACTAAAGAATTCTGATTTAACTATATCTAGATTTCTTTAAAAAGAGCTAACAAACTTAGATTCACTTTCTAATTATATTTTTGTAGCTAAGGACCCTCTAAATTGTTGACTTGGGAAGTTTTTAGGGTTTACTTAAGTTTTTCTGAGCGTATTATTAAAACTTAGACTATGAGACGTTTTTTTATATATATAAAAAAAAGTATTGACCAGTTAAAGAGAAAACTCTCAACAAGCAAAGAAAACAGTGCAAAAAAAAGCACACACACACACATTGAAAAGACGAATAACAATCTCAATTTTTTTTTCTATAACATTTAAAATTAAGTTTGTAATTCGATTCTTTTTCCAAATATTTTTTTTAGTTGATTGGATTTTTTTTCATTGAGAAACGATAAGAAATAATGGAAGGGGAGGGATTTGTTTTTTAATTACAGCTAAAAGTTAGTAAGTAAAAAAAAAAAAAAATGGAATTCTAAGTATGAAATCTCTTCAAATTAATTACGAATTGATTTTGAATCTTCTTGTTGTGTAGTGAGGGAATTTAAAGTACGATATATTTAAGTACTATATGATTGCTTACACAGCGAACACTTTAAAGAAGTAGACTTAAAAAAGAACATTATGGAGAAAAAAAAAATTTAAGAATCATTATAAAAAACACATACTTTTTTTTTATTTCGAAATATTTTTTATGCATTTGTGTAAAAGAATTCTCAGTCGAAAGACTTTCAGTTCTGTTCAGGTTTTTTGATATTTCTTTTAATCATCTGATAGCTTATTGTTATATTCAAAACAATTCCCTTCTAAGACATTAAAATATATTGTCAATATTAAAGAAGGTACATTTTCTTAAGTTCTTAAATTTTAAATACTTCAAATTAAATAAGAGATTCTGAGAAGCGAGTCCAGATGTTTTAAATCATATTCTCTAAAATTGAACAAGTTTAATTTTATTGATTGAAAGACATTATTTAAAGATACTAACATTCCTCCTCACATTCATCAAATTAAATACCTCTTAATTTATCTTATGCACCACTTTAAATTGGTTCACCAAAAAATTTTCCGCATTTTAATTCACATTCTTTCTTCTGCCAATATGGAATCGTGCACGGCAATTCTTTAAAGTAAACATTTTCAGCATTTCTAAAAATAAATCAGCTCTCTATTTCCCATGGATTCCAAGTCACCAATTAAAACTTTATTTTCAATACGTTCTTGATATCTCGCCCCTAGCTATTTCCATCCCTTTTCATTGGCCAATGAAAATTCGTCGCTTTGTCTGGAGTGCCCAATCGTAATTCGGTGTGCCGGAGCGCTGGGAAAATCTTAATTCTCCTTCGGAGGTCCCTCACCCACCGATCCCGGACGGTTACGACCTGGTCTCATTAAAATTTTGATTTCAAATTAATTTAATTGCCGAAATTTTCCGCAAATTAGCGATATAAATTCTACTAATTATGACCAGAGGGATAAATTTTAATTTTAATGTTAGATCTCTCGTAATTTTAAGTCGTTGCAGTAAATGCACAGCAATTCTTTACACACATATATAAGAATATGTGCTGTAGAAGCTATTCCTTCTAGGCAGTTCGAATATAGACTACATTCAGACTACTCTAGTTAAAAGAGGATTATACTTGACCGGTCGGACTTCTCGGATGTCCATCGGAAAGAATCTCAGGTTTTACTCTTCCAATATATCCCTCGTTAGTCCCACCGGGCTTCGGATTGCGTGGGTCTTAGACGCAGAAAACGAGCAAAGAAATTCTTTCGTCTTCCATCCAACCTCTTTGAAAAGGCAAAGTATTTTTGCATTCGTAAGCGACAGAAATAAGTTTGACTTAGAGTCTTATCCATAAGAGTAATGGGAAAACATGTAACACGAAATAACTTCACTGCACTCAAAAAGAAAGAGCTCTAATACCCAACCAATTACTAGAATGGTTGATTTAATGAAACAGTAAAAGAGTTTCGAGAAGACGGGAAAGTTTGAGAAATTTCCACCGTTTTTCCAAATTTTCAACTACAGTTTTATTTTATTGAAACAATTCATCTTAATGATCAAATTAAATCAATGTTTTTTCTTTATATTGCGAAATTTAATGCTCAAAATTTGTGAATGCTTGAATTTGAACGCGTTCAGTGATTCTCAATCATTACCAGCCACAACTTAAAATTGTGCGGTTTAATCAAATTAATGATAAAAACGTATCTCCTTCTAACCATATTTAAATTACCCCTAACTACGTTCAGAATTTTTTTTTTATAATATAGCCCTACGTCAAAAATACAGGACCTTTTTTAAAATAGTTATCAGTTGTTCCAAAAAGTCATAACGCTTAAAAAAGTCGTTATAATTTATAGATCAGGGGTCCAAAAAATAAAATGTACAAGGGTTTATTATAGAAGAATATTCATGAACAAGCAGAATCTAAATAAAGAAATAATAAATAAGGAATTTTAAAGCTGCTGTCTTTTTATATGTATGTGTGTGTGTGTGTGTGGATCCTACTTAAGTTTTGATTTAATTTGTTAACTTTTTCTATACTTTAACGTTTCTAGGGTGAAGTTCATCTTATTTTCTGACACAAATCCATTTGAGCTTCTAATTTATGTGATCATGTGCTATAAATTTGCATGAATCAGATTCTTCCACGGTTTCAAACCCGTATATAGATATTTCTACAGACTTTTCATCTCAAGCTAAAATACCTGAAGGTCCCTAAATCGAATACCACGCGATCTGAACAAATCCTTGGATTGAAATTCCAAGCAAGGAAAGTCGGTCCTATCCGCTTTGACCGCGAGGGGTAATCATGATGTAGCTATTCTCTCTGCCCGGCGTGCTCCACTATTCCAATTTAATTGTCTCACTCTCGGAAGTTATATTAATAAACTCATTAAGTTCTGAGACATTTAACGTTTCTTAATTTTCCTAATTAAAATATTTAGTTTCATTATATATATATATATATGTATATTATGTAAGAGTTGGGATTTCGTTGTAGAATTACCTCGACTGCAGTTGGAAAGGTAATTGCGTCGGAAAAATGGTGAAAAAAATGGTGAAAAAAATTAAATATGATGATATGTTTTGATTTAGAAAAAAATACGGTGAACTTAAAGGTGTGAGTGGACCAATATATATTATTTTCAATCAAAATCCGGTGATAACGTCGACATCTGAACTGTCATTCCTATCTAAAAGTGGGATGACTGAGCCAACTTTAAATTGTGTGTGTGTGTGTGTTTTTTTTTTTTTTTTTTTTGTTTTAAATTATCTTAACTCACATCCGATGAATTTTCCTTCCAAACCCTAGCAAGTAGATTTTTTTCAATCCAAGTGCAAGATAAATTCAATTAATTATTATTTTTTTTTTCAAAAAAATAATATCCAGAAAAACATTAAGATAATTTTGCAAAAAACGCTAGGGTTACATATCAAGAGGTTGCAAAGAGTAAAGAACTGATGTCTGAAAAGTAAACGAAGCATAAATAAAACAAGAACTTTCCGAGATAGAAACTACTATACTTCTTGAAGCAAACCAAGATCAATCGATTTCGTAAAGTTTTCTCATCAGATAAATCGCCTGTTTCCAAACAAGAACTGAAATTTTGATAAGGACTAGAACGAAAGTTAAGCAAAACTACAGTTTCGCAAGAATTTCATCTCAAGTCTCGATCATTATCAGCTAAAATTTTAATTTCAAATGATTCTTCATGTGGTTACGAAAAGTTTATTTTTTCTTTATAATCGTTAGTCTATAAAAAGTAATACAAATGTTAGCGTGAAAAAAAAAAGGAAAATAGAATGTGTTTTAATCAGACCTGTATTCATTCGCGCAAGTTAATTTCAATTATTGCTTCGATAAAACAAATCTTCAAAGTAAGTACATGCATCTTTTAATTTCAAGGAGAAAAAATTGTCTGTAATTGTAATTCTTCAACTTTTTTTTTTAAAAAAAAGTCTTTCCATTCGTAATAAAAAGATATTTGCAACAGAAGTGAAATAATTTGCATTTTAAAGAAATGATGCTCATCTTTTCCTCGACCTACGAGCTATAGGACTAATGACCATCCGCACTTGCGATCACAAAAACTGAGTAAATTTTGGTTGTTCGTGGGATATTTTGAAAGTAAGTTTCATCATTTTTTTTTTCACAAAAAAAATTCATAGTATAAAAAATAAACTATGTCATTATGATCTGTACACCTTGCACAATTTTTCGACATAATCACGATTAATATTAAGACATTTGTAGTTGCGTGCAAGCTGTTTGAAGAAAACACTCTGGAAAAACCCGGTGTCCTACGATGCAAGAAATGGTCACACACTCTGCTCCACCTCAGCATTGTTTTGACGAACCTGAACACGACTAATACGCAGTACAATGTTATGGACCTATCCGCTAACACCATGTCTTGTACGCATGCAGAGTTGTTTTCATTCGTGGATGTAGAGAGACGCCCACTTCGATCTTCATCTTCCCCACTCTGTCTTCCTTCACTGAACATGCAACACCAGCCTCCAACTATTTGACGAGACATGACCTGTTCACCATACACAGTCTGCAGGCGTTCATGGATGACTTATCTCACGTGCTCATTCATCCCGTATAATAGCACGCACTTCCATTGCCGAACACGTTATCAGTCACGTCTTAGGCACGCTAGTCTGCTGCTACTCTGTATGTTCGACAATTTTCTTTGTCGTCCTGAGCATGCGTCATTCCTCCGCCCCTGACGCTTCTTCGTTGAATCAGTAATAAATGTGGATTTTTTGTGGTGGTTGTTTGTTTCATCCAGTGTACCATGTCTTCTTTCAAAAAAAAAAAAAAAAAATGACAAAACTTACTTTTGGAACATCCATCGTATTTTTATTTACATTATATACAACCTATGCCGCTACATATGTGAAAATGCATATTATGTATTATTCACATTTATAGTGGTTGTACATTAGGTGTAAAGGTTAGCAAACCAATTTTCCTTTAAGTAGCCTTTGGAAAATGTATATGCTCTTATCTTATTATGTGGGTGAGTTGAGTGATTTTTGCGTTTAAAGGCGCAAGAGCCAGATGTGGTCATGTTGCTCCAAACAGTGTGTATCTGTGGATCTAAGCGATGGGAAAAAAAGATAAAAATCGGCTGAGAAGCAGAAAGGTGGAAAACAGAGAAGGATCGCTGGAGTATCCTGGGGACGCATCACCCGTGTTTAACACAGACAGTAAATCTGATGGAGAAGAGGAAATCACAACAGTTCCTCGGAAACCTGATTCTCGTTATTTTCTGAAGGTGAGCCCCTAAGGGGGTTATCTGATTCTAACAACTCAATTTGAGAATTACTTATATCGGAATTACTTTATTAATTGAGGTACGGTGGAAAAGGGAGAGAGGAATGAGTGATAGTGAAGCTCAAAGGGGCAAGAGCCAGATACAGCTATGCTGTGCCGTACAACAATTATTCAACATGAAAATTAATTAGTGTAAAGTAAACGTACACCCAAGACCTAGGCTCCCCAAAAGCATTGACTACCAAGGAAAAAAAAAAACCTTCTTCAAATTCCTAACGCATTTTATTTTCACAAGCAAAACATTCAAAATTAAAAAAAAAAAAAAAAAAAACGTTGCCAACGTGAACAAAGTAATAATAATACAAAGAAAGAAAAAATAAATAAAAGCACGACTTTAAAATAAAAATCAATTATTAAATTAAATATTAAAATAAGAATAAACAATAAATGATCAAAGTAGGCAATATTGTGATGTTCGGATGTTAAAATGAAAGCAGACAATAAAATAGTAAAATAAAATATACCTTAGCAAAGTAAATGCACTTTAAGCATATTAAATATAATTATTATAATCATAATGTACCATAATGTCAATTTTTTGAACCTAAAACCATATATCCTTTATTTTATGCTGTAAGATAAATTCGACATTTTACACGTTTTTTGTTCATAACGTAGAATCCCCACATTTTCCTGTTTTTTTATGATAATTAATAACAGATAATATAACTATATGTAATATTTTTTAAATCAAATTACCAGTTCGCAACTTATTTTATTTATATTAGCTTCTTTGCATTAAATTAATTAATTATCTATATGGGACAAAGTTACTCCAGAATTGCCTATTCTGTTAAAAATATGAAATGAAATGCTTGTACTCGGACCCAAATTCACACTTGAAAAAAAAATCTCAATGTTGCTTAGCAACGATGTACCATAGCACATACACAAAACATATTTTAGGCTTAGGTAAGATACAAGACAACACACAGAAAAATATGAAAAACTATTTGAAAAGTTGCAGATTCAAAACTGATTGTCATTGAAAAGTTAAGCTAATTGTAGTCAAAGCAAGCTTGCCAAAAATGTATTCAATTCTGGCAAAAAATAAATAAATAAAAAATGCCTGTTTATCGAATCTTAGACATTGAACCAAAGAAAAATCAATTTTTAATTGCTGACAACGGGAAAATGTTAATTATATTTTATTGCATTTAATTTTTTCGATATTCTCAGAACTCTTTCACACGTTTAATAACTATTAAGATAATTTTCAACAAAATTAGATTCCTTACTCATTAATTTAAAAAAAAAAAAACAAGCAAACAAAAACCCATTGAAAATATGAAGATAAATGCAGTTTAATCTTTTTTTAAAAAACAATTTTCGATTTCTTGACGACAAATGGAATTCCATTTTCGGTAACTGTTTAAGCCTAACTGCTATGAATGCCATTTTCAACAAAATTATGTTCCCTGTGTAGAAATATGACGGCCAACAAACCCAGCCTAATTTCTCATTTTACACTTTCGCAAAAAACAGCAAAAAGATAACATTCTAAACCGAAATGTGAACTCATCTAAAACCTCAATACTCTCTTACAAATGCGATTTCGAAAGGACTCGATACAGCTGCGATAGAAACGTTCGCTCTGAACGGAAAGGCGATTCCGACTCACAGTTAACATTCGCAACTCGTTAACCGACCGCTGTATAACAGCTCGATCCTTCTATCCAAACACAATAACATCCGTCCATTTTCAACGTAACTTCAGACAACATTCATCCTGGTCAATTAAACCCAAACTTGCGTTATT
Organism: Nephila pilipes; assembly: GCA_019974015.1. Lineage (NCBI taxonomy): Eukaryota > Metazoa > Arthropoda > Arachnida > Araneae > Nephilidae > Nephila > Nephila pilipes. The sequence goes on along the minus strand of BMAW01010774.1, from coordinate 113,060 downwards.
GTCTCTCTGTAATTGCAGTGGATCGCATCGCTTTAATTACAAAGCGTCAAATCACAGAGCTCGGTTCTTATCTGCGTGATTCCCATTTGACAGCCACAAGACACGCTCAGCCAATTAAAGAGAGGGTATCTGTCAGAACAGAAGGGTTTGGGAATCAAAGTAGAAATGGGCGGGAAAATGGTACAGTGCATCGAACTCTATGTGGAATGATTTTGAAGGAAAGTTGTTAAGAGGTTGAAATTATTTGATAATAAGAGAATTTATGAAAATCGGTACGGAGAAGCGGACAGTAGTTTAAATCTCAAAAAATTACTGATTTTTTCCCCCTGATGAATAAAAATTCATCAGCTTACATACGAATTCAGAAAGCACACATTTATTGCATAATATTTATAATACAAAGACGATTGAATTCTACATAAATGAAATTTGTTACGAGGAATAATAATAGTTTAAATCTCAAAAATTTGTCTGATTTTTTCTGATGAATAAAAATTCATTATCTTTCGTGCGGGGAATTAACACAGAACATATTTATTGCATGGTAATTACAACATACAAACGATTAATTATACGAAAATGGAATTAATTAACAGGGAGAGTGTTGGTTAAGATCTCAAATATTTGTAAAATTTGCTGATTTTTTTTTCTTCCTGATTTATAAAAATTCATCAAATTTCGTAAGAGTGATCACAGAACACGTTATAGGATGATTGTAACATACTAACGATTAAATTATACAAAAGGATTTTAATGAAAAATATGAAGTAAAACGTATATTTATATATTTGCAATAAAGAATTATTTTCTTTAATATCTGGAACATTATACTACTACAAGATGACATAAGGAAAAGTAGACCATATCGCGGTAGAATTGCGGTTGATAAATAAAAGAATTTCAATTTCTTAATTTCTTCTTCAAGAAAATTAGATTATCTTCAACTTGTTACTTTAAAAATCAAAGTAAATAAAATGCAATAAAAACTGATACTGAAATCGCTAATTTCATTTTTATATGTGCTAACACTTTTTTTTTTTTCTGTTAAGTTCTCGGAAAAAAAAAGAAGAATTCTTCTAAAGGAATATTAATTCGTGTCAAATAAGCGTCCATCCGAGCCCTAGGTTCCTCAGAAAACACGGCAGTCCAGAAAGGAAAATACCATATTTAAATTCCTAATGCATTTTCATTTTCACAAGCAAAACAGTATAAATTACAAAAACATTGCCAACGTCATCAACAAAAAAAGAATAAAAACAGACGATTCTGCCATAAAAGTCATAAAAATTTAATAATGAAATAAGAGCAAACACGGTAATTTCTAAAGTAGACAGTAATATTCTATTCTCATATTAAAATAATAGATAAATATTAAATTAAATATATCTTAGCAAAGTAAATACACCTTAAGCAAAATAAATGCAATTATTATAATCAAGAATAATATATTAATGTCAATAATATATTATGACAATACTATATTAGTCATAATATATTAATATATTATTGTTTGTATTAATTATTTGTATTAATTATTATAATATATATATATGTTAATAATATATTAATAATCATTCTTTTGAGCCTAACACCACGTGTTCCTTATTTTACGCCCGCGCCTTTTTGTTTGACTCCATTTTCTCTAAAACAACATGTTAGTACATATTAAAATGTAATAAAAAGAAGAAAATAAAAAAGAAGAAAAAAGGCATGCGTTTATTACTCTGTTATAAAAAAGAACGTAAGGTAATTTTTGTTTTAGTCAAATGGGGGATGGGCGTTCTTCATTAATATTCATTATGCTTGCACTGATACCAGCTAATTCCTCTACTTTTTAAATTCCTACTATTAGCTTTCACTCTCCCTATATATATCTTGTTCAAATTTTCAATCGTTAATAAAATACTTTTTAGTCCTCCACTCAAATTCAAATACATTTTTTAAAACTTGTAGTGGATGACACTTGATGTTAATACAGTTTTTTTTTTCAAATATTAATTCATTTAATTAAATTTAATTGTGAAAATGCAGTTGGGCCCAACCACTTGGCGTGATTTCAATAATTGGCAAACTTGGCGATTTTTTTGGCTGAACGTTAAGTCAGCGAAGTGGACTAGGATAGCCACATTTGGAAAAATACCGCCAAATAACTTAATAAAAAGTTACTAAATAAAATTTTTCTTTGTTGACCTAAGTAGGAATTGACTTAATTTTTTTTTATATTACTTGTTTATTTTTCCGATCCAAAATCCATCATGAGAAGAAAAAAGATTTTTGTTATTTCAGGTAATTAAATCTAAACACTGAAAATCATTTTAATACCATCACATTTTTAACATTCACTTCAATATTTAACATTCATAAACATCAAATCAGCTACTTAAACCTGACCAAATATTTGATATAGTTTCCACTCTAAATAAATATTTAAATAGTCCTTTCTCTAAGAGAATTCTCAATTTTTTTTAAAGCTTCACTCAAATACTACTATTGCTTTCAGCTGCAAATTAAAAAAGAATTTTTGAATTTGATCATTTAAAAAATATTCACGTGTAATGCAACTTTTACCAGTTTCAAGCTTTCAGTTAAATTAATTCTTTATACGTACTACGGAGCCTAATCTTCATGTATGCTAAATGATAAATTTAAATAAAAGTTACCATTCCAAAAAGTAGAAAGATTCCTTCCTAGAGAGGCTTATTCATAATATTAACAAACATTTGATTTTGAAAAGGATCGCGAAGATTCACTACACCCGCCTTTAAGCCAATTAAAACGAAATTAATTACATACGAGAATATATTTATTTTTCTTGTGTCACGAGACTCCTCCGAAACATTCAGAAAGTTAAATTTCAATGAGACGGGGAGATATAGACAAAACCTCCCTTTCGATAAACCGCATTCCCTTTAACATCATTACATAATACGGTGAGTTACTTTATTCAAAATGCTAATTAATTAGTTAGAACATGTACCTAATAATGAAGGTTTCTAATAACAAAAGAAACCGTTCAATTACCGGATTTCGAAGCATTACAATTTTTCATTATGATACTAAGATAGATTTTCTCATTTACTGATTTTTAACTGCATTTAAATCCATGCTAATTACATACACTTCAACATCTACTCTTTCTTCTATTACAGTCATTGACATATATATATATATATATATATCCATTTGAACTTTTGATTTATGTGATAACGCGCTTCACTTATGATCAGATAAGGTTTTCCCTGGTTTCACATCCGTCGGGGGGATTTTCCTATTGACCTTTCGTCTGCAGCTGAAATACCTAAAGATTCCTGAATCTAATACCATGTGATAAGAAATACTTGCATATACTCAATCCAAGTGGGGAAAACTTCGCTCTCTTCTGCTTTAGCCACTACGGCGAAACGACGGATGTGGCAGCTGTAATTTATCACGATGTAATTGCCTCACTCGTGTTAAATTAATAAATGTATAATTTCAACTATTTTAACGCTTCTTCCTTGTACCACGACTGAATTACAAATTAATTAAAAAAATTTAGTTCAGTTAATTCATTATATAAATATATAAAAGTCCGTGCGTAAGTGTATGTGTGCGAAGAATTGGGTCACATCTTACTGTTCTGAAACTAGACATTGGATGTTGTGATCATAAGTTCTTCGTAAGAGATCAATCCTTTTACACACTAACACAGTTTAACCAGATTGAAGACAAAGCATGATCACAAGACAAGACAAAGCACGATCACAAGACAAGACAAAGCACGATCGGGGGGGATTAGTGAAGCAAGTGGCAGAGGGAAAAGAGAGCAGAAAAGAGAAGAGAAGGGCCAAATGGTCAATTTTTATATTCATTCAAAAGGGGAACCCCCGGAATTCTGCTGATGCAACAATTGGAAGAGGATTTGGATATCTGCTCTTAACATGAGGTTTTGCATAGAGAAGATGGCATTTGTTGTTAAAAAGCGAATGAAACTTGGTTGGTAAATTTATTAGGATTTTAAAATAATAGAGTGTGTTGAAGAAGAAAATCTTCTTTATATATATGTATATATATACACACACGAGGATACCAGGGTTTGTTCAAAAAGTTCTCACTGTAGCATTATCTATTGACAGTAAGTCTGTCAATAGATAATTTCTGTTTTCCTAAGAAGTATGCTCATCGAAGATGACATCCGTTGCATCCCGAAACTACGTCGCTATAACTAATCCGAGCGAGGCGACCGGCTTCGTCTTCTTTGGAGCTGATTTACTGGAAACAAATCGATGAACTGATTGTTGCTTAGTTTCCATTGTATTTAATAAGGAATCCAGGTCTCATGGACGGTATCAACCGAAAGAAAGTAACAACGGTACCTCCATGTGGCATCACCTATGAATCAGTGTCATTTGCTTTGGCGCTGTTTAATTGATGGCGATTACAAGTTGCATTAGCGACTCTATCTTCAGAAACAACAGGTACTACATCCTCATTAAAAATACACACCATATCTCAACTATTGTAAAGAAACCCTCGTTTATAGGAATTCCCGGAATTTTTGGACTGAAATTTTGAAAAAAGTTTCTCAGAGGATATTTTTTTTATATTAAAATCTAGAAATACATATTTTTGCCCAAGAGGCCTTTTAATACTTCATCTTTTTCCAATGCATAAATGGCGTGAGGGTTAGGTCTGAGGTTCGTGGCATTGCAAGTTATGAAGATTTCATTTTCATGGAACTGAGTAACATATGAACAAACCTTCTCCCTCACTATTTTAAAGGCTAATTTTGGGGGAATGGTTTTTTTTATACACATTAAAGTAAGGAATATCCATTTATTATCGAATAATTTTTTACAATCATATTTTAACTATAGAGTCTTGTATCATGATAAGCATTTACTTCGATATGGAATTCACCACCACGCATCGGACAGCCCCAAAATGACTGAAAAGGTGGAAACTCTGCGAGAAGCGTACCATATAGGTATGATGATTAACGAAATAATTGTTTATAATATTATTTTGATATGTTACACACCCACCCACACCACACACACACACACTATTTAAACAAGGAAAGTATTTTCGAAAACTAATAATTGAGTTATTAAATATTATATACATGTGGTCACATATTTGTTATTTTTAACATATCTCTTTCAATATAACAATTAATATAAATAATGAATAATTAAGCTAATAGTTGTCGCACGCGTTTGAATTACTGGGAGTTTTAGTAATTAAAATTAAATGCATCAAAAAACTAAACCTCTATGTAACGCATCTTTAAGATTTATATTTTTCCTTACCTTTTTTCAAAAATTTTTGACGGAGGTTTATGAATTTTCTTAAGGTATTCGTCTATCTGCCATTTTGATTTCGTAAACGTAATGTTGATCCTTTGGAATTTCTACAACCGTTCTAAAATATTTATTACTTAATCCATTTGTATGCAAAAAAAAGTGAATCCGAAAAAGCAAAAAAATAACGAAAGTTTCTGAGGAATTACATTTCCACTAACAATTTTTAAAAACATTTTAGAATATTTAAGAATGGAAAACCCACAAAGAATCAATATAATAAGAGTAAAAATATTTTGGAAATTCACAAGAAAAAAAGAAGTTCCGCAGAAACCTTGATTTAATCTTTGTTCTTTCAGATGCATTTTATTGCATTCAAATAGATCAAATAGTAAAGATTTGACAGCTAACAGGTCAATTGAAAAGTCTCCGGCCTGACAAATAGATGGCGCTACTAGAATTAAATCCATATGTTTTTTAGTTAGCCCTAACCTTCAAAAGATGCATCTATAAATTTGACAGCTGTCGGATCATTAGCTTGTGAATTATAGCATTTTCAGTGAAGCAACTTTTGTTATTGTGAAAAAAATGGATAAAAAGGAATTTCGAGTGTTGAAAAAATATTTCTTTTTGAAGGGAAAAAATACAGTTGAAGCGAAAACTTGGCTTGATGCCGAGTTTCCGGACACTACCCCAGGAAAATCAACCATCAAGGATTGGTATGCTAAGTTTAGACGTGGTGAAATGAGCACCGAAGACGGTGGACGCCCAAAAGAGGTTGTTACCGACGAAAACATTAAGAAAATGCACAAAATGATTTTGAATGACCGTCAATTGAAATTGAATGAAATAGCAGACACTCTAAAGATATCAACTGAACGTGTACATCCTATCATTCACGAATATTTGGGTATGAGAAAGCTCTGTGCACAGTGGGTGCCGCTCACTTTTGACCAAAAACAACGACGAGTTGATGATTCGGAGCAGTGTTTGAAGATGATCAAGCGTAATAAACCCGAGTTTTTGCGTCGATATGTGACAATGGATGAAACATTTCACTCCGAAGTCCAATCGATTGGACTGCACACGATGAACCTGCTCCAAAGCGTGGGAAAACGCAACAGTCGGCTGGCAAGGTTATGGCGTCTGTATTTTGGGATGCGCATGGAATAATTTTCATTGACTACCTTGAAAAAGGAAGGACCATCAACAGCGACTATTCCATAGCGTTATTAGACCGTTTGAAGGACGAAATCGCCGAAAAACGGCCGCATTTGAAGAAAAAGAAAGTGCTGCTTCACCAAGACAATGCACCGTGTCACAACTCAGTGAAAACGATGGCAAAAATCCATGAATTGGGCTTCGAAATGCTTTCTCATCCACCGTATTCTCCAGACCTGGACTCCCAGCGACTATTTCCTGTTCTCAGATCTCAAAAGAATACTCGCTGGGAAGAAATTTTCGTCGAATGAAGAGGTGATCGCCGAAACTGAGGCCTATTTTGAAGCAAAGGACAAATCGTACTACAAAAATGGTATCGAAAAGTTGGAGGGTCGCTATAATCAGTGAATCACCTTGAAGGGAATTATGTTGAATAAAAAAAAAACTAATTTTGCCAAAAAAATGTGTTTTACTATGGTAGACCGGGGACTTATCAATTGACCTGTTAAAGTTGAAATTCCATAGGAATAACATTACGTCCACGAAATCAAAATGGCAGATAGACGTGAGTCTTAAAACCCTTAGAAATTTAATTCTTAACTGGAAAATAAATCAAACTGATTGGGTAGCAGGTTTTATTTATGTTGCTTCTACTGTTGGTGTGAGTGACATTTTGGTTCAGAAGGACTAACAACTGAACTCCGCACTTGAACGCAAGATGACAATGAAGCCAATAACTATTGGTAGAATGTAAACACGACACAAAAACTTGTCTCTGATTTTCTAAGATACCCCTTCATAAATCCCTATTAGTAATATACCGGTTGCAGCGCAGAGGTCATCTACTCATCTAGAGATAGACAATATATCAAATGTATACTTCACATTCATTACATTTAAAAATGCAATGTAAATCAATTGCAGTAATGATTGGAAAAAACAGCCTTTTCAGAAAATATCGTTCAGAAAATCCTTCTTTGTGTAATCACGATGATACTGGAAGGGGTGTATGCGGCGGCTCTACTCAACAGCGACGACTGAAATTAAAATGACTCAATAACAAAGTCAAAATGAATTCTTTTGGCTTCGTTACTAAGAGCACTGCAAAAAAAGGCTGGACGATTTTTCTCTGGATAGTAGAGGATTCGAATCATTTCCTTTACTGAAGCTCAATGGAATTCCTCCACATGGGATACAAAAGACATCCTCCAAAATTGGCGGAAAAAATAATGCCCCGGATAGCCTGTCTGATTATTGGAATTTTTAAAAGTAATGGATATGTCTTTCCTTTTAGTGATAACATATTTAACAAAATTCCATTGTAATAAATTCATTTTTATTCGTTAACTATGTTTCAATTAAACAGAAATCTTCAAAAGTGGAACATTTTACCATCGCTTTTAAAATTCCTTCGCGTCTATTGCTTGAAACAGTCTAAAATCAGAATAACCATAATATTTAAATTCTACACACAGTAGGCAAATATCAAATTCATTTGCTCTTTTAAACACAATTTGATAGATCAGGTTTACTTCGGAAGTCCACCCAGAACAAGAACAATCATCAAAGGCTGAGAAATTTGATCTCAAATGCGGGTGAAACATGCATAGATCGCGTTTGAAATCTGGCAACTTCATTCGAAACTGTTCTGACAGTGCCCTTTAGCTTTAAAAGAACAGAAACATGCAAATACGGATGGAAAATTGTGCACGCGTATTTCACATTCGGAATCAGAAATAGAGAGAACTCTTCATTAGCATTTAAAGGAAAGACAAAAGAATGCGAGCATGGGAAAAGTGCAGCGTGCGTAAATCAATTTTACGCACGCACTGGCAGGACTGAAGAATTGTTTCATGTATTATGTATTCCTTTTTAATTTCGGTTAATTTCGCCTTTGGTTTGTTGAGATAAATTGTATTTTAAGTATTATGATGGATAAGATGAATAAAACCACTTTCAATCGTCCTTTAATTATTGTAAAAGTATACTAAAAATTAAAAGCTTATTTATGCACTTCATGAGGTAGAATGTACCTGATATTTGTGCATTGGCTAATGGAGCATTTAATAATATAATACATAAATCTTATAAATATATAATTTCTGTTATCTAAAGGGAAATAATGATTCTATTGTCATGTCTTTTTGTCAATAAACCTCCTTTAAGGGGACTTAGTACCTTTCGAATTCAAAAGTAGATCATTTTGAAAAACTTTTTTTTTTGATTCTTCATAAATCAACAATTTTTGCTCATTTCAATATGAAACTTTGCCAGTTTGTGTAATAAAGTGTATAGTTTAAAATATTGGGTCAAGTTTTGCTATTGAATTATTATATTTTCTTATACAACATGAAATATGCGTACAAAAATTTAAAAAATAAATTAGCTCACCTTACGTTATCCACAAGATAACATTTGAAAGATGTACAGTAGAACCATAATTTGCATACCAAATTAAAGCTAAATAATGTCCTTATTCTGTAAACTTCAAATTTTAAATTTATCTTACATTAAAAAAATTGAAAAATTTAAAAATTATCTAGTTTGTATTTAGTAACTTTTTTTACATGTATCATGTTATAAAATAAAATCTAATAATCCTATTAATAAAATTGAGGTTCACAGAATAAAGATCTACAAGTACAACACTCATGTAAAATTTTAAAGCTCTGCATGCAAAACATTTTTTTTAATCCTGTGGGAAAGTGTGAAAATAACAAATTGAGAAAAAGAGGTTTGTTTACAATGCATTACATTGAACAAGCCACTTTAGACATTTACATTTTTTGTTGCACAGGGAGTAATAATTGTCGGATTTTGACGCGGTTTGTTTTAAAAGGCTCCTAACATTCAACACTATTTTTTTAAAACAAATTTGAAAAATCGAATTTTTGATGGTGTAAAGATACTAAGTCCCCTTAAAACATATTTTACTTTAAAATAAGGCAGAAAGTATTATCGATTTTGTTAATGTACATTGTTATTCAAAACGAATCAATCGATTTCAAAATACGATATTTTCATAAATAAACGACATAGAATAAGTAATACATGAAGGCAAAGGGAAAATAGGGGATTTTTTTTCAAGAGTTCGATTTAACTTCCTTTAGTTACATGTATAATGTCAATTCGGTACGTAAATTCCTACCAAATACGTTGCAATGTGTCAGTGGGAATTGATTGTATAACAGCAGAAATCAGTTGTTTTACGTTCACATAAATTGTGGGTAATGATGATGCATGCACTTCATCTTTTACAAACCTCCAAAGGAAGAAATCAAATGGGACCAGATCAGGTGAGTTAGGTACTCAGTTCTGGAACATCAAGTCATCTGGTTCATTGTTCATCAATTCAACTGTGAGGTAGCTTCGGAAAAGCTACAAAAACAGTTTTCGTGAAATAGCTTCTCGCACACACGAGGGACATCTATTGCATACAATATAAAACTTCCACAGGTTTCCTGTCTATTTATGTATTATTTATCATTCTGTGTCGTTTATTTTTGAAAATATGGAATTTTGAAATCGGATGTTTCATTTTGAATAACCCTGTATACTGTTAATAATTTCCCTTTAAAAAGATGCAGTTAAATTTCATCACAGAAAAATAACATTTAACTATTTTAGTCACACAATCACAAATACACACAAAGACAGAAACAAAGAAAGGTGCAAATACGTAGAGAAGAAAAAGACAGAGAGAGAGAGAGAGAAAAAAAAAAGAGAGAAAGATAGAAAGCGACATAGATAGAAAACAAGTAATACAAAAAAAAATTAAAGTCAATTCCTACTTAAGTCAACAAAGAAAATTTTTATTTTAGTTGCTTTTTAATAAATAATTACAATTAATATAAATATGTATATACATAGGACAGAATCACAATATTAAGTGGCAAAAGAAATTTTTATCCAGCGATCTACACGCTTCGTCACTGACGGTATTTATTCCTAAAATTATATCCTGCTAAATATCTTATATAAGAGAAATTTTTATCTTCCGTATAAAACTAAAATTAATTATTTGAAAATCAAATAAAAAAATATTTTATGCTTCGATTCGAAGGCATGAAGATTCTACACCGACGCTCTACCAACTTTGCCATTGCAAAACAAATGACATAGGCATTGGCTCGTTTCTTAATTCATCCGGTAAATTAAATAGTTGGAATATAGTTTAGCCCAACCACCCATGGCGACAGGAATTATTTGGTGGTATTTTGTCAATATGGCTACCCTGGTCTGCTTCGCGGACTTAACGTTCAGCCAAAAAAAAAAAAAAAAAAAAAGCCTAGTTTGGTAATTTTTGAAATTGCGCCAAGCGGTTGGGCTGAACTGCATTTCCACCAATTAAATTTTAATTAAATGAATTAATATTTGAAAAAAACTGTATTAACATCAAGTGTCATCCACTACAAGTTTAAAAAAAATGTATTTGATCTTCAGTGGATGAATTAAAAGTATTTCATTAACGATTGAAAATTTGAACAAGATATACATATATATAGAGAGAGAGTGTGTGTGTGTGTAAGCTAATAGTAGGTATTTAATAAAAAAAAAAGAGTCAGAAAGAAAGATAAAGAGAGGGATATACCTAAACAATTCTTTGGAATGTAGACATCATATAATAGATTTAAAATAATTAAATAAATTAACCATTCCTTTAGATTGTAGACATAAGACACGCATAATTATGACGAAGTTACAACATAGATTTTGATCTTCGAATTTCACAATGTCTGTTAAATATCTACAAGAGTAATTCGTGGCAGATGGCATGTTATTTAAATATTTGTCTATGACGCATAAAATACAGACGATATTAATTTTATACTGATTTTCATATGTTTAATTATTTCTGTAAATGCAGACGATATTTGTTGAAAATGAATAACATCACATTGTTTTCCTTCACATATTGGCAATATAAAGTTTGTTTTTTGGAGTACAACATTTGTTTGAGTTAGTTGATCTAAAGCTTTGAATTAAGTTACAAAGTACAAAAATGTTTGTTTTCGGTGATGGTAGTAACCAGCACAAAGAATGTAAAAAATCGAAGCATTTCAATAGATCCTGAACAAAGACAATTATTCGTTTTAATGAACGAATTATACAGTTATTGAGTAACGTAATGCATGATTGAAAATAAAAAATTTTCTTGTTTTATACATTCAATTAAATTAAAATATTGATGGCGGTGGACGCATGGCAAATAAGCGAACAGTTTAAATGCTTCATTTTTCATTTCAGTCATATTATTCTATATAATAACCATCAATTCTTATAATCGGCACGCAATTATATCAAACAGAACTATTTTTTTAAAAAAAATTATATCAAATTAGAAAATTTGCACACAATCAAAGCGGCAAGCCGAGAAACAAAATAATAGCTACATTATGTGGCAATTGTCATTACATGTTATGTATCTCTATGTATATATCTAAATTTATTTGACAAATTATATTATATTACAACAATTATATGCACACAATATGAGAAAGATTAAGGAACATCCTTAGAATAATTGTAATAACAAATCACATTATATTCCAAATAATTCACTAATAAATATCAGCCAAAATTGAATCTTAACAACATTCAGAATTAAGCTTTATCACACAAATAACCCTTCCGCAGAAGCAAAAATAAGTAATAATTTTGCCAGTAAAATGAATGTAAGATAATGTCTTTAAACGTTATTGTTCAAATCATTTCGAGAGAAAAGATAATACTCTTTGATGCAAGTGGTGCGTCATAATAAACTTTCCGAAAAATTTCAACAAAATATTTTGTTTCCAAACATATCGAATCATGAACGTTGCTGTGCATAATATTACCAAATGTAGCCATGATTATTTATTATTCATGGATTTCTTCCATTCCTAGAGTGACAAACAGATTGTGGAACTCCTTCTCGAATGAGTTTGGCCATGTTTTTGATATCGTAGATCAGGGGTCTCCAAACTACGGCCCGAGGGCCACATCCGGCCCGCGGACAGATTTTGTCCGGCCCGCGGAGAGCTAGCATACTTGAAAGAAAACTCCTTCTAGAGAACATATTTATTTTTTATAGCAAATTAAATTTAGTTTACTGAAGTAATCTATTTTTATGTTGAATAATTATTAATATGACATCTACATTGATATGGTCATGGGCTAACTACTCATAACATTGTTGTAGGTTACTATATACTAACTAACAAATTATTGAAATGAATCCAACTAACATTTTATACATTTTAAATGAAAAAATAACTTATAACAAGCATAATGACATATGAAATACTAATGAGATTTATGTAATTGAGATTTTCCACTGACAATAGTTTGTAGTTGTGGACTAATTTTACTTGTACCAATTATTAAAAGAGATTTAAGATGCTCATCAGTTAATTTAGATCTGTAAACATTTTTTGTGTACTTCATTTTGGAAAAGGTCTTCTCACACAAATAAGTAGTACCAAAAACAGAAAACAGCCCACGAGCAAATTTATGCAAATTATCAAATTGTGTCAGTGGAAGACACTTATAAAATTCCAACAAAGATAAGTTTTGATATTTGTTCTTAATTATATCACTGCACTGTAGATCAATCATTTCCATTTGAAGTTCCGGGGCTAGGGTTTCAATGTCAGTATCAAAAGGATTCTGAAAAATCTTAATTTGATTCGCAATGGCATCAAAGTCCGAGAAACGAGTATCAAAATTTATTTTCAAAGCACTCAAAGTTTCGATTGCAAAATCGCTAGGAAACTCGGTCTCAGTGGTGTGGCTGCATATTTCACATGTTTTAAAATGTGAAAAACATTTACTTCGTAGTTGTGATTGAAACAGTATCAATTTCTTCCGGAATGATTTGATATTAGTGTATAAATCAGGAAGATGCTGGTTTTCTCCTTGCAATCTCAAATTCAGTTCGTTCACATGTTTTGTCAAATCAACATAGAATGCTAACTTCCACAGCCATGCGTTGTTTTGCAATTCAGTAAGAGGGCGATGCTTTTCATTCAAAAAAATTTCGATCACTGCTCGAAGTTCAAAAAAGCGCTGAAGGACTTTCCCACAACTAAGCCAACGTACGGCAGTATGATAAGGTAAGTCATTTTCTCCAATCTCTTCAATAAATTGCACGAATTGTCGGTGATTCAGCCCAAAAGATCTGATAAAATTAACAGTTGATATGACTGGTTTCAGAACTTCAGACATATCCAAACATTTTCCGCACAAAGACTGTTGATGAATGATACAATGTAAGACTATTGGTTTTGAACCACCGTCATTTTCTACAGCCTTTGACACAAGAGCGACCACTCCTTTATCTTTCCCACTCATGTTTTTGCCTCCATCAGTTGTAATACATTTCAAGTTTTTCCATCGAAGGTTCTTTTGGTTAATGGCCATTTCAACTCCTTTAAAAATATCTGAACCAGTAGTTGTGCCATGAATACTATACATATCAAGAAGTTCTTCATGCACTTCATAGCTTTTATCTACTCCTCGAATATAAATCAACACCTGAGCAGTATCTGACACATCCGTTGACTCATCCAAGGCCAAAGAAAACCACTCAACATGTCCATTTTTGTTGAACAGTTGAGAGGATATATTTTCAGCGATGTCTTCTACCCTTCGAGCCACAGTGTTTGCTGACATACTGACAGTTTTTAATAAATTTACCTTTTCAGGGCACATTTCTTCGGCTACTGCGATTATGCATTCTTTGACCATTTCTCCATCGGTGAATGGTTTTCCACGTTTTGCAATTTCAAGAGCCACACGAAAGCTGGCATGAGTTGCAGCCTCTTGTTCAGTTTTGAGTTTTGTAAATAAAGATTGCTGCGATTTCAATCCGAGCTTCATAGCTTCGAATTTTTCTGTCCGCAAACTTCCTGTATATTTTGAGTAATTTTGAAAATGTTTTGCTTCATAATGACGTTTAATGTTATATTCTTTGAGAACGGCTATGCTTTCATTGCAAATCAAACATAGCGCCTTGTTACTGGACTCAATTACGAAATACTGAATGTTCCACTGATCTTTGAATTTTCTGCATTCACTATCAATTTTTCGCTTCTTTTCCATTCTACTAAATCACACACAAAAGCAACAATTCAAATCAAAATATTGTTACAAAGATGTCTTAAACTTAAACACGCACAAACACGTTTTAAGGAGGTACGCACTATTTTATTTCACAGCAGTGTCATAGGAACTGACTTGTGGTTGCGCCACTAGCCTTCTTATATATTCCACTTACTGCCATCTAGAAGTGAGTGGAAGACACCAGAACTTTCTCGAACCAACGAGATTATTCTGTAAGTGCTATTAGCGCCATCTGTTAGCGATAGAAGGTACTAACTATTTCCGCTTGTGTCCACCAGATGTCCTGTCACGTTACTCCTCATGGCTCGCTCGTACTCTACGACTAATCTAGAAATTACAGATAATGACAGGAAAATTAATAATATGCACTGTTGCCGTTTTGCGGACTTTAGTCCGATTTGCAGCCTTTTTTAAACGTGGCGTACTTTTTCGGACTTTTTTTTTCATGTAAAAAAAATACTCATTCGTTACTTGAGTACTCGTTACTCGTTAGGAACCGAAGTAACGATTACTGAAGAAAAAAGTAATCAATGATTACTTGTGTATTTCATTACTTTTGTAATCAATGATTACTATGGCGATACGATGCGGGTACCCCATTATAACGGATACCCATACGATACGGAAAATACATCAGCTTCCCCGTCGCTAGAGGCATCTGGCAGAAATTAAATGAGTATCGTCCCCGTCGCTAGAGGCATAAAATTAAAGCGTTCCCGTCGCTAGAGGCATCTGGCAAAAAAGTAATCATATTTTACACCACTAGTGGACTGATTCAACTTTTTACCACCGGCAACAATGAATGATAATATGGTTTTGGCCCTTGGAATTTACTGGAGTAATCAATATGGCCCTAAGGCTGGAAAGTTTGGAGACCCCTGTCGTAGATGATAAGAATCTGAATCCTTTGGAACATAACATCGAATTCCATTTGCGTGTTATGATTTTGAGTCTAGTGATACAAGACCGAACTGGGATTGAGAAACTCTCCATAAAATTTACATTTGATTACTATGAAATTGGTTGACTCAGGAGCGAAAATACATCAAAGCAAAACAATTTTATTCAGTGTTATGTAAAATCTTTATGTGAAAGTAAATGCCTCGGATAATAATAGAGTCAACTATATTCAAAATGACGGTCGCTCAAATTTTTTCCTTTTGTAATAAATAAGATTGTTTTTAGTTAAAAATGCGTTCTATTCACGCAATGTAGTTATAATGAAACTGGTTATCAAATTATTTTAACTCAGTGAATACGTCGCCAAGGAGACGTGATGTTTTACATTTGAAGCATGATTCATCGTCGAAGAAGCAAATGTTTCGAGCTTTAAAAAAAATTCTTTTGACGCAGATTCAATCCATGTCGTATTTTTTGAAGTCAAAGCAAGATAATGATTGTCTAATTGTTATAATTTAGTTGGTTGGTTTTATTAACGTCACACTAGAAGCAACACTAGGGCTGTTGGCGCCAAACTTCGTAATTTTGAACCTCAATCAAGCGAAGAGAACGACACCTGAGTGAGTGAATGTAAAGTTTATTGGCGCAAGAGCCAGATATGGCTATGCTGCGCCAAACAAGATTAAACTGTGGTCTACACGTGAAGTTGAAAAAAAGTTAAAAAGTGGTTGACAAGATGGAGGGTCGAAAATAGAGAAGGATCGCTAGGCTATCCCGGGAGTGCGTCACCCGTGTTTACCAAAGACATTAAACCCCATGGGAAAGAAAAAGATCACTAGGGTGCCTCGGGGTCATGATACCTGTACTTACTAAGGAAGGAAAGTCCCTGAGGTCCCCTGATATAATCCCCAGGGGCAGGGGGCCTGGCTATACCCCCAGACGCTGGGTACTCATTTTAGTTGCCTCTTACGACATGCATGAGCTACAGTGGGACTATTCTGTCATTCCCGGTCACCACATGGGTCGGACGACACCTGAGCTGGACGACTCCTAACTTCCCCACCACGCCAACGGGAATACTACGGGCCTTGACAGATTTAACTCGCATCAGCCCCGATTACACGGTATCATTACGTATCGAACCTACCACTCGACGAAAACCACCAGCCGCGAGTTCACTACCATGACCACTAGGCTACCGTGAACACTCCAACTGTTATAAATACCTGTTTCACGTGATTCCATTTTTGATAATATTTAGTATTCCGAACTACACAAACCATGATAACAAATCGACTGCCAAGTTATAGAATACTTAATTTTTTTTTTATCAACGTTTTGTTTTAATCCATCAAAAGATATAATTTGTTTTTAAAACAATATCAAGAGCTATGATACAATACGTTATAATATATATTTTATGATATTGTTTTCGAAATAAACCGCAATTCATTTTATAAAGGAACATGTTTAATATTAAGAATTATGAACACTTTCTGCCCTCTATCTCCCTTTATCGATTGATTAAACCATCAAGCTAACAACATTTTGCAAATTTTGATCATTTGAATTAACAGAAATGCTCATATGTCATAGGTCCATGAGTTCATCTGATCTCTCATATTTGGTCCTGGAACTGAATTTATGGAAGGATATATTCAATATTAAGAATTATTAAACTATTCTCTTTTTTTTCCTACATATTTCTATTCATTTATAGACTAAAACCATCAAACTATCAATATTCAGCAAATATTAATGACTTAAATCAACTGAATTATTTATATGCTTTGATCGAAGAACTCATCTCTCATGTGATTATTGATCTTGCTCGCTTTCTACCCTCCACATCTTTGTTTATGTATAGACTAAAACCATCAAACTACCAACATTCAGCAATTCTAAATGATTTAAATCGACAGAAATGCTCATCCGTTTTAGACCATGAATTCATCAGCATATGCCTTTCAGCTTGCGAAATGTGCTAACAATGAGTTAACTGTCGAGAATTACGCTCCACATTCCATTATAGACGCATTACAACCAACAAAGCTGTCAGTCCCCCCGTCCGAATTTGCCTAAATATTCGACTGCATTCGTAAACAAAAATTACCTTCGGAAAGTTCTACTGCACCCAATATCATCGAGAATGCATAGAACGAAAATGCGGAATAAATGAAAGATATATTATTCGAGCACAACAATACATTGTTATGCGGAATTCTTCAGTACAGACGGTCGAACGCGTTGCAACTAGATGCAAATTATATTTATTTTATTCATAACATCGAAGGGTGGTGTAATAATACACGATAAATATCCCAGTGTGACAATCGGCGAATATCACTGACAGTCAGGCTGTCCCATCGGGATGGGTGTACGAGATTCTAGCCAAAGGCAATGATATTGGATATGGAAGCGAATCGATTACAAATACGTTTTGAAAGGCTATTGTATGGCACGAGTCAACAAACGCGTCTGATCATAAATATACTTCGTTGTTATTTCAAGCAGGACAATATGGACAAAGGCGATTGACAATACGGACCAGTTGATTAACTCTTTACTATATGGTTTTGTAAACTACGAGTATATCTTCATGCAACTTAGGTCACGTTGTGAAATGACGTATAGGAATTAAATAATTCCTTGTATCAATTCACAATCTAATATATTCAAACAGGATTGTATCCTATAACATGCGCGTATTAAAATCTGGAGAAACACAGGAAAAAGTTTCAAATATAATAGAATCAAAAGCGAGAATATGACCATTTTGGTAGTTGTCTACCGGCTATTTTGATTCCGTAGATGTAATGTTAATCCTATGGGATTTCTAATACAAACCTCAAATCTATATATCTATTTGAATGCAAAAATCTTAATCCGAAAGAGCAAAAAAATAGAGTACGTTTCTCTGTGCGTGGAATTACATTTTTCTTTTGATTTATAAGAAAAAAAAATATTTACGTCTATTTTAAAGATTCGTTTGTGGATTTTCCGGTCTTTACAAAAATTATAAAATATTTTTAAAAATTCTGAGGAAAATATAATTCCGATAAATTCCCTTCAATATTTTTTATTCGATCAGATGGTTTTTTTCTGCACAAAAAAAGATGAATTAGTATCGATTTGTATCATAGCTTTGTATATGATTTGATACAGGAAGGTAGTAGAAATACCATGGGTATAACATTACGCTTACGAAATCAAAATGGCCTGTAGACGGAAGTCTAAAGGTTCCCGTCTACGCACCATTTGGATTTCATGGACGTAATCTGAAGGAATTTCGAATTTAATCCTCACATCTTTACTATTTGATCTACTTGAACGCAATT
The DNA here is from genome assembly GCA_019974015.1 of Nephila pilipes. Taxonomy (NCBI): domain Eukaryota; kingdom Metazoa; phylum Arthropoda; class Arachnida; order Araneae; family Nephilidae; genus Nephila; species Nephila pilipes. The sequence continues at coordinate 94,276 of BMAW01010774.1, read as the reverse complement.
AAGTGCATCTGAAAGAGCAAAAAGTAATGAAGGCTTCTGCGGAGTTACTTTTTCCCTCCGATTTCTTAAAAAAAATATTTAAAAATATTTTAAAGACTAAAAACTCGCGAACGAATCATTTAAATAGGGATAAAAATATTTTTAAGAATCAGAGAAAAAAATAATTCTGTAGAAGCCGTCATTATTTTTCTCTCCTTCAGGCGTACTTTATTCCATCCAAATAGATCAAATAGTAAAGAGTTGAGAACGAAAGTTGAATTTCCATAGGATTAACATTAAACTGACGAAATCAAAATGGCCGACAGACGGTAGTCTTAAGGCTCCCTTCTACCCGCCATTTTGATTTCATCAACTTAATGTTAATCCTATGGAATTTCGACTTGAATTCTCCCACCTTTATTATTTGATCTATTTGAATGCTATAAAGTGCATCTGAAAGAGCAAAAAATAATGAATGCTTCTGTGGAATTACTTTTTTCCACCGATTCTTAAAAATATTTGAAAATATTCTTTAAAGACCAGAAAACTCAAAAACGAATAATTAAAATAAAAATAAAAATATTTTTAAAAATCGTAGAAAAAAAAATAATTCCACAGAACCATTGATTATTTTTTGCTTTTTCAAGTGCACTTTATTGCATTCAAATAGTTCAAGTAATAAAGATGTGAGAATTAAAGTCGAAATTCCATAGGATTAACATTACGTCCACGAAATCAAAATGGCGGGTACACGGGAACCTTAAATGTTATCATTGTTAAAGAGTGCCATCATACCATTATGAAATATCATCTTGCCATATTTATTAAACCTTAACACACAGTTTACTAATTTTAGGTTAAAATAACTGAGACTCCTTCGACAAGAAAAAATGGCTCTATTTTCTTCCACGTTTAAATAAGCCTCACTTTTTAATTTAAAAATACTGAAAATCACCTTTTAACATCGAGATATGTTTATTTATGCATGTAAACTTTAGCAATTTATTGTCTACTTTAAAGCTTTATATTTTGCTTTCATTTTAATGTTAGCGTGGTATCGTTTGCTTTCATATATTTTGCTATTGAAGTTAGCGTCGTTTTGTCATGTTACATTGGTTGCATTTTGAGTGATTTAAGTATTCCAAAAACAAAGAAAAATGGTTGTTAGCTGCCTAATTTAACGATACAATGATATTTTATGGTGTATTTAGGAAAAATAATTTGTATATTAGGAATGATACATTAGCTTTAATGTAAGAATTCATAAAGAAGGGTTTGCAGTTATGTAATGGTAGTGTGTTACAGTCTACAAAAATTCAGTTGTATTCTGAACCTCGCCAGCTACAATAAGAAATGTTCACTAAACACTAGGGAACTTAAAAGGAGGCAGAACTTTTTAAATATTTATTACGAAAAATAACAGAATAAAGGAAAGTCTTACTGTAGACAATATTATATTAAACGCCAAAAATGAAATAGTTAAGAACATCTTAGTTAAATAACTGCTGATCTGTGAGGAATTTTAAACAAGATATATTCGGAACATGTATCAGATTATGAGAGCTGACTTAGGTTCAGAAGAACTACAGTTCTTGAAGAAAGTTAAAGTTAAATTTATGAAGACATTGTCATTTGTCAAGATAAGCATTTTAAGAAACTCGTATAAAGCTTCTACCCATTTATGATGGGCTGGAAATCAGTAATATTTTGTTCAATTATAAGTACGAATAGAACCAAAAATGGTGTCCAGTCATCACGACAGGTGGCACTACTGAGCCCTTCACAAAAAGATATAAATATAAGGATAATAATCGAAAGAACAACCTGTTCTTTTTGAATCAGTTCACATCTAAAAGAACAGGAATACCCGACTCAGTGGCCCGTCAGAAACCTGTTATTTACTGTTCCGAACTACATTCGGAGTCGGAATAGATACGATCCAAGACAAAAGACTCGGTTCAGTAGACAGCTAATCGGTTCTTTTTCAACTATTCAGTGCTCGCTGTTCTTTTTCGCACTATTTGTTCATTCTCAAGTATTCTTGTCCGTTGGGGGGGAAAAAATTAGAAAATCACGTTTTTCATAGAAATAATTTGATAAAAAATGCGATTTTTTAAAAATCATTCAACCAAATTGATGTGCTATGTAATCAGATGTGCATATATATGATGTAATTCTGTAGTATTATATTCATTAGAATATATTTGAAGTTATGTTCGAGGATTCTAAAGGGGAAGTAAAACAAAAACCTATTTAGAGAACAGTTGTCTAAAAATGAAAAAGAGCAGGATAAATTAGTTCTCCAAAGAGAACAAACATTTTGATCCTATATAAATGTAATTTGAGAGGTTCGAAGTCATAACAGATTTAAAAAAAAAAAAAAAAACCACCATGGCATGTCTAAATAATTCTAAAAATATTGAAACTGGTGTTAAACAAGACTGAGTTATTGTATTTTATGTCATCCAGGAATTATTCGATTAAAGCATTAATTTATCAAAAGAAGACGGAACAAATAGTTTGAGGTAAAAACTTTTCAGTATAAGACTTCCTTTTTACTTACTCTAAGAAATATAAGACTTCCGAAAGGAGTTTCTTATATACTAAGAAATGTATTTATGTGCCACTTTTCAAAGTAATGCCGCTTTGATTATCTATTATGCCTGTTAGTACGACTATTTATATTTATTCGTTTTTCAATTCTACGAATGCCTTCTAACGAGATATTTCGAAAAAATAGCCACCTTTAATTGCTAGATTTTGAGGGAATTTTACCTTTTTTTTTTCCTTCTGCAAGAAATGTGTTTCGTAAGACCTTTCTAAGGAACAATCCTTTTTGTACGTAAAGTAAAGTAAGGATTTTATCGAAACTACCCACTTCTTTTTTAAAACAAAGAAACGTACATTTGTAAGTCATTTAAGGGCAATTACTCAAAAAAAAAAGTTTTCTAGTAAGTCTTTTCAAGGAAATTGACCCTATTTTAACCCTAAAGATATCTTTTTTGCAATAGTTTCACAGAAGACTTCTCAGGGGAAAAAAATTGTTTATTTTTTCTGGTGTAAAAAAAAGTTTCTTGTAGTAATTTTCAAAAGAAAAAATATTGAATAAGAACATACACGAATTTTGAAGTCAACCGAGTTGAAATAAAATTAAATAGTCAGTCCATAATGTTCTACGACAATAGTTTTATTGATTATTCTTTGAAGAACTATCAACATAGATAAGAATTTAAATAGGCAAGTTTCTGCGCGAAACTACAAATTTATTTAAAGAAAACAATTCAATCGAATTCTTTGTTTGAGAATTTTCACAGACTGCCCATTAATGAACTGCATCCACAATAAAAATTATCCCACTGAATAAGTCGAAACTAAATTTGAAACTCTCCCGAGAAAAGTCTATCGACAATTTCAAAAGAACTCTGGAAGAAAATCCAAAACAAAAACGGAACTCGTAACGAATTCAAAGTAATGACATCTTATCCCAATCGATGTTGATATCCCGTCTGATTCCCTTTTGTAAACAAGTTTTTCCCCAATACTTCTCCCTTCTTCTTTTCATAATTCCCTTTCAGTGTCCTTTTCCTCTATTTCTCGAAAAGTTTTACGGCTCCAATTGGACGCTCGATTCTAGAAAGTTTCTTTTGTGAGAAATAATGAACGAGGGAAATCTGGTTTGAGAGTAATTCAGAAGTAAGAAAGGAAAACAAAGCGAAGTTCGGAACAATTGGAACAAAGAAGTATTTTATTTAAACAAAATCCAATACGCGATTGGATCTTGGAAGACGGTGATGATTTAAATATACTTAAATCGCTTCGTTATAAAGGGAATTTCCTTACGGAATAAAACAATGACATTGGCAAAATTTTGATTCGCAACACAACAAATGAAATAGATTTTATTCTGGTCGAAGAATGAGTTCGTTATTCATTCTAAGCTGATTCTAATTTTCAAAAAAAAAAATCTTTTTAGGTATATGATTTACTTTCTCCTGTATTTTATGTGCTTATATTTGAATCATATTTTTAAAATCTAAATATTTACAAATAAATTCATAATTATGATTATGATATTTTAAATATTTTATATTGAATAATAGCATGTACTATTGTGTGTGGAACTGTATATATAAAACTTCATTATCCACACTTTTTTAGTTTATTCTTTTCTCTTGATTTTTGGTATGTCTAAAGTTGTTTGGTTTTCAAATTGGTTGTAATTTTGGATTAATGCTTATACCTGTATTGGATTAATAATATCATATTGCATAGTATTTAAGTAAATTTTTGGCTGATTTTCTCAGTAGAATATTTTGTTTATTTTTAACTCAGGATAGTATTTTGATTTTTAGATCATTTGATAACTGCTTTTTTTTTTCATTTAATTAAACAGTATTTTAGTCCTTTTTAAGTTCTAAATTATTTTTTTAAAATGTTTTAGTTGTTATAATTTACACTTTAGTATGATTTTTTTTTTACGTGTAATATACATAATTAAACATAGATGTACAGATACTAGAAAAAATAATTTTCAAAAATGTTAAATAATCATCGATATTCTACAAAAAAAAAAAAAAAGCAAAAAATTCAGAATATAACATCTCTTGTAACATTCAGACGTTGTGATGAAACATTTAACAAATTACATTTTACTTATATTTGCAGTATGTGATTAAATTATGTAAGCTTATCCAATAAGATGACACCTAAAAAGCGATGTCATTCAGTTCAATTCGTGATTTACGGCTGTGAAATCACAAAAGGAGTGAAAATAATTTGATTGCTAATTCTTCAGAACTGACGAGATTTATAAATTAATTTTGCAGTGAATGGCAACTTTTCAGATCTTATTTAAGATCTAACTAATTATTTTTCCTTCTTTTAAAAAAAAAAAAAAAAAAAAAAAAGGCTTATTAGAATCACTAGAATCTTTTTCGTTGAACAATGGGCTTCCAAGTTTCAGATTTGTGACGTTGGGTTTGTGGCGAGCATACTTAGCAAGTTCTTTAGTGGTCCCCTTAATATCAGGGTCCTCGCTAGACAGCTGGACTCATGAGAAAGGGGAAGCAACAGTCCTGTTTCTCTTGATCTTGGACTTTTTAGAGTTTGATTCATCTGCGGACCAAGATCACCCCCGCCTCAAATGTGCAGTTTAGCAGGTGTCAATTTCTGCCCCGGTTAGAGTGCTCAGGAGCAATAGCCTAGTTTATTAACTTCAGCTATCTAATCAAAATAAAGGATTATGTCCCATGGTTTCGGAATAGATTTGGCCCCTTTCAATCTACCCGAAATTTCCAAAGAGAAGTGACAATTAGCGCTCTACAAAACGTTCGAATAGAGCGTGGTATCCGAGGACATTGCAATATTTTTTTAGCGTGCGACGTGCACCCGAAATGCAAAACAAATGTAGGTGCGACAAGTCCTTTATCTTGAAATTATCAACTATAGTATTTGAAAATAATTTTAATAAATTAGTGTAAATAGCACTTTCTAGGTATCATATCATTTATCGCAACCAACCAGCCAACCAAAGAGCAGCGGCTTTTTTCAACAACAACGCCAGAAGTTAAAACGCTTTACTAACTAGCCAGATGAGACGTCTCTTTTAGGTAGAGGTGCTTTAAAAAAAAGCCACCGGTCAACTTTTCTTCGGACTTAATAGACCGAAACGCCGCTGGCACTCCAAGGTCAGCAATTCCCCCCCCCCCGGGAGTCCGTAAACCATGCAACGCCGAAGTGTAAAAAGTCAGGAATAAAATCTTAAATGTGACACAAAGTACCAATTTTAAATAAAAATGCTAACAAATTTAATGAGAGTCTTTTCCCCACCAAATTACACAAGTTTATAACAGATGAATTCCAGTTCATTAAGATACTAATTATTTTTTCATCACAATAATAGATAAGTTAGTTTATGCTTGGCTTCCTAGAAACCTAGGAACTATATAAATTTCTTACCTAAAATAATGCTAAACCTTATAATAAAAATATTTTATTTTCTTTTGTTTTATTTCATAATCACTTTTCTATTTAATAACAGTGAGAAACAGCGCCTGTATATATGTATATAGAACTAAGAGCGAAAGCAAAAAGCTTTGATATTTAATGTAAGTTAATAAATAACTTGTACTTATCCGAAACCAGTTTCTCCTTTAAACAATCCCAAGATGGAGTAATTAACATTTATATTATTTTACAACATTCAAATCTTATCTCGTGAACACAACACTGAGAATTCCATAGCAGTATAACGGAAGTGAGCAACAGTTCCATCTAGAACAATCGTGGTACAGTTCCGGAGAGAGTAATTAACATAATTTAAATTTAAGCACGTTTATCTCGGTTCGTGAGAAGTCAAGGTGGACAAATGAGACTATTTAACGCGTGCTCGAATGCTCAGTGTTAAACTAAATGAAGTCTGTAGCGTACGTCTCAAGACCAAATTTGCCTATTTCGTCAAAATGAGTTAAATAGTTCGTTTATCATTTGCATACAATATAATAAGGGCACGTTAATAGTTAGCAAAATTGTATGGATGTTAAAATTTAATAGTTATAAGCAATGATTCGAGATAAAAACCAACGTTTTTATATGGTGGCAAAATTTATTAAAAAAAATTATTTGGCTGTATTTTGCCAAATGTGGCTACCTGGTCTGCTTCGCGAACTTAACGTTCAGCCAAAAAAAAAAAAAAAAAAACGCTAAGTTTGGCAATTTTTGAAATCGTGCCAAGTGGTTGGGCTAAATTGCATTGTTAAAAAAATATTGTAATATTAGTTAAAATTTGTCGCAAATGTCTGAATATTGCATTGTTAGGGGAGTAAGAACGATTCCCAATGTTTCAGAGCTCTAGCTTGATGGGCAGTTGGTTAAATTAACGATCGAAAATTTGATGACACACTGATACACACACAGATAGACACACACACACCAAGTGAAATACATAAAAACGTTGTAAAAAACAATAGAAGTTCAAACATGAAATTGAATTTTTTTTTTGATCATTTAGCTTCAGGTAAATTCGGAACTAATGATTCGTTTTTAAAATGTGAACAATTAGTTCTATGTTAACTGATTCTGTGTTTTCTTATTAGACAAAAAAATCTTGAGTATTTTTATTTTAGTCAATAAAAGACTTTTCAAAAAGAAAAATAATGCACATTCTTTTAGTTAACTAAATACATGTCTATGATAAAGATGCTCTTATTTGCTACAACGGAAACGAAATATTATGATTACAGACGAATTTAGATTATAAACAAAGTTTAAAATCGGAAAAAAATATTTGATATTTGGGGGGAAAAAAATCAGAGTTTCAGCAATTTTTGAATAGAAAAAAAAAAGTTTTAAAATAAAAGAAATCTACGTATAATTTCTGACTTCAAATTTGTTGACAAAGTTTTTATTTGATCCTATTTGCTGATTATTCTCCAGATTCATGCTTATACATAAATTAAGAAAATGAGTGATTTTTTTTTTTTTAACTAAAAGGAATACTTTCAACATCATATGATCTGTATTACAATCCAACGAAATTTGACGAAAATTTAAAAGCAGAGTATTTTTACTAGCGCAAAATATTGCAAATATTATATTACATTTCAACCGGATTAATCTTTGAAAGAACATGTTCCATCTTGGAATTAAAAAAATAATCTTCATTAATTTGTTTAAAAACATTTTAAAATGAAGCGAACTACTAGAGAAAAACACATTACGTAAAAACATATTTAAATAGACGAGGCTAAAATCGAAAGGAACCATATACCTTCTGAAAAATAAGGAATTTAGTAGACATCGATTTTGAATCTAGTATTGGAATTTTGTTCAGTTTTACAGTCCCCGCGCGATATTAAATTTTTACCAGTAGAATGCCGGGCTATTAAGGTTTAAGGGATCGTCCTAAAAAAGAATACGTAATATCATCTCATAAATATCCTTTCCTTTTAAAGACATTAGTTTTTTAACAATTTAAACAATGTTAGAATCAACATAACTGAGATTGCTTCGATCACGAAAAATGATATTATTTTATATACGCCAACTTTGCTTTTAATTTTAAAAAGTGAAGATAATTTAAAGGGGATCATACAAGGTGTGGCTATTAAAATAACGAAACAGACGCTGTAAAACATTTTATTTTGATATCATACATATTTTTTTATTATCATCTTCAATATACACTCCTCCTACAACGCTCCATAAGATCTTCCGTTGTTCGAAACAGTGCTGGAAGTCTTCTTCTATCAGCTCCTTCAGGACGCGTGCCGCTTTCTCTTTCACAGCTTCGACGGACGCAAATCTTGTTCCTTTTGATGCAGATTTCACCTTAGGAAACAGATAGAAGTCGCATGGCTCAACATCCGGCGAATAAGGTGGATGGTCTAACACTGGGATGCTGTACTTGGCTAGAAACCTCTTGACAGATAATGAGGAAAGAGCCGGCACATTGTCTTGATGAAAAAATTTACCGTACGGATTCCTTGTCAATTCCTATAATCCCAGCAATCGCACGAATACTTAACCGACGCTCAGATCGAACCAGAATACCCATTTTTTCGCTATTGTCATCCGTTTTTGACGTGGAAGGGTGGCCCGGGCTTGAATTATCTTCTACGTCTTCTCGACGATCTTAAAAATGCTTAAGCCTCTCAAAAACACGTGCACGCGATAAACATTCATTGCCATACACTTCTTTCAATTAATGATAAGCTTCAGTATAGGTTTTTCGAAGTTTCATGGAAATTTCACAACAATTCATTGCTCACGTATCACATTTACGGCGAAGCAACAACAACAAAAAACTTTATTACGAAAGAAGGCTACGGATATACGAATTTGTCAACAGACAAGAGAGTCACTGCATTCGAAAGAAAAGGTTTCACGCTAAGCAGCTGTTGATTGCTGGAGTTCGGCGCATGCGTACTTATTCTGTAGCACCATCAGTCTCGTTATTTAATAGCCACACCTAATATCTTAACAATTAAGTATTTGTTTATGTATATGTTTATACCAAGAAAATCACATTTATAAATATAAGTAATTATGCACGTGCAAATAATTATCATTAGCTATATTTATGTTTGTTAACTTACCCTTAGGTAATAAGCAAACGTAAACCTTGCATAAAGTTTAATGTGTTTCTAAATTTCAAAATAAACAGAGAACTTATAAACTTAATATCCTATATACTTTGAACATATTAATATAATTTTAAAAGCCGAATTTAATAAAACTGAACTTTTTCAAAATGTTATGGTAAGAATTTACCATAATCTTTATACATAAATATAGAGCTATACGCATTTATAGTGAGTGTTTATTAGAATAAAATTAAGATCACTACACAAGCAATAACCTCATTTTCAAACGTGGAAAATATCAGCAAATTGGATAGAGTATATTTTTTCAGATAAGTTTACCATAATTCGAAAAGAATATATTTTGAGAAAAATGCAAGTGTTTTCATTTTTTCTCTATGGATTGGCATGCTTGTTAACAAATTAAAAATTCCACTTTCTTATGTTCTGATTATCACGTTCTTGTGCATAGAACATCTACAGATTTAGAAAAGCGACTTCTATTTTATGAAAGTAAAATAAAATACAAATTTTAAAGCCTTTTTAGCATCTCAGTTTTACCTTAATTTTTTTAAAAATATCTATGACCATTTTCTCAAAATTCTTTTGTTTTTATTCTTATTAATATATACTAACATATTGTTTTGAGAAAATGACGTCAACAAAAAATGCGTGGGCACAAAATAAAGGGTACATGGTGTTAGGTTCAAAATATTGATGTTATAATACATTATGATTACAATAATTACATTTAGTTTGTTTCAAGTAAATTTACAATTGCTAGGATGTATTTAATTTAATATTTTATCGTTTGCTTTTAATTTAATATTTTATCGTCTGCTTTTATTTTAATATAAGAGCAAAATATTATTGATTGCTTTAATAATTTATCGTTTGCTCTTATTTTAATATTTAATTTTGCAATCGTTTTTTATGTTTGAGCTGTATATTTTTATTTTTTCTGTTATTAACACTGACAATGTTTTTGTCCCTTTGAAAGTTTTGCTGGTAAGAATAAAAATACATTAGGAATTTGAAGAATGGCATTTTCTTTTCTTTATAGTAGTTGCTTCGATGGAGCCTGGGGCTCGTAAGTGCACTCACTTTACTCTAATTAATATTCATTTTGAATAATTTTACTTTTTTGAAAACTTAACAGAAGGGAGAGGGACGTTAGCACATGTTACAACGAAATTCGCGAAGTCAATTTCAATTTTTTTAAAACTTTTTTTTTATTAGAATTAATATTGAAGATCAAAACTAAAATCTCAGTTCGTCATCTGAAGGCCAAATAATCTCAAAATTTGTTACAAACATCAATTGGAACACCAGCCGAATATTCAAACCATAAAGCGACACACATTTCAAAACCGAAATCAATCAACGTCATTAGCAGGTGCTGACATTCTGTTCAAAAATTAATCATGACGGATTCCCAAGATGGCGGGCGCAAATCTATCGGGCAGGTAACTCCTAGCAACTAATCGCACACCTTTGCAAGAGGGTCGAAAATGAAGCGAAACACACTTTCTTCGTCGAACACCGGACAATAAAGGCCCGGGTAAACAGCTAAAGGCGGGTCATTCATCATGTTGTCAAAGACGGCGTAACATCCCAGAATTCCTGGCGTTCATTTGTTTCGGGACGGCTGAGCTTTGTTTTTTGTTTTTTTCATAGTTTCATACTTTTGCCAGGGAATCAAATGAGTTTCACTCGCTTGATGCGAGGAATGTGGGGGAAAAAAAATGTTAAGTTCAAAGAGATTTTGTCGATATTGTGACAGTAAGATTTTTGATGCTTCTTCCTGAAAATGTTCGAGAAGATTATAGGATTAAGGGTTTAAGAATACATTATTAACATTTGCTAATGTGCATTTTTAAGAAAATGGCGTCAACCAAAATGCATGGGCATAACACAAAGGATACAGGGTGTTATGTTCAAAAGATTTAGATTATAGTACATTATGATTACATAATAATTACATTTAATTTGCTTCCGGTATATTTACATTGCTAAAATATATTGAATTTAATATTTTATCGTCTGCTTTTAGCTTAACATCGGAATAGAATATTATTGTTTTACTTTAATCACTTATCGTCTGCTTTTATTTTTAATATTTAGTTTAATAATGGATTTTTATGGCAGAATCACTTGTTTTTATTCTTTTTGTTGTTAACATTGACAACATTTGTAACTTTTTGGTTATTTGAATTGCATATAATTACAACTCCTTGCCAACCAAAGGAAATGTAATTAAGTATGTTAAATAAAAAATAAGAATAGTGAATTGAATCAGAATTAGTGGTATATAAGCCAAATAAAATTGAAAGAAAATGGATGAGAGATATAGGATAGCGAATAATAATAGATATTGTAAATAGGAGTGAATCATCATAATTAATCGTTTATATTAAAGTAGTTGGAGGCGACTCCTGATTAGAATAATAGGAGTCGGCTATAGACGAGAAGTGCTTGAATTGGAATGAGGGATTTGGCAAGCTAAGATTTTATTATTTGAACACAAACTAGGATTAACTGAGTTAAGAGGGATTCGAGAGAGAGAGTGACCTTGCATATTCTTTGATAGATAGTAAAGTGTGCTGTTTTCATTCAAGTGGAGTTTTGAACTTTTTGATTATTTAATTCAAGATAGTTGAAGAGTTACTTAATAAAGAAAGGTTATTACATATTATTCAAAATGAATTATAAATTATATATATATCGTATTCATACATAACGAGAAAATTAAGAATTAGTACAAATTACTATCCATGAAATTTCAGAAAACGACGGAGATCAACTTGTATCGGGGAACTCTGGACTGAGCAAATGTATCTTGTTCTTTTCATACGTATTTTGATCTCTTTTAACGTATTTTGTTCTCCTAACCTTTGTTGCATTAAAAATTGATGACGTCGATGATATACAGGCATACTTTGCTCGGCCTTTGAAAGGGTTAAATTCATTGAATCGTGGTTACAGTTACATGAGTAAGTTATTGAGGAAACTTTAAAGGCGAGGCTAAGATTCAATTAGGAAAATAAGTTGAAGTTAGATCCAAAATACATTTCTCAAAAGCCGACATAAATTATGCTTTTATAATCGAAAAAAGACACCGACAAATACAGTATAAATAGTCTTAAATACGTAAAGAGTGCATTAACAAGATTTCTCTTCCAATTTTATTAGCATTGAAACAGAGTTCCTTTTCAAAAGCTGTTCCTAATAACCAATTCAGCAAAATAAAGGTAGTGCTACCTTCTGACATGATAATTCCCTGTGAAATGACTGCGATACATTTGAAAATTCTATAAACGTACTGAAAACAGGCGCCAAATATTTCTCTCTCGCGTCACTGTGATATCAGCAACACAGGAACTCAATTACGGCGGGATAAATATTTTAAACACGAATTGACAAACTACATTACGGAACAGCTCTACTTCGACATGCAGCGACGGAAGGTAAATTAATTAAAGAGCGCATTTTGGAGACTTTCTTTGCATATTTAATCAGTGTCGGAGCCAATTAGCGTTCGGTTAGGCGCTCTCTCCGCCAATCAAATTTCTTCCTCTGAGGATCTGTCGGTTGGAAAAGTAAAAAGTTTGCGTAAATTGAAATCTTGATATGTCTCGGAAAACCCGAGATATTTTGGAGACAGGAGACCTGAAGTCAAATTATCAATTTTAAACTATTTTTAAATTAATTAGAGGTTACTAGAATTTTGTAGAAGAAAATGAGAGACGAATTTAATTAACACATGAAGGGGAAAAACAAAAGAAAAATATAGCAATTATAATTTTTAAAAAGAGCACATATATCTTTTGAATAAGTGTCACGTGAAAAACTGCCTGGGTTAAAGGCAGCTGGTCGAAGTAGTTTTTAATGTAGTGAAGTACAGACAAATGAGTGAAATTTTCTTCGAGAATTCTAATTTTGCAAGAATTATTTCTATTGTTTTCAGCGACGAATTTTTTAACCATAATTTTTATATGGAAAAAAACCTTTTTATTTAATTATTATTATTAAAATTAATGAAAAAAAAATTAATGAACAAAAATAACAAATTAATGAAAAAAAAAACATTACAAATGAACGCTACTAAACATGAAGTACAATTCCTTCGACAAAATCCAAATCCTTTGAAAAAAAAATCTGCAAGAAAAAGAACAAAATAGGGACTCAAATCGAAAAAACCGAAAAACCCACAATTTTATAAAGGGAAAGAAAAATAATAAATTTGTAAAAAAATAACAGCACTGAAGATTGCTGGTAGACATGAAGTACAGCTCTTTCGATAAAATCCAAATCCTCAAGAAAGAAAATCGACAAGAAAAAGTACAAAAAGGGAATTCAAATCGACAAAAAAATGAGAAACCAAGACTTTTACACGGGGAAAGAAAAACAATAAATTTATGAAAAAAAAATAACAGTTCTAAAAAATGCTGCTAAACATAAAGTACAACTCTTTCGATAAAATTTTAATCCTAAATTAAGAAAACCTACATGAAAAGAACAAAAAGAGAATTTAAATTTAAAAAAAAAAAAAACAACGAGAAATCCGTAATTTAATACGGGTAAAGAAAAATGATTCATTTATGAAATAATAACATTATGCATAAAAAGCGCTGCAAAACATGTACAAATCCTTCGATATAATTCAATTCCTCAAGAAAAATATGTACAAGGAACAGGAATGGCATTCAAATCGAGAAAAACCAAAGAAAAAACATAGTTTTATAGGGGAAAGAAAAAAAATAAAGTTATGAAAAACACACAAGAACGCTGCAAAACATGAAATACAATTCCTTCGATAAATAATCCAAATCCTCCAGTAAAAATTCTACTACTTAAAAAAAAAAAAGAATGAAATTCAAAGTAGGTAAATTAAAACTATTCCGATTTTATACATATAAAAAAATGGAAAAAGGATTTTTAAGAGAAAATCGCATAAAATTAAATTTTACTGTGAAAAAAAAAAATCAAAAATATATTAAATAGCTACTAAATTAGTTACATCCAATAAATATCTGACATACTGAGTGTCATGGAAGTTCCAATACTTGAAGGTACTATGGCCATTCTTATTTTTCAAACTGAAATTGTGACAGTTCTAATAAACTTGCAAAAATATTTTCTTAAAAAAAATACATGTAGCTATCTTATCTCTTTCAAAGAATTTTTGGTTTCACTTTCGATTTTCACTATCAAATTTAACATTTTCCAAAACACCTTTTTGAAGGTCTTTTGGAAAATGTTACCTAATTACCTACTAATGAAGATAATTAGGCCACTTTCCTATTTCCCCTAGTCAAATCTTTCCTACAAGTTTTACTTTTATTATTTGTATGAAGAGTTCTTTATTTATTTATTTATTTTTTGAAATGAGACGAATGTAAGCAAGGAAGGAAATTAATTTTATTTTCTTTTGATTCCAGTTTCATCCCCTATCTGTTTGATGACATGTTGACCTGGCTATCATAAAAAGTAAAATATATAATACAAAAAGAGTCGAACAAGCATAATATTGTATACAATAAACATATGAAACAAAAAAAAAATCGCTAGCAAGTAACAACCACTAGTAAAAGTAATACAGCCATCAGAGGCGGTATTAACTGCAGCTATAGGCTTCCGAAAACACAGTGATTCAAATATCAGCCATAAATTATTTGAAAAAACTCATTGGTGGATTTTAAATAAATTCTTTTTTTTTTATCTCAAGAAAAAGACTTTCTCGCACATCAGTTCAAAAGACAAAGTGATTGAATTGCTATTTCCGAAAATTTGATTTCGGCCTTTTTTTTTATTGTACTTTTTATCCTATTGCAAAATTAATCTCTATATTTCCTCAAAAAGTTAATTTTCCTCGGGAATTTTTGTTTTTAAGATATTCAAAACTCAAAATAAATCTCGTTTACTATTCAATAAGACTTGGCTTTTTTAACTCTTATACATTGGATTCATTTTTAATACATTTATAAATTGAGTTCTTATGCGTTTTTATTCATTTTAGAATTCAGAGTATTAACTCAAAGAGAAATATTAGGCATAAGGATGTAACGAAGGTACAAATAAGTCATTTCTTAAAGAAAAGCACAAGATTTTTCAAAAAAGGGATTAAAAGTCATATGCATTATACTTTTTTATTTCAAAAGCGAATTTATTTTTTCGTGTTAAAGGGCTAGTAGAGAATCTTTTTAACTAGAAAGTAACTGAATAAATTTTTCTAACAAAGGCTAAGCGACTATTTATTACACATTAACTCTTTTTTTTTTTTTTTTTTTTTTTTTTTTAAAATTTTAAATAAAAATTTGAAGCAAAATATTTCCACTAAAGTTCATTGAAGCAATTTAAATGCCGGAAATACTTATAGTGTTTTCCAAATCAGTACAAAATTAAAAGTAATTCTAAATTTCTAATTATGATAAACTCTGTAGTTTTCTCAACGATTAGTTTATTATTTGTATTATTATTTGCCTAACATACAGGCCCATTCCTGTGGAATCGAGCGTCTCCGTAAAAGGTTTTTTTGTAGTTCCTAGATAACTTTAAAACACGTTAAACATATTAAATGCAAAAAAATTTATTTTTTGATATTAGACAAAATAAACAAGGTCTTAATTTCAAAAGAACAAAACAAACAATAAAAATACTAAAGATTTTTATAAAAATATTTTTAAATGCACACAAAATAAACTAGAGATATTTGCGAAATAACAAATTAATGAATACAATGAAAATTTTAAAAAATAAATAGATAATATTAATAAATAAATAAATAAAATTTAAAATAAATAAATGTATATGAAATAAAATAAAATAAAAATAAAAAGTTAATAAAGAAAAAGCATAGCAATAAATGATTAAATAAATAAAATAAAATAAAAAATAAAAGCAAAAACACTAACGTTCTAAAAAATGAATTTTATTTTTAAAGTTACTCACAAAATAAAGAAGATGGGACGAGTTCTTTAAGAAAATTCACAGAAATTTTTTTTTTGAAAACTGATAATAATATGATCGAGTCTCTACTCGTATTTTGTTGCCTTTTCACAGATAACCTCCTTTTTACAGAATACCTACCAAATTTGGCAGCCTTAAATTTTGATTCCTACGATTGAGACATACGCCAGGAAAAAATCTGATTACATAGAACAAAAATATAGAATGCATAATAAAGGCGGCTAAAAGCGAACGATCTCAGATATCATACATCTTTCACATTATGCACTTTATATTTGGGTATGTTTTCAAAAATTAAAATAATTCTTTTAAGTCTTTTGTAAAGTATGCAAATATACACATTTTATGTCATGTATTGGCAAATTGACACTTTTGAAAACTTTCTAATATTAAGTTTCATTACATTCATATGTGGTGTTGTAGGTTTAGTAGTGTAAATAAAACTGTTATAAGTACAGTATTATATTCAAAATTTAGATATAATAGATATACAATACTATCTCTTGAATCTTAATAACACC
Organism: Nephila pilipes; assembly: GCA_019974015.1. Taxonomy (NCBI): domain Eukaryota; kingdom Metazoa; phylum Arthropoda; class Arachnida; order Araneae; family Nephilidae; genus Nephila; species Nephila pilipes. The sequence goes on along the minus strand of BMAW01010774.1, from coordinate 77,727 downwards.
GTTAAAATTGAAAATACAAGTAAACTTTAAAATCTTCAACAAAATTTTATAATTCAACATTAAAATTAACGTAGAATTAAAATGTTTCAAACAAAATTTTTAAACAACCATAAGAACTAACATAATTACAAAATTAAAGACACACACATATACATGAAGAACAAAATGAAACTTGTTTCAAGGGTGAAAAAACTTTAACATATATTATATTTATTGTGTTAAGTATTAAATAAGTCAAGAATAGAAGACATTGGAAAGACAAAATTGATATGAAAGTAATTCAGTTTATAGTGTCTGGCATCAGATATATTGCTGCGGTTAAACATGTTTTCTGGATCTAAACCATTCCATTCAGCCAATGACTTTATAGCAAATTGATTAACACCAAAAACAAATAAATATTTTTGCACCTCAAAATATCACAAACGAATAATTCAAACTTACTACTGAATGATATCACTGTTCTAACTTAACAAATTAATATTTACAGGTCTTGTATTCGTATATTCTTAAGATTAAGCGTAAAATAATTAATAAATTAGTTCAATTTACGAAATTAAATTATTCTAAAGTCTTTTTAAATATTGTTACATTTCTAAAGTTTCCTTTGTGTGGTTATGACCGTTACATTACCGTACAATGTCTTAATAAATAATTCTTAAAGTAACAGGCAACTCAGACAGCTTACACTTTTCCAAGATAATAATTGCCTGTCAGCAAAAGAGCAAATTACTTTAGAGAATTTAGACAATTGAACTGAATTTAAAAAAAAAAAAGCTTTGAATTTCCAAACAAAATAAAATTAATTATCCTCGAGTTCGAATCATTTTTCACTTAAAAATAAATGCACAAAAGTTTTAACAAAATTCCAAAATGGTAAAAACAGTTAAGATTTATATTTATGATGTTCCTCAATCCGTTGGCAGCAGTTGAAAAAAAAAATGCTCGGCTTTGAAAACACTTTAAAGAAAAGGAGGAAATTAATATTAATTATATGTCTTTATGCCGTTGGCAACGATCATAACGTAAAAAGAAAAACGTCTGGAATTTAGATCGTCTGCGGTAAATCTTCATTTCCCAGTTTTCGAAAACAATGGCGAAAGAATTAAAAAATAATAATAATAGAAAGCATTTCGCTTTGGAAAAAAATCTGAAACAATTCATTTTGAAGCCCATACGAATAAATTTCTGGATTTTTTTTTACTGGGTTAATAATTTTAATTCTTAAAAATACGTGAAGTTGACTGCGGCCGGTAATAAACATAATCAAGTAACATCATTTCATTTTATTTACCAAAGTCTAAATTACAAAAACTCGAAAAAATGAGTTTTAACTTCCGGAAAGTTTGTACATTAGTTAAATGAATTTGCTCTTCTTGTTGCCCAAGCTATAAAATGAATTCAATACATTTTTGGTCGATTAAATTTAAAGTGCAAATATGAATTAAAAATCATTCTTTCTAACCATACGTATAATTAAAAAATTGTCATAGTAAATTCTTGATATTTTTAATTCAATATATTAATTTTTAATGAACAAAACTAAAGTTTTTTTTTTCTTTTCTCATAAACTTTTAAGTATTCCAATATAATCCAGTTATGTCAATAGAACCAATTTTAAAATTTTCTTAACAATGGGGTTTTCTTTTGATAATATTTACCAAAATTCAGCATTCAAAGAAATACAATTTTCCCTTTTACAAGCTATTTAATTTCTTGTAATTGCATGTATGCATATTCCTTTTCAATCTTTTAAGGCAATTTCCTCGCTCAATGTTAATATAATTTTTCTCGATAACAAAAAACTCGAGCGCTAATTTTACGTATTGACTCCGATATCTTTTAAACTTACACGTGATTTATAATGTTACTCATTTGTATCTAAATCAATCTCTTTTCTCCGGTGTAAAATGTGTTCCATGTTTCGTCTCCTATACTGTAATGCCATACGGATTTCGAACTTAATGTTTTCAAATGAAAAATGGCGTGTTTTTGGAATGATCCTAAATTTGAAGCGTACCACACCATAAACGGATGTACGTGTTACAATATCAGAATCTTTTATGAAAATTAGTCCAATTTTCTGACAAGTTTCGATTGGGTCATTTGACATGAGGCAATTTATCACTGCGTATTGTGTTTTGAATGGAGTAACCTACTGAAAGAATAGGATATAAATTCGGAATACGTTTTCTGGATAGAAAAATATATTTGTATACTATATGAACAGGATTTATCTAAACGTTCCCAAGAAAATCATCCCATAAGGCTAAAAAATGCTTATTTCTAGTTGCTTAGTAAAAGCTATTTCAGCGTAATGGGATATTAATGAGAATGTCTTTTTAAAAGACAGGATTGACCAAAACTCGGAACACTCACTTTTTCAGGTAGCAAAATATTTCCTGGATTAGTCTATACTACTTTATATATATATATATATATATATAGGTCTTTAGGTACGTGTTGAATTCTACACTCAATCATTCTTTAAATGTTTTAACTATATATGTACCTAAAATTTTGTAAAAGGGTAAAGCATGAATTTACTAGATTCCCGTATAACCCGTTTACTCCCAGCGTATCACATGTGATACGCTCGCGTTTGCTCTCCTGTGCCCAGTGTATCACATTTGATACGCTCCGTGAGTGCCTTCTACGGACCAACGTATCAATAGAGATAAGCTTGATGAGAACGTTTTATTTGATTTTTTTTTAATGTTACTATATGGCGTTACAATACCGCGAAATCTATATAGATAGGTTTTTTGGAGTGTTAACCTTGGTGATATGGGCTTGGATTTCACTTATGGTTAACAAGAGGGAGTAATTGTTAAAAACACGTGTTGCGGCGCGACTCTTTAAATGTAATGACATGATTTAAAGGGTGCACTTGCTTTAGGTTTGCTTTTTTCTTTCTCGCTTGCTTCTTAGAAATTCGAAGGAGAATTTATGGCTCTTTATTGGGGTTAGGGCTTTTGGTAGCAGATGCTTTCAGTTGTTCGTTTCATTCGGTTGGTTTTCATTTATAGCGACAGTCATGACGAAAAGAAAGTATTTATCTGATACTGAGATTTGCGAACTAATGAATGAACCTGACAGTGATGTAAGCGAAAATAATCCAAATCTGAACATAGACATTAAAGTAAAAAAAAAAAAAAAAAGGACGAGGTAGATGTGCCGTTTGCTCAAAATTTTGCGTGAAGCGTCAAAATGTGACAAAATATGTGTGTAAGACATGTGACGTTGGACTATGCATTGATTTTTTTTTATAAATATACCATACAGCAAAATAAGATTTATTTTTATTATATGTTCCATGTAATGATACACCCTTTCACCATGAAATTTATGTGACAAATGTAAATATATTTTGTATTTTCTTAAAATATATGATTTTTATGTAATTATTTTATGTAAAAAACATAGAATTTTCGATTAAATCTTTTTTTTCTTCTTTCGTATATATTAAGTTTAATGCATTTTAAATAATTTATGTAAATGCTAAAATATTTTAATGAATAGCTGATTTTAGAGGAATTTTTTTCGCGAATTAGGCTTATTATCTAAAATCGTCTGGGCACAGCTTGACACTCCACGGTAAGAAGCCGCGGGCCCAGAGTAGCACTTCTGTTTTATCCCTCCGGTAGCGAAAGGTATAAAGATCAAATTATGGTACACATTCTCTGAAATCTAAATCAAGATGTAAATGGGCATCCTTTACCAACGACATACATTCGCTCCAGATCTATTGATCGCAAAAGCGGGGGGTGGTTTATATACATTAGATAATGTCTCCTTACCACACAAGTGAAGCGAAGCAGATGCACGTGCAAAACAAATGGATTTCGAATTGCAAGGCTTTTATCGATGTTCACACGGAATGATTAGGATGGAAAAGGTGTGTCTGTGTGTGAAGGAGGGGGGGGGGTGCTTATGCACGTGTAAATCTTGAATACATTTACACTTTCGGATGCGAATCGCTTCTCATTGAGAAAGGGTCACGGAAGGGTGTTTCTGTCCTTCACAGGTGACCAGATGTAGGGGGAGAGGGATGTCGTTTGGTGTGGGTCAAGAGTCAGGGTGACATGGATTGATGAGCGTGTTTGAAGAAATGAAGCAAGTGGATTATTTGAGGTGGACGGGAATCGAAGCTTGAATGTGGAATAAATGGAAATCTGTGTACATGCAAAGATTAAATTCCAACGATTTGGTTTATTTATGTTGGATGACGTGGTTAAATATCATAAGGTATGTTTATTCTTTAAATTTAATTTAAATAAAATGAAATTTTGATGAACTGCGAAACTCGTACACTTTTGATTTATCTATAACAATTTGAACGATTTTTCCGCCACATGGTTTTATACCAAAACAATTCAGAAAAAAAATTCGAGTTCAGGTAATGCAAATGAATAGGATATATAAGGGGCCTTTTCTCTTTAGGGATTGATAAAGTCCCTTATTTAAGAGTTCTTTAAGCTAGAAGGTTCTTAGGAATATAATTTATAACCATACCTTGCGTAATATTAGACTTGTGACTAAATCATATGATACTTACATTAACTTGGAGAAATGGAAGAAAAATTGTTTGCAAGGAGAACTTCCAACAAATTTTATTTTGAGTAATTTAAATATAATATTATAATTTCCAGATTTTTCATTGGTTTTAAAACTCTGATTTAAAATTATTGTTTTTAAATTTGTTTTTTCTCTTCACTTTTCATATTTTGTTTTTAAAGTTTCTTTTTTCCCTTCCTTTTTTCCTTTTTGCTATATTTCAAAACCTTTAAAATTCTGCTGCATTAGTACTCTTTATTTCTTATAGAGGGCACTACTATACATTTTACCGGTTCTAACAAGAGCGGGAAAGTTTTGCTTTGATAGCGTTAGAATCGTGTGTGTCTCGTTGTTTCTAGGCAATTAGTCTCATGAAAGTTTTTTAATCTGACTGATTAATTTTTGGATTGTTCTTTTTCTGTTTTCATTGGTTAATGTTTCAGTACATCTCTTTGTCTATGTGTTTATTTTTATTTGGTTTCTTATATTGCAATATAGTCCTTTTTGCATTTTTCGTTTGAATTTATGGAATTCCTATATTTATACATAATATTTTTCTGTTGATAATGCTGGACCTGTAAAACATGTTTAACCACCTAATCTGTCATAAGCCTAATTCAGATTTAAATTTCAGAGAGTTGTGTACAGCTAATTGAAGCGTAATTGTTCTCAGTTTTGTCTAATGAAGTGCAGCATCTATTTTGCTTCTTTGGTGGTGGTTAGAATTTCTGTTCCTCAGTCATTACTTCTGAAGGAAGGAATTTGCGATTAATAGCTTTTGAGCGTATGAATAGACTTAGTGATTTTATACGTTCTTGAAAGTAAGGTTGTATAAGAGACATCGCTAAATTTTTCCAAGAACATTCTTCTGAACTTGAGAGAAATTCAGCAACGTTCAAAAGGATTCATGCATTAATGCAATTTGCGTTTTGAAGCGTAACAAAGGTTGTCATTGTCTGTTTATTTTTTGGGCTACAGTACAGTTACTACAGAACCGCACGGGTGTTCGGTATCTATCTACCACTCCTCCCTTTTGAATGTATTATAATCCATGTTTATTTCTGACTTTTTGGTTTTTGTATCGATTTTGTCATAATTGTGCACGATTTTAAAAAAGAATGACACAATTATTTATTTATTGGTGTGTATGAAACCATGATGATAATCCTTTTAAAAACCAAAAGCTGAAATTCCGATTTCTTTTGTTTTCTTTGGTTGGAATTAAGTACGAATTCCCTTTTTATTCTTTTTAGTGTATCCACAAATGTAATAACATTGTTAAGAAAAGAACAGCTCGCATTCGAAACTTCATATGGTCTAGGAAGTTGAGTGCTATAGCATAACTCCAATTTCAAACTATAGAAAGTTTGTAAATCAGCAATAGCAAATACCTTTGGGCCATACTTGGCTGGTTTATCTAGAATATACAAGATAAAAGAGAACCTACCACACGAAAAGGTTAAAGTTCACGCCACTTCTCCTCAAGTTCATGTAAAACACGTTCAAAATCATCCGGATGAACGATTTCATTACGAGACATAGTCGGAAGGGTGACGTATGGAGCACACCAAATCGAACAACGCGGAAAAGATTAATCAATTTACGGCTGAAAAAAGAAACCAAGTGAGCCTAGTCAGGCGGAGTTTTGCATTCGGGAGGAGTAGATACAAGGATAAAGGGAAGGAGGGGGTGATGGATAAGTTCTCATCACACTAAAAAACGTGCCGCAGGCGTACTTTAAACGCCAGTTCCGGCAATATAGGGTTAATAAAATAACACAAAAATTGCCTATAATCCACTTTCCTGTAAAATTTCAAAAATGGTCATAGTGCCCTATATGTGTGGGATACAAAAAATATATTCTTGATAATAAGATGCAGCAATAAAATGGTTTAATATTTTTATTGGTTGATCGGTTGCCTTTATTAACGTCGCACCAGAAGGAACACGAAAGTTTTTGGCGACACATTTTCTAATTTTGAACATTGGTCAAATGACGAGGACGACACCTGAGCTGGCATCTCCCTCTCTAAATTTCTACGTCATGCCAACGGGTGGACTTTGAGCCTCGGCAGATAAAACGTGCATCATCCCCGGCTACACGGCGAGTTTTTAGTGGCATCCAGGGTCGAACCCATGACACGTCGAAAACCGCCGGCCGTGAACATGACCACTATGCTACCGTGGCCACGTGATTGTGCTGTAATGAATCTCAACTAAAAATGATTGAGGGAGTTTGTAACCTATACATTATTAGAAATCATTGGTTTCGTAAGTATGGTACTCAAAATAATCCGTAAGATTTTTCATACAACTACATTGACGAAAAAACTTTCAAAAACGTTGAAAGTTTCATATTCGAAATCATTTTAATTTTTTCAAGAACGAGTTTTTACAGTTTTTATACGAACGAACTAGTTTTATGATACCGACAAAACGTTTTAAATATTTATACCTAAATGTAATGATAGGCACTCCAGTTAAGGCTCCCGTCTACCCGCTATTTTGATTTCATGGACGTAATGTTAATCCTATGGAATTTTGACTTTAATTCTCACATCTTTATTATTTGATCTATTTGAATGCAATAAAGTGCATCTAAAAGAGCAAAAAATAACGAATGCTTTTGTGGAATTACTTTTTTCCTAAGATTTTTAAAAATATTTTTATTCTTATTTTAACTATTCGTTTTTGAGTTTTCCGGCCTTTAAAGAATATTTTCAAATATTTTTAAAAATCTTAGGAAAAAAGTAATTCCACAGAAGTATTGATTATTTTTTGCTCTTTCAGATGCACTTTATTGCATTCAAATAGATCAAATAATAAATGTGGGAGAATTAAAGTCGAAATTCCATAGGATTAACATTACGTTCACGAAATCAAAATGGCGGGTAGACGAGAGCCTTACACACTATTTTCAACAAATAAATTCACTGCATATTTTATTTCCCGAAATACAACAGTTATACTTTTAATTAATTCAGATTTATATACAGCACAAAAATTGATTTTCAATACTGCGAAAACAAAGCAAATAAAATAGCACAAAGATAACAAATAATGGATATTCTTAAAGAACTTTAAATCCAATTTTTTTTTTTTTTAATTTTTCAAAATATGCTTACAGTTTTAAGTTGCATAAATACATTTTAAGCCGAGAGGAATTCATAAAAATTAAGTTATCTTCGAGATTCAATTATAATTCCTCTTTTCATTAATTTACATTTTTACTATAATTAATTACAGTTTCTGTTAATTTTACATGCATTAATTACACGAAAAGGGGGAAAAAATCAAAAGATTTTGGAAAGACTGGATGTTATGAAAAAACATGAAAAATGTAAAGAGAAAAAAAAAATCAGCGAAGTCATCAATATTTCAGATTTAATGAATGTTAATGTCTTTATTTCTTTCGAAGAACATAAACGTAAGATAACAAATATATTAATCTTAGCAATGTTTATTAATTAACAATACGTCTGGCTTAAAATATTTTACATTCACAAAAATTTTTTGTTTATGTTAATGGATAAACTGATCAAAGATTCAATTAAGAAAAAGCCTGCTTTAAGAATACCCAGAAAGAGACAGAATATTCTTATTTAATTATGAAATGGCAAAATTTAATTAAATTCCATTTAAATAATTTAATTAGAAGATAATTCAACTTTTATAGAACACAACGTATTTTTTTTAAAATTGAAGTAATACAGATTTCTTATACATTCGACATAAATTTTTTGTTAGCTTTCAACTATAAGTTAATAATAAATTATTAAATTTCAATGTTCAAATCATCATTATTTATACGTAAATCACAATTTAACATAATTTACAATTATTTACTAATAGTTTATACTGACTTTATAATTATTAATTAATTAAATTAGAAAGACGCGTTTTCTTAAGTCATATGAAAAACTTAATGAAATGCGTACTACAAAAAAAAATAAATAAAGTAATACATTGTGGGGATTCACTAACTACCTGTTTATGATGACAGATGGCGTTGATATGGTAAGTTGTTACCATCTATTAAAAGGTGTGAGAACATATCTGACACTTATTTAATAAATTAGTTTTGATATGATTTGAAGGCAAATGGCCGACGAATTAAAATTCGTTTGCTGCAACTTCGAGGTCTTAACACTCATGAGATCTGGATTCCACATCATAGATCTGAAACCAAACAACAATTAAAATAACGGATTACTTTCGGCGAATCTACTCCAAAGAAGGCGAAAACGGTCTCATCAGATAGAAAAGCTTTGGTAACGACATTTTGGGATAAAAAGGGAATCACATTCATTGACTTCTAAAAAAAAAGAAAAGGGATCGATTTATAATGCAATGAGTTATCTCATTCTTATTTCACATTACTGATGTGGCAACTAAAATAGGCTGCTCTGAGAAGATGGCAAATGAGATAGAACTGAAACCTAAAAGGAAGATCCATGCAACAAGAGCAGCACGCTTCTAACTGGTCAGGAGGGCATTCACAGGGGGAAAAGTAACGGTCATTTCGGTTAATATTTTGTTATATAGATAATATAATTGTAACTTAAAAGTAATTTTTTTCAAAAGCAATTGCTCCGTAACTTAAATAATTTTATATTTTAAACCTAACTCCTAGGCAAGTGAAAAACCATAGTTCTGTCTCATTTACAATTAATAGTCACTTTACTGGGGATTAAAGCCCATGAGGGTTATGTACCCTAAAAAGTATATTCGTTACTTCGGTTAATATGCGATGGATAAAACCATAAAGCTCAACCCCAAGCAGCATTAAATTCAAATATAGTTTTACAAGGATATCTTTCTTGTAATTCACGTAAAAAATATTAGTTGACCAGAAAAAATATAAATGAATCATTATTGTATTCTAAAGGTAGAATAATTTCAAAAAAAAAAAAGGACGCCATGAACTTATTTAAATATATACCTTTAATGAAACACGATTTTGATAGGACATTAGAGCCAACAAAAGATCAAAATTTAGATTTACGTGTTTCAAAAGATTTTGTTACGATGAACAAATATGAAAGTCATGATAAAAAATGTTGTTTTACTATTTTACACAAATTTCTTGTCTTTTTCAGTTGGCAAAAGGTGTATGTCCTAAGGTTCTTAAGATATTGCTACTGTCTTAATAAATATTTATGTTTTTTTTTACACGTCTTATTTCATTTAAGAGCCTAAGCTATCAAAAAAAAAAATACTTTGTACACATTTCTGATCAAATTAATAAGCCGAAAATTCTAAAAATCAAAGTATCAAATAACACCGGTAAATTTTTTTTTTTTTTGAACATGGATTTTCTTTCAAACTACACACTTAGCGTAACATAATTTTTATACCTTAAATTTTAATAGCAAAAGGCAGCGTTGAGTCAAATTGAATTTATTCAATAATTAGTTTTAATAATTTGTTTGATTATTTGACGTTTATTAAATTTATCATCTAAAATAAATGCGTGTACAATTTTTAGCCGAATTAAGCATTATATTAATAAATTAAGTTACAAGTAATTAAAATTAAAACAACCGATAAATTACTAAATTGAATATAATATCAACTAAATATAATTCAAATTAAAGCAAATGATAAATTATTAAACGATAGTTTTGGTGACTTGGCGAGAAATTTGGCGTAAAATTTCATTCTTTAAATAATTAGTTTTAATCAATTATTTTTTATTAATTATAATTAAATTATCGTATGGTCTTCCAAAACAATCACGTGTAAAAAACTTCAGCTCAACTGAGAGCTTTAAAATGTGGAAAAAAAAGCTTTTAAAGTTTTGAACCCGACAAAGTTACAAAGTGAGCTAAAGAAATTCCATTAAAAACATATATTTCCTCAATTATTATTTCTTGGATTTAAACTTAGTGGTATTTGATCGAGTCATTTGATAATAGATATAATTTGTTTATTTGAGTATAAATATACTAAAGTCATTTATTTCCAATTCATCCTTCTGTCACGTGAGCTTCCGGGGGAAAAAACCACGCTAGATTCCAATAAATATATAGTATTTAAAATATTCGTTTATGGCAGAAAAGAAAACGAATTATTTTAACATTAAATGCTTTTCAATAATTGAGATGTTACTTTTTTTGTTAATATTCAGTTTTTAAATTTCTGCTCAAGAATTCATCTGCAGGTACTAGACAGTAAAGCACTAATTTTCAAGATGTTGGTCGACTTGCATAATTTTTAAGTTTCATTCGAATATTCAAATCAGTCAGAACACTCAGAGATGCCGAAATCAATCAACGTCCTTAGCAAATTCCAGCATTCTTCTCGAAAGATGAATCATAACGGTTTCTCAAGATGAAGGATGCAAATTCACCAGGTAGCGCTTAATCGCACACCTTTTGAAGCGAGACAAAAAAAAAAAAAAAATAAACGAAACACATTTTCACTGTCGAACATTGGACAATAAGGGCTGGAGTAAACAGCAGAAGGGGGTCATTCATCACGTTGTCAAAGACGGTGCAACATTCCAAAATTCCTGGCATTCATTTGTCTCCGAACATTGTTTTTTCCACCCGCCGATTTATACTTGTAGAAAATCAAATGATTTTCCCTCCCTGATGAGAGGAATGCGGAAGAAAATGTGAAAAGAAGCAAAGGATATTTTGAGTTGTAAATTTTTCCAGAAGTTTGTTTTCGAAAATTGATCGAGTATATGATAAGAATTAAGGTTGTGGAATCCATTAACAATATACATACAATTATTCTCTATATTATTCACATGGTATTTCAGATAAGATTAAAATTATAACTCTGTGTATTAATAACTTTCTGAAGTAACATGAAAAAAATGCATTGTTATTCTAAATTTCTCTTCGGGATGATTTTAAAAACGCAAGTAAAATTGTTGGCTAATAACGTTTGAGATTCCTCTCTCTTTAATCATTTTCAATTCACTTCAATTTTCTAATGGGCAATAATAAAAATAATGAAAATTATTCTTATATTCAAAAGATAAATTTCCTCACTTTTAAAAAGTGTAGTTTTCTATTTTTTCCTAATATATTTTAAGGGGGGGGGGAACCACTCCTACATTCCCTATGCTACGTTCACTCATTGAGTTCTTAGTAAATCTGAAATTTTTTCTCTTCACCCCCGAAAATAAGAATGCTGAGATGACGTTACTGCATTAACTGTAACTGATAAATTACCTGGATAATCTGCTATTTGAATGACAACGCGCTAGTATAGGGATAGAGGATGTTCCCAAAAGGATTCATGTCGATAACAAAAAAAATGATGATTGTTTTATTAACATCGCTCTGAGAAGCAACGCGATGACCATTGGCAGTTTCAAACCAATTTTGAACATTTTTCAAATGACGAGGATGACTCCCGAGCTGGCACTTCTCTGTCCTAGCTTCTACATCACACCAACGGGAGGACTTAGGACCTTAAAACCAAATTTAACGTGCATCAGCCCCGTTGCAAGCTAAGTCATTAGCGGCATCAAGACTCGAAACTATAACTCGATGAAAGGCACACAGGGGCGAGCCCACGACCCTGACCACTACGCTACCGCTGCCATCGATGATCGGAAAGACAAAATTGGAACTGTGGTGTTTTATATAATATTCCATGGGGGCTCGCCAGTAGCAAAACTCGACCACAAATTCACGATAATTTTTTATGCATGAAATTTGGCGCAATTTTATCACAATTTGCAGGGGGGGGGATTTTTTACTTCCTGTATTAATAGATAGCACATATATCAAGAAAGGCGCTGGTATCGTCTAGCGACCGGATTCTCTGAGAGGAAATTTGAGTATACAGTCCATTGTGTCACTCAGTAAATACTACAAAATCGATAAGCTTTATTAAAGTAAACTTTCTATTTGAATATCGCCTTCATTAGAATCAATTCCATTAAATGTTCTAATTAGCTCGATTTAAAGTAACATCAATGCTAGAATCTGTAACTTCCCTTTTGAAGTCGGTTTCTTATTTATCATCATTCCAGTTATATTTTGATTCAAACAATCATTGCCGTACCTAGAAATTAATTTGGGGAGGGGGGTGCATACCGTCGCTGCCATGAAAGAAGCAATTTCGTAATTTACAATTACCTCTTGGTAAAAAGTTAATAACACGCTACGTCAGTCTTATTTCTTTTACTTAAAATTGTTCCAATTTTGATATAATTTTATCGAGTTATAAAAATTACAAAAATGAAGATCATTTAAGAAAAATTAAAATACTATGAGAATCAAATTTGAAATTTGGGAAGGGGGGGCGGAGGTACATTTCATATAGTTTGGAGGTGCATCATAGCATTTTTTTTCAGAGACATCAAAGACTTTTTCAATTCTTTTCTCAGAATTTGTCTCGGTTGGAATCAATTTTTCTTCATCGCGATGAAAAAAATTTAAGCAAGAGGAGAAAAAATTTCTTAGGCTTAAGACTTACACATCTATAATAATATAATAGAATTATTCTGAAATATTTGCAATTTCGAAAAAAATTCTTGGAGGAGCATATGTCCCTTTGCCACCCCCTGGGCACACCCCTGCATGTAATTAATAAAGTAGAAATGGGAAATTAGGGATGGAAAATGATAGAATTATGAAATTATTTCGCTGAATAATAAAATTCCTTTAAATTCCAAATAAATTAAACCCTGCTGTCGATACAAAAAATACACCCCCTGGGTATGCCCCTGCACATAATTAATAAAGTAGAAATTAATTAGGGATGGAAAATGATAGAACTGTGAAATTATTTCACTGAATAATAAAATTCGTTTAAATTCCAAATAAATTAAACCCTGCAGTCGCTAGAAAAAATACAAATGTTACATAAATCGTTTTAAATAAGAGTTATTTAAGGCGCAAGGCAGAGGTTTTCCTCGACGTATTTAATTCAAGTTCACTGGTACGAAAAATTGAAACCCACTTCAAACACACAGCGACAACAAAGTGAAACAGTGTAGTACCTACATTAACTCCCGACTTAATTTACTGAATATAACATGGCTGCGATACCTTTTTTAAAGTTTTATAAACGCGCTGAAAACTGGCGCTAAATCCATCTCTTTCATGTGGCTGCGATATCGCCAACACAGGAACTCAATTATGGGTGGATAAATATTTTAAGCTTGAATTGACAAACTGCATTACGGACTTCGACAGGGTTTCATGTGCAGTGACGGAAGGTAAATTAATTAAAGAGCTCGTTCCAAGATTTTCTTGCATATTTAATCAAAGTCGGTACCAATTAGCGTTCGACTAAGCGCTCTCTACACCAATCGGGTTCCTTTCTGTGTGGATCGTTCTCGTTCAGGAAATTTCACGGTTAGCAGTTTATGCATAGATCGACCTCAAGTTATGTGTCGGATAAGACGAGACAGTTTTCAAAAGGAAGAAATGAAATGAAATTAGTAATTTTAAGTTATTTTTGAAGTGATTAGAGATTACACAGTTTTATAGGGCAAAATGAGATAAATTAAATAACAACAAAAAAAAGAAATTTGTCGATAGAGCTTAATTATTATTTTTAGCAACGAATATATGCATTATACAGAAAGTTGATGAAGTTAATTGTATCAATATAATATCCAGAGTCGCATGTTAAACTGTGACCTAAGACAATGGTCAAAGACAAGTGACCTTCTGAATAATTTAGGTCAGGTTTATAAATAGATTAGAGCGAGCGACGATGAAGTTTAATGGCGCAAAAGCCAGATATGGCTACGCTGCGCCAAACAAGGTGTAACTGTGATCTCTTCGTTTGAAAAATGGAAACAAAGATACAAATTGTTTGACAAGGAGGATCGATATTAGAGAAGAATCACTTGAGTATTCCGAGGGTGCGTCACCAGAGTTTATCAAAGACAGTAAACCCTATAGGAAAGAAAAGGAGCACTAAGTGTTCCTCGTGATTTCCGTACTTATCTGAAAAAGACAAGCTCCTGAGGGCATAAATGAATTCGAATCTTAAGGAAGAAGAAAAAAAAAATTCGTCGAGTTTTATTAATACATTTTTTTTGTTCATTCGTCTGAATTGTGAAAGCACATTTTTGAGAGCAAGAATTAAAACTTTTGTTGTTGCAATAATTCATACTTATAGTTTAAACATTGAGCGTTTGACATTTTTTCTATGTAGACGATATGGTTTATTGTTGACAGAATTTTATATGAAAAGGTAAGATTAAGAAAATATACTTCCCTTTAACAGTCAGAAAACCATTCCGATTTGAGAGGCGGATAATATTCCGGATGAATGAGAAATTTTATCTTTAGAAATATTATTTTAAAGACTTGAAAATACACTCAACAAATTTTGAAGCCAAAACACGAGTTTTTTAAACATGGGTTTTCTTTGCTGCGTGAACTTGACAAGGATTGCGACGAATTTGGTGACCATTTGGCGACTTGACGAAAAACCTTGGCGTAAAGTTTAATTCCTTAAATTATAAGTTTGAATCAATTAAATTTTAATAATTATAATTAAATTATCTTATTGTTATCCATAACAATCGTGTATAGAAAATTTCAGCTCAATTGAGCACTTTAAAATGTGAGAAAAAGCTTTTAAAGTTTTGACCCAGACAAAGTTACAATGTGAGTTAAAGAAACCCATTAAAAACTAACAAATAACAAAATTTACCTTTGAGAGCCGTATTGTTATGCAATTGTCTGTGTTATGTAATAATTAAGTAAGTTATTAAACAGGAAGAGAAAATTCAGAAATGAAACTTATAAATGAAAATAAATCTATTTCAGATAAATATATAAGCAATGACTATATAAAAATTGTATGAAATAGGAAATAAAAATATCATTTGTAAAAGGAAGCGAAGTAAATATTGAAAAATAAACACGTGGAAAGGATTGTACTTTTAGAAGAAATTCTTATGCAAATTAAAGAGGGGGGGGTAGAC
Source organism: Nephila pilipes (assembly GCA_019974015.1). Taxonomy (NCBI): domain Eukaryota; kingdom Metazoa; phylum Arthropoda; class Arachnida; order Araneae; family Nephilidae; genus Nephila; species Nephila pilipes. The sequence goes on along the minus strand of BMAW01010774.1, from coordinate 62,255 downwards.
TTATTACCTAACTGGAGCATATTGTTTCAAATTTACAATATGTTAATAATGGAAACCCACATATTTGGGTGACAAAACTTTCAATTCGGTCACTTAGAAACAAGAAACTCTGATATACACGCTGGGTGTTTTGAAACTCAGGAGCAAAAATTTAAAGGGGGATAGAAAACATCTGAACAAGCATTTTCCAAACCACAATGAACAGGAGATGAATCAATAGACGGCGCTGTAATAGAAAGCATACAGCGCGAGTTTTCTTATTCATCGTCATTTCTACCATGGATTTCAGGAGACATGGCCTTTTCCTGATTACTGTCTGGACCCATAAGACTCTCTTCGTTACAATCCTTCGTCGTTTTAACAAATGAATCACACGGCAGTAACTATAGGAATGCTGGACTTAACACACCCCGTTTATGTTCGAACATTTTTCGCTTCCCGGAAATAATGACTGTTACATTGTCATTACGACTTCAAGTCACCACGACAAATCTAGAATTTCAATATTTACAGCTGGAGTTTAGTTTAGTTTTTATTAACGTCGCACTGGAAGCAACACAAGGGCTATTGGCGACGGACCTCGTAATTATGAACCACGGTCAAGTGACGAGGACGACACCTGAGCTGGCACCTCCCTCTCCTAACATCCACACCACGCCAATGGGAGGACTTTAGGCCCCGAACAGATTTAACGTGCATCAGCCCCGGCTATACGGCGGGTCTTTGGCGGCCAAGGATCGAACCCGCAACTGAACGAAAATCGCCGGCTGCTAGTCCATGACCTCGACCACTAGGCTACCGCGGCCCCATCTACAGCTGGAAAACACTTTGTCCGTTTGTTAAAATGTGAGAGTTAAACGAATAAAATTAATAAAATCATCGCCAAGGAAAGAAGCTAGCCAAACTAGAAAAACATCGCTCTAAGAAAGTTCGCCAAGTGGCATGGTAATAACGTAAAAGTATCAGGAATTTTTTGCATATTACATAAAACACACCGTATCAAACAATCAAATCAAACTGAAAGTGCGCAATTCAAACTCCACCATCTTGCAGGTAAATCTTTTATTTCATTATAATGCTTCTGAGAGAACGAGCAACTTTTTTTTTATTATGAAAAACCGAATTATAAAGCACATAAAAGATTTAAGTTCTAAAAATGAGAATCTAAGTTTTCAAACATTAAAAATAACAATGAGCATTTCTGTATTTTAAAAAAAATCGAGCTCAGTTCTTATAATTAATTTTTTGCTGAGCAAGTTAAAAATTCCTTTTTATATATGAAAAAAAAAAAAAAAAAAAAAGATGAACAGAATGTTCTCACCAAAAATATTTTCCGCAAACAAAAGAAAAATAATGATTAAATACAAAGAACACTTTGTGGTAAACTAAGAAAAACATGTTATTGAAAGGAGGAAAAAAAATAATAAAGAAAGAACAGACATATGGAAAAAAATTGTACCGAATGAAGTTTCCGAAAATAAAAATAATTCCTTCGTTAAGATCAAATTCTAAATAAAGAAGAAAAATTAAACTCAAAGAAAAACCGAGTTGCCTCATACAAAATAATAATAATTATTATTAGATGGGAAAAACAAAAATGAGCGTAAAAATCTTTTAAAATTAACGGCGAGGACAGAATCAATTTTTATAAGTATAATTAAAGCTCATTAACTATTTGAATGGTGTTCAGATTTATAACACTAAAGTTTCAGATTCACATATATTTAAATTAACGAATGAAATTTTTAAAAATAGCTTTTAGCATCAAAAACAATGACAAAGTTTTTTTAATACATATACTACTGATTTCTTTTGAAATTTTTTTAAAATATTTTGTGAGCTTTCACGTCATATGTACCACTTCACATCTAAAAAAATATTATATATATATATATATATATATATATATAATACTTCAGCAAT
>BMAW01010774.1:48569-60232 GCA_019974015.1 Nephila pilipes | reverse complement strand
AAAAAAAAAAAAAAAAAAAAAAAAAATAGATTACACGTTAAAAAGAATACGAAGACAAATCGAAAATGAGATTCTGAAAGAAAAGTATCTGAAAATTACCATAAAAATATACAGAACTCTGTATGAAGACACTTAAGTAATTGATTTATACTTCGCTTTGAATGTAATGTTTCAAAGACTGATATATATATATATATATATATTTTGTTGCTGTTATCGTATTTAGCGAAATTTCTACAATATTTACTTATAATTGTGAGAATCTTGATGCATTTTAAACAAAAACGCTCTTTGCTCTTTGTAAAGAATGGGTCCAAATTGAGACGAAGTAATATAATAATATTACTATAAGTTCATGGTGTCATAATACATAGTATGTTTGTCATAACATGTCTTTAAAATTGAGAATTTCTAACGGTTATCTTGCGTTTCCCGCTTCAACCAACCTTTTGGACAACTTTATGACGTTATTTGTTCTGAGAACCTCGCCTTGTGAAGAAACCGTGACTTATGTTAGTCAGCATTGCTATATATAGAAATATAGTGAATAGGAAATGATCAGATAGAGGAATTAGGTAGAGAGATAAAATATATTGACGTGATTAGGAATAACAAGAAGTTGCGACTTAGAGCTGTGTGCAATATAGAAGAGAGAATGTTAAAGTGATATTCTAGGAATTGATACTAAATTCGGATTCAATCTACTAGTTGATTTTAGGATCTTTCTAAGAATTAAGGCGTCTCAGGGGTGTTAGATTTATCTCGACTATTGAAAACGTAAACAATTTTCGCCCAGCTGAAATTCGGTGAAAATAAAATTAATTACTTTGATGTTTTTCCACAAGATTTATAAAGGAATTAACGCTTTAAAATATATAAAATAATTAAAATGCATCCTTAATTTTCTTACATTTTTCTTATATTATGTGTCTATGAATATAATAAAATTTCCTTTTAGGAAATTTGAGTAGGTTTAACTACACGTAAGATATTTTATACGCAGATGGTTGTAATGAATTGCAATAGGTTGATTTATAAAGTGAAGTATAACCTCTTTATTTTGCATTTCCAAAAAAGCAAATAAAACTTTTATATAATATACTTTTCAAACCACCTACACACCCACACACAATATTATTTAACTTTAATAATTTCTCTCAATAATAGTTTAATTTTCTATTCTATTCCTTTCCCTAATTCAAAAGTAAAGAGTTCATTCTTGTTTCCTGATCCCGTTCCAAATGATCCTTTTATTAATTAGATCAAGCGCTCATAAAATTTGTTTCATCCCTTTTTCATACAATTATAAATCTGTCAAAATAATACCTTCTAGATCTCTTGCCTATATTAACATTCCCTGGAATCCCTAATCCGGTACCACGTGTTCTAGGACGTTTCTTATGGGAAATTCCTATTATATAATGGGAAACTCTGTGAAATAGAGCACTTTTTTCGAGTCGCCAGGGCAGGAGACACTGCGGTTAAACCGCTGAAAACATGTAAAAACTTCTTTTTTCTTCGGCCCGGCCGACCTTGCGTAGCGTTTACCTAAAATGAAAAACCAATAAAGAACAGTTCAACTTGAATGCGACTCGCATTCTTCATTGATCACACACACACACACTCGTACGCTCAACGCTAAATTTAAGTTCAGTTTAAAGAGAGTGTTATATTTATTATATCTACAAAGCTTCAAATCTTCGGTAACAATGCGATGCTCAGTATTTTTAGGGATATCACACTCATCAGCTAGAATCTAACATTCAGAGTTAAACATGTCCCTCGCTTTCTATATATTTTGATTAGAATGTGACGTTGACAGGAGTCCAGAGCGATCTTCGATCTCAGCGTCTTCTCTGCCCTCCCGGAACATCTTATGCCAGCGGTAAACTATATTTTGGGACATGGTATTATCGCCATAAGCTTTTCTGAGCATGGCAACGGTCTCAGCGTCCGTCTTCTTGAGCGCAACTCAAAATTTTATCACGTAACACTGGTCCTTGAAACGTGACATCTTGAAGTTCCGACGAGTTACTAAAATAAGGGTTTAAACTAGCAGCGACGCACACCGTAGAACATCCTGCTGGCAAATAACGTGGGTATAACGTGGCTTCCCGAATCCCCCTCCCACTAACTTTCTCGTCACTGTGCGCGCATTGCTAGTAACTTGTTTCGGCGGAGCGAGGTCATTCAATTTATATTTTGAACACACCTTGTATATGTAATTGCGCTTGGAGAGTTGCTTAAGTAGTTTATTTTAAGTTATGATTTCTTTTTTTTTTTATTTTTATTTTTTTTGAATTACATTAATTTTATTAAGAGTACTAGGATATGCGAGTAATAGTAAAATATCGAATTCAAAAATCCTTGTTATTGTGACATTTATATTTTGAAATTGTTAGTAGAACTTAGATTATTTTTGTATGCATAAGAATGATACTTTAATTAAATTAATTTTTCAGTAAAAAAAAAAAAAAATAATAGTTTTTTTCTTCTTAGTGTAATCAACAGTTATTTTTATTTTTGTAATAACAACTAGATGGAGCCACCAGAACAGAGGACCTGCACGGTTTCCATCTGGTGGAAAACCGGTAGTTGAGTCAATGCTGCGGGGAAAACTGGTGTGACCATCACGCGGGAATTTTTCCCCAATGTTGTTTCTGCCTTTATAAAATATATATCTTTGAACTGAGAAAAAAATGAACTGTATAAATATGGCTATTGTACAGAAAATAAAGGTATGTAACCCTGAAGTGAACTAATTTCATGGAATGATCGAATTCATCCCAACGAGTTACATAAGTTGAATATGAACATGAATTGTGATACATGTTTGCATATAGGTACCGTTTAAAAACTGTTATAATATATGATTCCGAATTTCTTATGCTTCTATAAAGGATGTCTATGCATATAGTGAATCAAAAATATCTCCATACTAAGTAAAACCTAAGTTTCAAAAAATAATTTTTTTATGTGAAAAAAAAAAAAAACTAAATTTTCCAAAATTACAAAATATTTTCAAAAAAAGTATACAACGATATCATCAAAAAGTTAGTTTTTACTAACGTCGCACTAGAAGCAACACAAGGGCTATTGGTGTCGGACCTCGTAATTTTGAACCTCGGTCAAATGAAGAGGACGACGTCTGAGCTGCCACCCCCTCTCCTAACTTCCCCACCATGGCAACGGGAGGAATTTGGGACCCGACATATTAAACGTGCGTCAGCTCCGGCTACACGGCTGGTCTTTAGCGACCAAGGATCGAACCCTCGACTGAACGAAAACCACCGACCACGAATCCAAAACCATAACCACTAGGCTTCCATGGCCTCATATTCTGGAATGGATTTCTGTTTCATTAACCTAATTTGTTTTATGGAATATGTTTAATGAAATTTGTTTTAGTTAACCTAAAAATGTCGTACCTAACCACTTTTAAAAATTTATCTTGTCTTTGCGTACATTTTTTGTGTCTGCTTTCACCATTAATGAACTCAATTTTCAAAAATTGGTAATAAATTTCTCAATTTTTTTTATTGGATTGAAGTGAAACAAATATAAAAATTAAGTATTTTATTTACTTATCGATTTATGTACTACCTTAAATCATATATGAACTAGAATCAACGTATTACTGAAAATAAATAACAATTCAGAATTTTAAGACATCTGTGAGCCATGCATTTTTTTGGCCACCCAAGGGGCTATTTTTTCAAGTGGATCACTTTTCAATTTCTTGTCGTTTGCTTCAATTTTAATTGCATTGAGCTTAAATATATTCCCTTTAATTATTTATCGTGTGTTTTAATTTAACTACATGTAGTTGATATAATATTGAATTTAATAATTTATCGTTTCTTTCAATTTTAATATCGGAAAAGTTTACTATTGTACATTTCTCTATATTGAATAGTTTACTTTAATTCTTATATTTAATTGAGTAATTTAATAATAATTATAAAAAAACGCACCTTAGGTGGCTAAATCTGTTCTTTGCAAAACTTAGCATAGAACCTTTTAAATTTTTTAAATTAATTGCTCCTCACCCATCCTTTCTTTTACAATGTTAATGCATTGGCTTTTAATCTATTTTTTGAAAAAGAAAGCACAAGGAAGCTTCATGTGTTTTAGAAGCTAATCTTTTCATATTCAACAAGAGAGCACACTTTCTATTGCTTCCCTCTCTATTAATGTGTAAATTTAAATATATGTTTGTTATTATTGCATAGAAGCCAAATAAAGAGCATACGTTGTGCAGAAAAAATGGATGTATTCTAAATAAAATCAATTTATTAAAATAAGATACCCGCTTTACGCAGCGAAACTACAATATAATATTAATATTATGAATTTTTTTTATAGGGAAAAATTTTGAGATTGAAGATGTGTAAGAATAAAAAACAATTCCGTAGTAATTACGTTATGTACAGGAATACAACATTGATTAATATACATATAAAAACAATGTGTTATGATTCAAAATGTAATTAAATTTCTTAATGAAGTGTTAAAATATGTTACTCGACAATTTTAAATACCGTTCTTTCACAAAACCATGAAAAATACCATAACATTATTACCTAAAACTTAAAAAGAACAGATACAGAAGATAAATATTAAACAGCCAGTATGTATAAACAGGATACTCAATTTTAATTTTTATAGTTCTTAATTCCCTAGTTGAAAGTAACAACTAATTAATGCTATTTACAGTTTCCATGGACAATAGCTGCTAGTGTTTAAAAGAGTACATTAATTTACGAGAGAGAGACATTTGAATTGAATGATAAAAAAGATCTTTAAATTCCCGAAAGAAACAAAATTAATTTTCGCGCGGAGTTCCGATCATTTTTCACTGGAAAATGTTTGGAAGAAGAAGGAACAATTAAGATTTATATTTATGACGTACTTTAATCCGTTGCCAACATTTAAATATTTTTTTTTAAAAAAAAATTAACGCCATTCGAAAATACATTAAAAAGGAGGAAGAAAATTAATGTTAATTATTCGTCTTTGTGCCGGTGGCAACGATTGTAACGTGAGAACAAAAGCGTCTGGAATTCAAGATCGTCTGCCGTAAATCTTCATTTTGCAGTCTTTGAAAACAATGGCGTGAGATTAAACGTATAATAATAATGGAAAATGTTTCATTTAAAAAAAAAAATCTGAAACAATTCATTTTGAAACATATACTAATGGGCTTATGATTTTTTTTCTTCTTTTGTATTCCCGATTTAAATTTTTAAGATGTTACGTCAAATTGAAAAATTAAATTGTGAGAAGATTATTATGTAATTCTTAATTTATTTTAACTGTGAACAATTAAATATATTGTTATCTATGTGAAACTAGATAAAGTTTAATGAAAAGTAGATTAATTCAAGTTCCATGTTCAATGTATTATATAGTTATACAAATAAATTAATTTTATTAAGAATTCAATTAATATACTTTCATTGAATTGTGAAGTTAAGTATCAATTTATTAACAAATGTAATGTTAGGGAGTTCCCTAGACCATTTCTCAAAAGTTGTGGAACTTTATATATACAAACAAACCAAAATTGGCGGTTCATTTTACTAATAACACACGACACTTCAATTACAGCCAATTTATTTCGCTACAACATCCGTGAAATGTTCTAAATTTTAACCCACGCGATCTTCTGTAACGACTGAAGGATTAACGCCCTTCATAATTCAACATCCACGAGATATCCAGAGTTCCTTGGGGGAAAGATTCAATATTGAATAATTGCAGTTACAATGCGAATAATGCATTCCCCAAATATTGCATGGATATAGCTGATACAACAATACATACTATTACAATATAACAGAATTTAAACCTTCAGTACTACTCAGAAGAACATTTATTATTATGTACATATTTGAGAACGCCTTTACGGCACTTAAGTTATCAAATATTTCTCGTAGGACAAATATCACGAGATTTTAAAATATACAAGGTTATTCCTGTAGCAAATGCTGCTTTGAATACATTTCTGCATAGAACAGAATTCAAATGGTATTATATACTATCAACACATCTTAAAATCAACGAAATGTCCTATATTACGAAGTTAAATCAATAAGTATTACATAATTTTTTAAAATTTAGACGGTGAGGTATACATAAACTGCTGTTTGTAGAAAATGCAACACCATGAAGGAATCATCAGAATCAAATGAAATTCGCAGCAAATGTCAATTATAGGATATTATGCAAATTAATAAAGTTTCAGAGCCATCGCGCGTGCGCGGCGTGCGCAGCGCCCTCTGAATTGATGCTGAAAGCGTATAAATAAAGTGCTGTAGCGGGACGTTGAAAAAAGTCTATGATTATTTGTTAGTGGCAAACGTTTAGTGAGACCTGAGTATGCCTCCACGACGGAAGAATAAGAAATTCAAGCAACTTACGGAGTTTGAACGAGGGAGGATAATCGGCCTTCGAGAAGGAGGATTTTCCTATCGCGCAATAGCAGCTCGTATGCAGCGGAACAGTTCCACAGTGATGCGAGTTTGGAAGCAGTGGACCGACGAGCACCGAACAACTCGAAAAACAGGCACTGGACGACAGAAGGTGACGTCAGAGCGCGATGATCGACACCTGCTCCGCATGGCGGTGAATGATCGCACAGCTTCCTCCAGGCAGCTGGCAGCACGTTGGTCTACTGCTACAGGTGTACAATTGTCGGCTTCGTCAATTCGTCGTCGTCTGCTGCGCCGTGGATTGCGTGCAAGGGTGCCTTTATACAGGATTCCCCTCACGGCGAATCATCGACGGCTGCGTCGGCAGTGGGCTCTTGAGCACAGAGACAGGCGAGCTGATTGGCACCAAGTTGTCTTTTCAGATGAATCACGCTTAAATTTGTGGACCCATGATGGCCGTGTTCGTGTTAGACGTTATGCCGGTCAACGCTGCCTTCCTGAGTGTATTATTGAACGACATAGTGGTCGAACATCCGGAGTTATGGTCTGGGGTGCGATTTCGTATCATGGACGATCCAATTTGATACGAATTGAGGGTAATCTCAATAGCAACAGGTACGTCCGTGAAGTGCTACAGCCCGAAGTCGTTCCTTTCCTTCAAGGCATCCCTGGAGCTATCTTTCAGCAGGATAATGCACGCCCACATGTTGCGCGGACTGTTCGAGACTTCTGTTCAGCACAACGCATGCAACTTCTTCCTTGGCCTGCTTATTCACCGGATATGTCGCCTATTGAGCACGTGTGGGATATGGTTGGTCGGCGTCTCGCTCGTGATCCGCGTCCTGCAGTTTCCAAAGACGAACTTTGGTTGCGCATACAAGCGATATGGAATTCTCTTCCTCAAGCAGATATTCAACATCTGTTTGACTCCATGCCACGTCGTATAGCAGCACTTATTGCAGCGCATGGTGGCTGCACCAAATACTGATTTCGGACGCTTAATTTGTTTCTTTTGTTTTGAAAATTTCATCATTTATTTGTATCAGTACAAGTCGTTTCTGCATTAAATTTCATTTGATTCTGATGATTCTTTCATGGTGTTGCATTTTCTACAAACAGCAGTATAAGAAGAATAATCAATAAAAGGATCCTTTATCACGAAAACGAACAAATAAATATTAAAAAAATAATTTAATTTAGAAGGTAAGGTTTATATAAACATTCCCATAAGCACTTCAAAATAACTTCGAAGCTTTATAACAAACAATTTTATTAAAATTATTATAATTGTTTCTTGAATTTGTAAGTACACTTTTATTGGCACGTTAGGAAAGGGAGTGAGTGAGTGAATGTAAAGTTTATTGGCGCAAGAGCCAGAAATGGCTATGGTGCGCCAAACAAGTTTTAACTGTGGTCTAGATGTGAAGAAATTTACAAAAAAAAAAAAAATCAAAAATTGGTTGACAAGAAGGAGGGTCGAAAATAGAGAAGGATGGCTAGGGTAATCAGGGGGGGGGGGGCGACACTCGTGTTCACCAACGACAGTAAACTTCATGAGAAAGAAAGAGATCCCAGGATGCCTCGGGGTCATGATACCCGTACTTACCTGAAGAAGGCAAGTCCCTGAGGCCCCCTGATGTAATCCCCAGGGGCAGAGTGCCCGGCTATACTCCAAGACGCTGGGTATCCATTTTATTCACTTCGTACGACTTGTATGAGCTACAGTGGGACTATTCTGTCATTCCCGGTCACCACACGGGTCCCATGTTATGAAAGAAAGATAATTTCAGAAGATAAATTGTAAGATAAGATGTAATTTTGGATAGATAAACTGCCGTTGCTTATACGCCAAATACACATTACTGATGAGAAAAAATGAATGTTCATCAGTAAAGCCGCACCGCCGATTAAGCCTCAGCAAAGCATTTGGATACATGGCATTTAATACTCATTTATTCAGTAATTGCCTTCCATATTGATGTAATCATTATTGATAACATATAACATTTATAATATAACTATAGCTAGTAGTAAATTATTAAACAAACAAATAAATAAACATCTTACGTTGAACTTGCCAAAAATGAACTTAGTTGACTTCTAGCAGACATTATTAATACAGCCTTGCTAAGCTAAGTTTATCACCATAAGTTACTTTATTTGGAAAAAATATATGTAAATTAAAAAAATCAAACAGAATTTTATAATTAAAATGAATTACAATTATATTTATACAAAACTTCAAACTCCAACTCATAGATGTCAGAATGAAATAAACTTAACAAATGATTATCAATGCTACTTCCATCACTCTGTTCCAAATCAATTTTTTCAATGTTGCTATTTTCATTTTCATTTCTATAATTCCTAATTTAATGGACACTGATACGAAGGTACCAGCCTAAACCGAATGCTACGTTTTATCAAGGCAGCCGTACAAGCATTGCGGTGGCTTTACACTTAAACTCACCTTCTGTATTTAGGCGAGTTTTGTTCGAATTCGAACTTGTCGCACTCCCTTCTTGTAAATAGCAATCCAAAGATCAATGATAGTGGGAGCAGTGGTATACCCAGGAAAGGGGTGCAAAGAGACATATGCACCCCTTAAGATTTGTTCTCGAAATTAAAATAGTTCAGGATAGTTCTTTTATAAATGTATTATAGATATTCTAAATTTTAAACATAACTTTTTTTCTCTTTCTGATTAAAAATTTCTTTTTCATTACGAAGAGGAGAAAAAAAAAAGATTTCAACGAAGACGTTTCCTGCGAAAGGAATGGAAGAATTTTTGCTAAATTCTTCTAAAAGAGAGTCTCTGGTTCAGTATTTGTACATAAAGAGGGATATTGCATCTCTAAGAAATGCCCTCCCCAAAAATGCAAATTTTATTTTCACGATATTTTAGTTATTTTTCTTAACATGATCTTAACTTTTTAAATTTTTATAACTTGATAAAATTATACTAATACTTTAAAACCTTTAAATAGGAGAAATTAGATTGATATAGCGTATTATTTACTTTTTTTTACCAAGTCGTAATTCTAAACTAAAAAATTGCTTCTGACGTGAAAATGGCGATATGCATACCCCAAAATTATTTATTGGGTACGCTACCGAGTGGGAGAGTGATCTCTTTCTAATTATTTCACCTTCTACGCGCAAATTACATACATAAAATTGCTTACAAATTACATTTATCTTTATGTTAAGCATCCAGAAAGTCCAAACAATCATTATCCCGCTTTAAAGGTTAGCAGAACAAAATATTAGACCCAACAACAACAACAAAAAAAAACTTTTTGCGCAGTCATAACTAAATGAGAATCTGATTATATTTTCCATAATCCCATAGGCTCTCAAAGTGTTGATGAGAAACGACGCCATCTCATTCCTTTCTGGAATCCAAGTAAATAATATCCAACACTCCCATAGCACAACCTGAACGCTCAGTACACTGCAAGAACACAGTTTGTAACATTGGGCTATTCGCGATTATCTCTTCACTAATCTCGGGGACTTTTTGGTGATTTGAATTGCATACTATTACAAATCCTTTCCAATCAAATGAAATGCGATTAAACAAATTAAATGAAGATAGGATGTGTAGTGAATTGAATTAGATATTGTTGTATATGAGTGAAATATAATTGAAAGGAAAGAGAGGGAAGATGGAGGCTTACTTTAAGCCGATAGATGTAGTAAACTGAAGTGAATCATCATAATTAATAGTTTTCATTGAAAGTAGATAGAAGTGACTCCTGATAAGAATAAGAATTGAATCTGCAATTATCGAGAAGTGTTTGAATCAGAATAAGAGAATTGGTAAGATAAGACTATATTATTTGAACATAAACTAGGCTTAACTGAATTAAGAGGAATTTCATAAAGCGATATTGCATAATCTTTGTCAGACAGTTAACTGCATTGTCCTTTTACTTAACTTTAATTGGAGTTTTGAACTTAATGACTATTTAATTAGACTTTAAAATGACTGTAGAGTTAAGTAATGTAGGAAATACGTCACAAATTGTAATATTACATAAAAAACGATATGTAACATAATCAACTAGAAAACATGAAACATTGTACTGAACTCCGAGCTGCGCTGCATCATGACCCTACAATCAACTTCAATAAATTCCCAAATTTTGCATATAATATCAGATAAAGAATGTCTAAATCTTTGCCGAAAATGTGCCAAACTGTTCAATGCCGGAATTGAGTTTACTGTGCCTCTTGTTAGAATTTTGCATTTTAAAAAAAATACTTCGAAGTAATGCAAGGTATCGACAGCAAAATAAACCAATTATTCCCCATTGCTCTAAGACGTAGTGTAAGTTTTGTGAATCATTTAGATTCAAAGAGCTTAACGAGAGAGCTGATGCATGAAAACTGAAGTTATTTTCATATCGTTCTTTTCTTTTTATGTTACGCAGTAACAGAAAATAGATTCTTGAACAGGCAAAGTTGCCTAAAGCGAGAAATCTCGAATATTGATCTACAACTTAGAACAAAGTTCTTTCCTTACTTTTCCCCATTTCATTGGAAAAGAGAACACAAAAAAGGCAACGAATTCTTTTAATAAAACTGTTTTGGTCAATTATGGTGTGGAGAAGTCACTAAGTCAATATTACTTCACTGTGAGAATTTTTCACTTTATGAGGAAAACGACAGTAGGAATTCCAAAGCGAAAAAAGGAGAGAAAAGAAGAAACAAAATACAGAGAAAAATGTTATGATAATGCTCAAAAATAATAAGAACCCCTGAGAAAATTTTGCTAAACAGTGAGTGTTTGAATCTCGCTGTTTGCGAATATGGACTTTATTATTTTTTTTATAAAAGGAAAAGGTATAGGAATTATGCCTTAGAATTGTGGAATGGTTAAATAGAAGGGTTTTAGTTTGGAAAGAGCTAAAAACAAAAGTTAGGCTTCGGATATTTTTAAAAATTTTAAGTAAAAAAAAAAGATATTTCTTCATCGTGACAATTAAATTCAACAATGGGTGAATGGATTTTGCTAAAATCAGGAAGAAAAACATATTTTCAGAGTATAAATTACAGTAAATATTAATCCATAAAAATAAAAGAAAACCTTTAAGCAAAATGTAAGAATTATTATGCTGTAGAATTGTGGAATGGTAAAATGGAACAGTTTAAGTTTGGAAAAAGAAAAATAGAGCTGAAACAAAAGTTAAGCTTTGAGTATTTTTAAATTTTAAGTGTATAGAA
>BMAW01010774.1:0-48559 GCA_019974015.1 Nephila pilipes | reverse complement strand
AGCTAAATGTAATTAAAATTGAAGCAAACGATACGAAATTGAAAAGCGATCTGGTACGCCAAAAGTGATCCACCTAAAACAATAGCCCCTTAGGTGGCTAATAATAGTAAATCAATATTAAAACCATTTGACCCCCAAAGATACCGAGAAGTAAGCCAAACTAAAAAGAAGTAGTTTGAAATTCTTGAGGCAAAAAAACAAAAACAAAAAAAAGTTGTCTAACAGCTTAAAATTTTGAATAACGTTATTCATTTTCAGTCATATATTGATTCCCATTTACATATGATTTAAGGTAATACATAAATCGACAAGTCGACAAGTGAATAAAATATTTAATTTCTTATTTTTGGACACATATTTTTGAAAATTGATCTCATTAGTGGTGAAAGCAAGTATCAGACATATATTGCATACATTTTATTTCAATCCAATAAAAAATTCAGAGAAATTTATTTTGAAGCATTTTTGAAAATCGTTAGAGAACAGAGTTCGTTAATGGCGAAAAGCAAAAATAAATACTATACGCAAAATCAAGATAAATTTTTAAAAAGTGGTCAGGTACGCCAATTTATAAGGTATAGAAAATTATAGCCCCTTGGGTGGCTAATGAAAGGTCACATTTTCAGTTCAGATACTCGCTTTTTTCTTATCAATACTTAAAACTTTGCGATATAACTTCCTATTATTTTTTATATGAAGGAGGGATAGGTAGAACTTAAGACAGCTAAGCTTAATGTAGCTAAGCTGCACCAAACATTTGTTTAAAACACGACAAAAGGTTTTTACATCCGCGTTAAGAATGACAGATAAAATGTTGAGGATAAAAATCTTAAATATTATTCAAAATTTAAAAAAAATTAAATAAAAAAGTTGCGGTGGGGTTTCCTGTATCACCTTTAATAGGATAATAAACTATTTTTCGATTCGTACAGTTTTACAGTTTTCTGTTAAATTTTTAAATCATTTGTATTTATGTAAAGACGTGGTATACTATTTCTTTCTACTTCTCAAGTTGTGAAAGTTTTGTGAATTATTTAGTTAAATACAATGAACTGTACTTATTCTTAATTAAATTTATGCGTATGTCATTTTCTAAGCTCTGTGTAACTACAATAGTAATACAAATTATCCTTATAAATAAACAAATGTATTCCAAACCGATATGAAGAAATGCCATTAACACATTATGTGCCAGTCGCTCATCAGTGATCTTATCAATTTCTTCATCCAGATCTTATGACCATCGGTAGACATGTTGAATTTGTTTTTTTACCCCCCCCCCCATGTCCTCAACTCACGGAAACGTTTCATATGGTTTTTGCATTTGCTAACCAATTAATCGGTTCCGGAGCACATCATACCTTGAAGAGAACTGGACAGACGAAATGTTTTTCTATTTTTGACTCCGTGGCGGAGAGAAAAACATAAACTATGATACATAAAATTGTAAGGCTATTCAATACTTCCCTCTGGCTATCATCGGGAGTATCTTTCTGATTTGATATTTAAGCTCCTAGTTTCTTCCCAATCAAATGAAATATGATGCAAATTAAGTAATTTTCAAAGTGGAGTGAATAAATATTATAAAGTCGTATAAAAGCGACAGAGAATTGAATTGAAGGAGAATAATAATAAGGTTGCGGTAATAGGAAGGGTGTTAGTGCTATGTGCACGGAAGTCTTTTCGTGGATTTTGAAGAATAGGTGAGCTTAAGACTCAACGCTATCGGAGCAGTTGAATACTTGAAGGAGGTACTCGCATCTCATTACGGTAAGCGTATTCTTTGATAGATTATAGGGTAAAGTCCTATTTTTACGTACTGCTTGGCGGGATTTTAAAATCACGCCGAGGGGGCGCCAAGAGCGCTAATTTCAAACTCGAAGCCATTTCAACCGGAAACAAGATGACTCTTTTCCGTAGGAAAAAAATGCTGAGTTTTGAAGTAGACGAGTAACTAGTTTAAAAACACTTGAAAAAACGAAAAAGCGTGGGATCTCTCTACTTTTAAATCATTACAATGGGCGACAGGATGGAATAACTGTTTTCTAAGCATTGCAATAGTAAAAAAACGTGTGAAAAGGAATTGAATCAAAAGCATTGAAAACTCCTAAAAAAAGAAAGCTAAAAAACCATGACCATTAACGGTGACGATAGCGAAGCCTTTTTGGATAAGTAACGATAATCCGTTTGAGCAGCCGGATTTTGTAATGTACGTTTGATTGCTTACCACGTACACCGAAAAACTCGTGAAAAACTCATTGTTTTACCAGAAATAAGTTCTATAACAATCTTTTTATGTTGATTTTCCGTCCTTTCTTTAACAGCATTCGGTCATGTAACGATGAAACCGATATTCGGCATTTGAAGAGTGATTTTGTAATGAGCGCTTACCATGACCACATTTTTTTTTTTTTTTTAAAAAAAAATGTCGGTCAAGTGTTCAAGCGTCCAGTGAAGGGTCGAGTCCGGCGTGAAAAGCCTATAAGAGAAACGGTATTGTTCATAGTAGGGTTACCGGAAAAATTTTGATTTTACAAATTTCGAAGATTGTATGGTAGGGTTACCGACTTGGCGAGTTATCGCCAATATAAAAAATTTCATCGCCAAGTAGTACGCTAAATTAAGATCCATTCAGATTATAGAAGTTGCTAGAACTCGCGGTTGCTTAAAAATCCAGTTGCTTAAACTTATTTTGAGCAGTATCCTCTTATTAGAGAATAAATAAAAACTACTTTGGATATAATTGAATATTTTAATTACTTTATCTGAGCTTGAACAAAAGTTGAATTTTAGATCTTGTAATTAGAGTGATAGTTAAGATGAGACGGGTAATAAAGATGTCACAAAGTAAAATAAGTATGTATAAACCAACAAGAGAATAATCATTAAAAACATTTTAATAAAAATTATGAAAAAACAAATAAATTGGTACTACACGTGAGATTTAAGCAGTAACATTTTAAATAAAGATAAATATAATATCACAGATATTTAATATTTATCTGAATGGAAAAAAAAGTCCAATCATTTCGAAATTAACCAATTAAATAACTTTCTGAAATGAATAAGTTTATTCCGAAACGTTCAGTAAACTTATTTCCTTAATTACCATAAGCTAAATCCAAATTAATGCTTGGGAAATACAAGACGCGAGAGAATTTACTACATTTGAGCAAAGGATAAAGTGCTGCAATGACTTTCATCCCTAAACAATACGAAAGATACTAAAATCCTTTGATAAAAGAAATTGAGCAAGTATCGGAAAGAAATACTTCGAAGAAAGACGTTCTCTTTTATTCTCTTGATCTCTCCTTAGGGACGTCACTCTTTAAGAGTCGATACTGCCTTTTCAACAGACTCTGATAAGAGATACGACGGGGTGTATGTGAGAAATTAGAGTCATCACCAGTTTGAATATTTTCTGGAATAAATTCATTCGACTTACTCGTATATGTATTCAAGTGAATGTGAGTGAATGTAAAGTTTATTGGCGCAAGAGCCAGATATGGCTATCTGCGCCAAACAAGATTAAACTGTGGTCTAGACGTGAAGTTGAAAAAAAAAAGGTAAATAATTCGATATAAAAACCAACGTTTTTAAAAATAACGTTTTTATATGGTAGCAAAGTTTATTAAAGAAAATTATTGAAATATTAGTTAAAACTGTTAGTTATTTTTAACTTTAAAATTTACTTAAAAAGATACATTTGTGAGCATATTAAGAAATTCATAATACTCATAAAATCAAAACATGCATTTGAAAGTTTGTAAGTCATTCTATTAAAAAAAATGGGAACCAGAATTCAGGAAAGGTTTATCCTTGGCGACAAGAAATATTTGGCAGTAAACTGCATTATTAAAGAAAATATTAGTTAAAACTTGTCGCAAATGTCTAAATATTGCATTGTTAGGCGAGTACGAACGATTCCCAAAATTTCAAAGCTCTAGCTTGATGGGAAGTTGGTTAAATTAACGATCGAAAATTTGATGACACACACACACACACATACCAAGTGAAATTCAGAAAAACGTTTTAAAATGGTTGACAAGAAGGAGGGTCGAGTATATGTATTCAAAAGTGTTACTGGATTCTGATATGTTTTTAACAAAAGTTTACAACCAAGTAACAGTCAGGTGATCGACTGTTTACAATCGTTGCACTCAGAAACAAACGAGGATTATTAGCAGTCACCTAGGGCAGAAGTCTTCAACCTGGGTTCCGCAAAAGATCACTATTTGCTCAATCGAAGTACCAAAATTTTTGTAAAATTTTAATTCCATAGAAGATCAAATTCTGAAAGTTAGTTTGCTTATAAAAATGAATAAAAATATATATGTTATGCATAAAATAAAATCTTAAATTTCATAAAAGTCACGTGGTTCAAAAAATCAAGATGCTTTATATTAGTCTCTATTCTACGGCTCAGGTAAATAATCGCCCCCTTATTTGGCCACTTATTTCACTATTTTCATATATAAAAAGTAAAATTGACGCCACTGTCTTTTAAAATTGAAATTTCGGACAGACTTGCATTTTGAAAGATAATATTGAATGCTTTCCTAATTAGCATAATATTTTAGTAGACAGTACCGCTAATGCAGATAAAAATGTAAGAATTAGTTTGATACAACATTTATCAGATCTGCAAAAAACTTTTCTTGAATATTTCCCTGTTCAAAAAGGAAAATTATCTTGGATCTAAAATCCTTCTCAAGGCTGTGACACCTCCGAACTATCAATAAAAGAAAGAGAATAACAAATTAATCTATCAACCGACACTTAATTGAAACTAAATTTTAGTCAAGTTGATATTATACATTTTTGAATTCACATTAGAAAAGAATACCCTGAAATTGTCAAAAGATCTGTGAAACATCTAATATCATATGTTTCGACCTATGTATGCGAAAAATCATTTTCTTTGTACGCTGCGACAAAAACAAAATACAGAAATAGATAGGATGCTGAAGATGACATTAGGTTACAGACTTCAACAGCTATTTCAGACGTAAAAATACTTTGAAATAAAAAACAATCACAGAAAGTCATTAAAAAAATTTCTTTTTTTAATTTGTTATGATTTAAAATATTATTGCTTTAGTTTATTATTCATAGAATATAATTTCGAAAAATAATAAAAAAAAAAGACTCATTAACTACCTTAAAATTCATTATCTCATTAAGATGTTTCTATTGTGATAAAAGAAAATTGCATTAGTAATTTTGTAAATTTGAGTAGATTATAATTTTATTTACTATTTTTTTCTTCTCTTTGTTCAAGAGATTCCTTCAAGAAAAAGCTAAACTCAAAGGGTTCCCCAAAGTGTAAAAGGTTGAATACCTTTGACCAAGGGAGACTATTTCGGGCTTTTGGTGACAAAACTCGAATTTCGAACAAATGACGAGGATTAGGGATTGTAACTAATATCTGCCATAAAGTAATCCACCTTCGAAGAAAATTTCATGAAAACGTAAATTTTGCCTACAAATTTATATTTTATGACCTTATGGGACTTCTGAATTGGAAAAATATCCAAGAAAAGTTTTGTTTGAGCATATTTTTATAGTTAAAAGAGAGGGCATTTTATATACATATAAGCAAAAATTAAGACTTTATCTGAAACATGGTAACTTAATAGAAATAAACATATTCACATTTTGTAAATTGAATATAATACATAATATAATATTTTGTAGGGAATACACCATTTTTTTAAAATTCCTACTATTAGATCACACTCTCCCTAAATATATCTTATTCAAATTTTCAATCGTTAATAAAATACTTTTTATTCATCCACTCAAGTTCAAATACATTTTTTTAAAACTTGTAGTGGACGACACTTGATGTTAATACAGTTTTTTTCAAATATTAATTCATTTAATTAAATTTAAATGGTGAAAATGCAGTTGAGCCCAACCACTTGGTGCGATTTCGAAAATTGCCAAACTTGGCATTTTCTTTTTTTGGCTGAACGTTAAGTAAGCGAAGAGGACCAGGGTAGTCCCATTTGGCAAAATACCGCTAAATAACTTAATAAAAAGTAACTAAAATAAATTTTTTCTTTGTTGACCTAAGTAGGAATTGACTTTATTATTTTTTCTATATTACTTGTTTGTTAATATAACCCTTAAGTAAGAAACTGTGGTAGTTCGAGCTCTGAACATTGAAATAATGTTCTTTAAAATGCATCGTTTCAGTTTATTGCGACATAACAACTTCCACTCGACATAAAATCTTAAGAATTCTCTATTTTATGTATAAGTACAAGAAAAATACGTATATAACTTCAGGTCCATTGATGCATAACGTTTTGAGACTTTGTATTTAGCAGTAATAAAAAATGTCGTTTTTAGAGCCTACCCGTTCAGAAAAATTCATAATCAAGTAATATTAAAACGGTTATAACTCAGGCGCTATATAAATACGATAGAAACAAAATTCAAGAAATTTTTTTTTAAGATAAAAGATTAAATTTTGAGACTAGAAATAAAAAGTATCAATATCTTGACAAAAAATTGTGTTTTGAAGATGTACTGTTACCTAAACGTCTGTCACTGACATTGTTTTAAAAAATAAGATGGTTTTGAAACAATGTGAATGACATTTAGGGCTTACGGCGCAAGAAATAAATCTGTCTAAGGCGAGGCAAACATTTGTTTTAACTGTTATCATACAGAAAAAGGAAGTAAAAAAAAGTAGATCGAAAAAGAGGGTTGAAAATAGAGAACGATCTCCAGGGGATTCCGGAGCGTATCAAACCTATTTATCAAAGAGAGTAAGCCCCATGAGAAAGTAAAGATCACACTAAGGTATTTCGTGCTCATGATTCTCGTACTTATAGGATAGTAGTTCAAAAAGTACTCGTATTTGAAGGCAGATGGCATCATTAAGGTACCGTAAAATCTTGACTGTTATACGCAATTTTTTCCTCATTTAGTCAGCAACAAGTAATACAAAAATGTTTTTTTTTCAAAGTCAATTCCTACTTAAGTCAACAAAGAAAATTTTTATTTTATTTACTTTTTGTTAAATAATCACAATTAAGATAATTATTGTAATACATGTATATACATATGACAGAATTACAATATTAAGAGGGAAAAGAAATTTTTATCCAGCGTTCTACACGCTTCGTCATTGACGGTATTTATTCCTAAATTTATATCTTGCTAAATATCTTATATAAGAGAAGTTTTTTTTTTCCTCCCATATAGAACTAAAATTCATTATTTGAAAATCAAATAAAAAAATTTATGTTTCGACCCTAAGGTATGAAGATTCTACGCCAACTTTGCCATTGCAAGACAAATAACACAGTAGAAGCATTGGCTTGTTTCTTAATTCATCCGGTAAATCAAATGGTTGGAATGCAGTTTAGCCCAACCACCCTTGCCGACAGGAATTATTAGGCGGTATTTTGCCAAATATGGCCAACCTGAGAACAATGTTAATCAATACTTAACGTTCAGCCGAAAAAAATCGCCAAGTTTGGCAATTTTTGAAATCGTGCCAAGCGGTTGGGCTAAACTGCATTTCCCCCCATTAAATTTAATTAAATGAATAAATATTTGGAAAAACTGTATTAACGTCAAGTGTCATCCACTACAAGTTAAAACAATGTATTTGAACACTTGAGTGGATGAATAAAAAGTATTTTATTAACGATTGAAAATTTGAACAAGATATATATATATATATATATATATATATAGAGAGAGAGAGAGAGAGAGAGAGAGCTAATAGCAGGAATTTAAAAATGAGGGTGCGCATTATACTCGTGTAAAAATTAAAGAAAGGTTTTTAAACATCCAAACAGCGATCGTGCATAAATTGTAAGAGATTGTTATAACACTCGTGCTGTGCAGGTGTTGTTTTGGACAAATGGGAACTTACAGTACATGTCGCACACTCGTGCAAGACGCATAATACGAAGGCACCAATAATTATAACCTGGATGCAACAATAGATTAGCTGTGTTCTTATGAAAGTGATCAAGACAGATGATTTGACAGTATCGTTTGTTTTGCGTTAAAATTTAAATTTTTTCAATCGAATTTGACGTTTTAAGTCTCTTATTGCTAAAAATTTCAATTTTGTTAATAAACATTTGTGCAGTTTTTAAATGAAATATTGAAAAGTTATGGATCCGTATTATATTTGAATTTTAATTTTTCCCGAAAAATTTAGTGCCACAGCAAGCATGCGTATTATACACGTGTGCGTATTATAGTCAAGATTTTACGGTAAATAGTTTTAATCATTGGGGAATGCCATCTGTTAAATTAGCCGCAGTAAATTTGACATTAATTCATAAATTAGTTTTGATTTGGTAGTCATTTGCAGCGAAATCAAAATTTGATTGTTGCTCCATCGAGTTGTCGACGTCATTTTGCGTAGAGGTGTCATCCTCGATGATGAATGAATTTATCGTTATGCCGAAAGAAGGCGAGGGTAATCTCATCAACGGGAAAAGTTATGACATCGAATTTTTTAGGTGCGAAAGGCGTCATGATCACGAATACGAGTAACTGAGCACAGTCTAGTGAGTCAGAACACTTCCAAAAGACAAACGATGCTACGAGCGCCATCACTTGGATTTTCTAAGGATTTATTGAAAGGCCCTCTTACCTAAAGATATTGAAATTAGAAATTGCAATACTGGAATTATCGCCCCAAATTGTCACCGACAATCCTACATTGTTTTTACAGTAATTTGGAGAAATAATAACTGTAATACGTAATTATAATACATTTTTCCCTCCATATTTTCAATTACGTTATTCAAGAATGAGAAACTTAACTTTTGGGTCAAAACAGAAACACAACATGATAATTCGCCTACGCTATACAAAAAATATATTAATACAACTGGAAATTTCTTGGAACTGGAATATTTTCATCAAGAAATACAAATTGTGTGTCTGTAAAGAATTAATTAATTCTGTAATATTAATTCTACTGTAAAATTATTCTGAATTCTCTGAAAAAGAAATTATTCTGAAAAAAAAAAAGAATGTGTAATTCTGTTGAAATTAATTCGGTAATAATAATTAATATTGAGAATGAAATATCTATATCTAGGGAGGAACTATTTTGTAGATCATTTAGATCACAATTAAGTGATCAAAATGTTCATCAGTTATGTTCCTTGAAGGCAATTTTTTTTTTAAAAAAATGTGTTGACAAATAATTCTCGTATTTGATTCTATTTTTATAATTATTTTCAGTAAGAAACATTCTTCGAATCAAACTATTACTTATAAATTGTTAAATTTAATTTGTAATAATTTATTTTCAATTATAATAAAATTATATTACAAATTAATTATTTATTAATATTCGTGAAAATAAATTATATTACAAATATAATTTATTTTCGTATGCTTTGGTGACAGTACTTGAATATAAATATCAGATAAAGTGTCTCATTAATACGCAATTTTATTTTATATTCATGGATTAAAGAATTCCAGGCAATTTACTAAAATCAGTCGATACAGAACTAAATTAACTTTGCAAACGAAACAAGGAATTTATTTAACAACATGCAACAGCTTAGCGCGGTGATCACGGTACACTAGTGAGTGTTTCCCCGCCTAAACTCGTTTCCACTCAAAACAAAACAAAGAAATTGCCATCGCTCTAGAGATAAATAGTGGATAGATAGCGCGGGAGCAGCATTATAAAAATATTTTTTCAAAATATGTATTAATAAACATAACTTTAAAACAAAAACTTTCAGTAAGACCAAAGATATTTCGGCTCTGTGGGCTGTGGTACCATCTTGTTGGAACCACGCAGCCAAATTTCCATGGTCGCCCAATTTCGTTTGCAAGAAGTTATGTAATATATCCACATAAAGAGCAGAAGTTACCGTAGCTGCTTTGCCATTCCCTTCCACAAAGCATGGGCCTATAACTCCAAAATTTGCAACAGCACACCAAACAGTAATTCGATCTTCTTGGAGAGGTCGTACATGAATTTGTTTAGGACTGTTAGGAGCAGAGTAGCAAAAGTTATGTTTGTTCTCACACCCTGACAAATGTAAAAGAGCTTAATCAGATAGAACTGCCATTTTCGAAATACGCCTTTATCACGAAATTACGATGTTCACCCCTCCATACCGCGATGTTTGCTGAAATGGTAAAACATCAGCTTTTCAAAGCCCGTTCCCAATTCCCTAGCACCGGAACAATAGTAGTGGGAAATCGGAGAGTTATTTCTGCTGCACCCTACATAAATATATATAAGTACAGTAATACTTACTAAACTCCTATTTATACAAGGTGCACTTATTTATACTTCTTCCAAAATTTTATAAGTTTGCTCGAATTCATCATGTATCAACTAATAAAGTTACAAGCGTCTAGAATTATTATTCCAAAATTACTTAATTATGTTTTTGAATAAGATTGAAGATCTTGAATATGAATACGTACAACAGTTTTAAACACAGAAATGTTTTTTAAAAATAATTTTCACACATGAAAGAATATATATATTATCCATACGCGCTGCATACTTTGCGAAAATTAACACAACATAAATAAATGTAACGAATTTTTCTTAAAAATGTTGCTAAGACATTGTATTCTAATTATAAAAGAATCGATTCAAATGATCAAAAATACCACGATTTTGAGGATTATTCTAACAATAATCAAATCGAAGACAAATACAAAACGTTTCTAAGACACCGAAGGGAAAATGCATAACAAAATTTAATCAAACTGAAAATCGAAGAATTTACAAAACAATAGAGATGAACTTAAATGTATATTCTTCGATAATTAATTCCATCGATCAGAATTCTTATTTTAAAAGACTGACTATTCAAAACGAATTCTGTTGTCAGAACCAAACAGAAACAGTTAATGGAAGAACAAAAGTTTTAATTCCGAATCTGAAACTCTTCTTTTCGTGTTTTGTCAGAACACAAATCGAATTGGTTTAAGGGTGGAATAGGAATATTGGAAACCACGCAACGTAGTCTAGCCAGTGAAGATAACTATCTGATAACTATTTTAATTGTTCGTTAAATTTAACACATAGATTGATTTTCGTTAATGGATAATATGCGAGAAAATTGCAAACACTTTCAAAGTGGTGTCAGTCTGAAATCGAATGTCATAACATCGTACGTACAATATGTAAATATATTGAACAGAAATTCGTAATAAGCAATGAGAATGAGAAAAACCCTGACGTCAGCGGGAACGTTGAGTCAATCTGATGAAATATAGGGTGTAGAAAAACTTACGGGGTGAAAGAATACATCTAGAAATACAATTTTCATCATTCAATGCATAGGCTGAGTGCATTTGTTGAACCGCTAGACGGCGCTGTAATGAAGAGCACAAAGCGCGAGTTTTCTTACACATCGTCATCGAGTTTTTTACACAGCCTTTTTCTGATTACTGTACGTCACCATGCCTCTTGAAATACACGGTAGAAATTATGAAGCGTAGAAAAACTCTCGCTTAATGCTTTCCATTACAGCGCCATCTAGCGGTTCACCGCTTGGACTCCGCCTATGCATCGTAAAGTGAAAATTGCTTGCTTAGATGTTATTTTATCACTCCTTAAATTTTTGCACATGAGTTTCGAAAAACCCTGTAGTTATTTAGGGCGATTTAAAGCATTCTTGAATGTCCTTGAATCCCTAATTTAATAAAAATCACACTTTACTCGTATTTTGCGATTTGTTATTTTTTAATAAAAGTTACCTTGGGCTGAAGAATGAGTGCATCCAAAATACGTTAAGAAATAAAATTATCTCGATTACTATACTCGTAAGTGTTTTGATAACTTTTTGAACGTTTTTCAATGGTTGATTTTGGAAAATTGTAGATCAGTTGATTTTGGAAAATTGTAGATCAGTTGATTTTGGAAAATTGTAGATCAGTTGATTTTGGAAAATTGTAGATCAGTTGATATAGGAACATAATTGAACAATTGACATTGGAATGCTTCTGATTAGATGAAGTTGGAATATATTTTATTAGTTGATACTGAACCCTTTTTGAATAGGTAATAATTGGAACAAGTATTCTAGTAGACGTAAATAAACAATCAATCAATCTATCTCAAATGATGGATTTCCAATGTTCAATCATCATTTGACAAACATTAATTCCTTTCCCAAGAGCTGGTGAATTTATTCGATATCTTTCGAATCAGACAAATTTAAGAAAAATATCGCGTTGTCTGAAAGGTTGTATCGGATAGATCCATCAGTCCTTTTGAGAACAAACAACAAATCGCTTTGCTGAAAACTCAAACTAATGTATATCAGCTGTTCAACATGGAGGTAGGCTGTTAAAAATAGAAAAGTAATGTCGTTCTGTTTGTAAAGCTCGTCACAGATCTATCTCAATCGATATTGGATCAGAATGACCCAACGTTCCTATTACATAGAATACGTATGATGAGTATAATATTTTAGTGGAGCTTGATCCACTGTATAAGGAAAATTTAGATATTACGAAGAGTATCGTAAAATTTTACTTATTACTAAGAAATAAGCCAATATATCTGGATTCTTCACCATCTGGATTACTTCTATATATTAACTCTTTTGTACGTAATGCTGTAAGTTACAGCTATTCGTGTTAATTTGTTTAGTTTCAAGAAGCCGTAGTTTGAAGTAAAATGCAATGCATGGAAAAGATAAAGTTTTTTTCTATTAAGTTTTACAATGACGACCTTCGAAAGTTCTAGAGACGCTGGAAGAAATGTATGACTCTGGATTCTGACTATGTAGAGAAATTTTAAGAATAATAAATAATGAAATTCATATCTCGATTGTTTTTAGTAATGCTCAAAACTTTTCGGTATCCCAGAATTTTCATTAAAACTTAACGGTACTGAAGGTTACTTCAATTTACGGCTTCCTGAAAGCAAACAAATCAACATTAAGAGCTGTATTTTATAGCAAAATTTATATAAGGATCACTGAATATGCGGAATAAATTTTACCTATATATCTCGGTTATTTCATAGTATTAATAAAACTCGAATGATACCCCTTTCTATTTTATTTTTAAGTTCATACTGTTTCCCATATTTATTAAGTTTGCAACAGAACAACGAACTCATAGGATTCATTCGGGCACAATTCGTTATAACGGTACTCAAGGAAAAAATTGTTAATAACTTACTGGATTCTTTGAAACTACGCAACAGTAGAAGAAATCAGAGTACTTACCTAAAAATAAAGAAAAATAATTAGAAGAGGAAAAAAAGGAGTTATAGTTACAGTAGATAAAGCACAAATTTTTTCAAACACAACAAAAATACTTGCTACACAATCAAGAATTTTAAAAAAAGACAAAAATATTTAATAGACTTTCAGTGGAAGCAGTGGCGTACCCAGAGCGGGGGAGGGCAAAATCCCCCCCACACGAAATTGAAATATTTCAGGATAATTCTTTTATTATACTATTATAG
This sequence comes from Nephila pilipes, assembly GCA_019974015.1. NCBI lineage: Eukaryota > Metazoa > Arthropoda > Arachnida > Araneae > Nephilidae > Nephila > Nephila pilipes. Next base: position 35,106 of record BMAW01010774.1, on the reverse strand, counting down.
ATGTTCTAAATTTTAAACATGAGAATTCTTTTTTCCTCAAGTTTAAATATTTTTCCTCACGAAGAAAAAAAAGATTTCAACAAAGCCAATTCGTGAAAAAGAATAAAAGTCTTTGCTGTCTCTGAACGAGTACCTCTGAATCAGTATTTGTATACGAAGAGTGAAGGGTGTGTGCATCCCTATAGAAAATACGCCCCCCCCAATTGTAAATTTTATTGTAATGGTACCTTAATTATTTTTCTTAAACGAACCTCATTTTTGAAATTTTTATAACTTTATAAAATTAGATCAATATTTGAACAGTTTTAAATAGGAGAAATAAGACGATAAAGCGTTTATTTACTTTTTACCGAGTGGTAATTCTAAATTTCTTCTTTCTTGGCAAGGATGATATGCGCCCCCCTCCTCCCCAATTAATTTCTTGGTAAGCCACTGAGTGGGAGTGATTTTCGTCTTCCCCATGAAGGGGGAGGCCAATTGCTAGAGCTTGTATGCCGGTGGCGTTTCGAATCATCAATCTTTGGGTCCGAAGTAAAGTTGTCCGGTTACTTGTTATCAATTAGACCAAAAGGGATTCCTCTTTGAAATAGCTGTGAAGGTATTTTAAATTTTGACGTCTTTTGTTTTGCCGAACGCTCACTCTTCCATTATCAACATGATGGTAAAAAAGATGAACATTTTAAACGATATTTAAGAGAACGATGCATTTACAACCATTACTGCAATTGTTATTCATCCCCTCCAAGGTATATCGAGTTTCGCTTTGAACAGTTCCCATTGGACTCATCGGCCATCTCGAGTTGAGATGGTGGGTCAATTTCATGCGCGCGGTAGCCGGTATAACACTAGTTGTGATTTATGTTATTAAAGTGTTTTAACTCCTGGTGTCGTTGTTGAAGAAAGCCACCGCAAACTTTTCATTAAAGAAGATTACAGTAATAAATTAGAGTTAAAGTAATAAAATATTATTATAAATTAACCACCTATAATCGGAAAGAAAATAGTATGCACAGTTAAAACAAGTTTTATTTTTATAATAATTTTTCACAACTTCAGAAAAGCTGCTACTCAAAGTAAATGTATTATAATAATGTATTAAATAGTACGTAATAATAGAGATGCATACATGAAATAGAGATTATGTTACAAACAGAAACAAATATATATGTAGTGTAGAATTTTATCATAACCATCAAAAATATTTCCCAGTATTCTTAAAGCACAGGTAAACATGATGATACGTGCTTTCAGATATACTTTTTACGATTTACTATAAAATAATAAACAACCCAATAAAATGCAACGAGAAGAAAGATGGAAGAAGTTATTCTAGAAAAAAAATCAAACTTAGATGTGAAGAAATCTTTCTACACGTACTGCCATAAAAAGAGATTATAGATGTTTCATATTCTTTATTATCAAATAATGTATACTTTTTTATTGTTTCAATATTTAATATTAAGAAAACAACAAGCGTCATTACTGAGAATATATGTTAATACTAAATAAGATGAAATTAAGAATTGCTACAGATTGAAATCACAACTTATTTTGTATGAAGGGCAAGAGTTGCATACTTGTTGAAATTTAAATACATATGTAACTTTCATTTACCATTCCCTATTACATATCTACGAGGTCAATTCGAAAAGTACCTGTTTTTGAGAACAGATGGCGTTGCTAAGGGAAGCTGATGAGATGTGAAAAGATATAGCGATAATTTTCCGAAAGGTTAAGAGCATCGTACTCATGGACTTCTTAGAAAAGGAAAAAACGATCACTGGACAATATGTAAGGAAGTTATCCTACTCATAACACTACATTTCCCATTTCTAACACGGGTACTTCTTGAACCGCCCTTGTATATTTTGGAATTCTAACCACCGTATTCACAACTAACTGGACCGGCAATCAAAAGAAGAAAATTACGGATTCGCAGTAAGTTCGTTTCACTTTCTCACGTTTATTCTCTAACCCTAGGTCAGGTTAGGAAATTTTAACCGGGCTCGAAGCTAGGTCAGATTTCACCGCGCTTGCGCAGGAAAGGATTTTTCGTATGTTTACAGTTTTGTGAGTGTCTGAGAACAGTTTTGGGATTAGATGTATTTCAGCTCTTATGATGGATAAAAAAAAAAGTAAATATCATCAATTGCTCAATTAGATTATGAGAAAAATTGGAAACCTTAAAAGAGAGGAAATTAAGAAGAAACGAAATATTTATAAAAATGGCTGACTACGAGTTTCGTAGAAAATTTCGATTTTCAAAAGGATCCACCACTTTGTCAGAGTCATTAAACTGGCGTGTTATTTCTTTGAACAACTCATTTTTTTCCCGAACGACTCACCGCATTAGTTTCCTTATTTCCTGTTAAATTCCGCAGAGGCTTTGCTACGGACAATACTTGTTCTTTTTCGAACTGTGTGAAATAAACTTTACTTATAGCCTTTTTGCATAAGAAGTTGAAAGAAAGGTGAGCGCAACATGATCTGATCGAAGTTCCGAGTTTAAATAGTAAATAATTCGAGATAAAAACCAACGTATTTTAAAAATACGTTTTTATATGGTGGCAAAGTTTATTAAAAAGAATTATTGAAATATTAGTTAAAACTGGTCGCAAATATCTAAATATTGCATTGTTAGGCAAGTAAGAACGGCTCCCAAAATTTCAGAGCTCTAGCTTGATGGGAAGTTGGTTAAATTAACAATAGAAAATTTGATGACACACTGATACACACACCAAGTGAAATACATAATAAAACTAAATAAAATTAATTAATTCATCCGGTAAATTAAATGGTTGGAATGCAGTTCAACCCAACCACCATTGGCGACAAGAATTATTTGGCGGTATTTTGCCAAATGTGGCTACCCTGGTCCGTTTTACGGACTTGACATTCAGCCAAAAAAAAAAAAAATCTCCAAGTTTGGTGCCAATTTTTGAAATCGCGCCAAGTGGTTGGACTAAACTGCATTATTAAAGAAAATATGAATTAAAACTTGTCGCAAATGTCTAAATATTGCATTGTTAGGCGAGTAAGAACGATTCCCAAAGCTTCACAGCTCTCTCTTGATAGGAAGTTTCTTTTTAAAAAAATCTATTAATTCTCAAGCTTTTAAATACCATAAATCACTAACGCAAACCTAAGATTGGACGGTTAAAGGAGCTTCGAAACAGAAAAAAAAATGTGGGAAGACAGTTATATTAGAATAAACAGCCCATTTTTATATTCTTTATACTCATAAATAAACGGAATAAAGTTATATCAAAATATTTATTATGATCTAGAATAAATGTAAGCCAAACTGGGACTAATTCATTCACTACATCTATCTTATATCTAAGTTCAAAAAATTCCTTCTTGGATTAATTACTTAACACATTTTTTTTGATGGAAATAGAATAATTTAAGTAACTGATTTCTCAATAATTATCTTTCAAATTCAACTACGCTATGGTATATTTAATAGAAGAAAAACGAAAAAAATGATGAACCCATCATACCAGCATTATGATATAACAGTATGGAAAGGTAACACTGCAGTCAATTATTTTCGTTTATCAATGTTGACTCAAATTGACGAATAACATGTTATAAATGTAGGGCCATATTGTACAAATATTTAACTTGACTTCCAAACAGATAGCGCGAGGTGTGGTTCTAGATTAATTATTTCTCTGTATTTTATTAATTATTATTTCAATGCTTTTATTGCCACCTAAGGGGCTATTGCTTTAGTTGGAGCATTTTTGGCGTACCAGAACACTTCTTATCGTATTTCAATTTCTTATCGTTTGCTTCAATTTTAATTACATGTAGCTTAAAGATATTCAATTTAATAATTTATAGTTTGCTTTAATTTTAATATCGGAAAAGTTTATTATTGTTCTTTTCTCGATATTTCATCGTTTACTTTCATTCACTTATATTTATTTGAGCAATTTAGTAATAATTATAAAAAAAAACACACACCTTAGGTGGCTAAATCTGTTCTTTGCAAAACTTTGTATAGAATTTTTCATTTTATATTTTATATTATTTGTAACATTAATTAACATTTTAAAATTGACTGTTTCCATAATTGTAATGAATTAAATTATTAATAAAAACTGTAGTTCCACATTTCGATTTCTGTTGTGAAGTTGGTTGCGTTATTGTCGAATTCTGAAAATTGTCGCTGTTTTGTAGTTGAAAAATGAATTATTGAAAATGGACTGTCTCGAATTAATTTATTTCAACAATAATTCTTCTTCAATCATTAAATAATGAATTAAGGTTTCTTTTCATTACTTCTCAAATTTCAATTAAAACTTATCCGATTCAATGAATGTGTGCTGAACTCATTGTTGACATTTGAGTATATTCACAAACGAAATAACTAATACTTGTAAAACAACATACATTACAATAGAACACTGATACATGCAAGATTTTCAAATAACTACATTGAATAAATATTTAAAAATAACTGAGTAAATTTTAAATTTTGAATTAATTTAGTTTTTTTCCTAAGAAACAGATGATTTCAACGTCACATAAATAATTTAAACCTTCGCAACGAAACATACACTTTCATTTCAATGAAGCACGTTTTTTTTCATCAAATTAATTATTTCAATAACTATTAATATTATATTCGATTTAATGTTATAGTCACCTTAAAAATAATTCTAAACTATTCAGATTTAAACTAAATAAGAAAATATTTTAATACAAATTGTTATACAATTCTAAATACCTACTCTGAAACAAGTGGAAATAAATATTTTTATGAAGAACGTCATTTGCTTTAAATCCTTATTTGTACGTTTAGTATTCTGAAAACTGGTTTTCATTTCCACCTCCATAAATATATTTTCAACAGAGGAATTCGTAAAAATTAAACAGTCCTTAGAAATCGATGACTTACGATCACAAATTTCTTTAATTTTAGTTAATTAAGAATTCGTTAATTTGCATATGGATTAATTAGTTGAAACGGAGGGAGAAGAATTTTAATTCACTGACAGTAATAAATATGAAAAAAATAAAGTCCGATAATTAAAACAGAGTAATAAATATTTCAAATTTAATGCATGCGTTTTAATTTTTAACACATTAATATATGATTACGTTTTATCTCATTTCAAGAATTAACAGTGTATCTATCATAAAATCTAACACAAAATATTCTTAATTCATCGATGGGAAATACTTATTTAGTTCGTTTATACCAAAAGTTTCCACCCGTTCATAATTAAGAGCGAAACAAAATATTTCTTATTCAAACACATTTTATAGGAAAATTTAATTAACTTATTTATACAATTTAATTAGGAAGATATATACACAAAGACGGATCAGGAATAAATGAGACTTTTTCTTCACAGCGGCAGGTGATTTTTATATATTTTGCCATAGCAACCATGATTAGTTGTTTGAAGTTTAAAAATCGTTTGGCTACGTTTTATTCTTCATATGTTAATTTATTCAGATTCTTTAATACTCTGAAAGAAAGACGCACAGTACTTGAAAAAGGAAAAGTGAAAATACTCCAAAAAGTGACACACTACTCCACTAAAAGTATTTTGATAGATTGATTGTTTATTAGCTACCCAAAAGAGTTTTTGTTTTCATACAACCACAAAATGTCGTCCTTCAGCACTTGTCAGAATAAAGTTTGAAATGCATGAGACTTATTTAATCTGATTTCTTCCCACAGATTCACACTAGTTTCAATTTAAACTGTAGACGTTTGATTGAAGTATTAGAGTTAAGAATAGATTAATACGTAAATATTTCTTTCATTTTATTTTACGACAGTAGTAATCAAATTTAGTTTAAAGTACATTCAGTTTGATAATTTATCGTTTGCTTTTATTTTGATAGCTGAAAATAGTATTATTGGTTACATCAATATTTAATCCATTGCCTTAATTCTAGTATTTAATTGGATAATTTAATAATCATTTTAAAAAAAACTTAGTCCTTTTGGTACCTAAACAGTTCTTTGCAACACCATTGCATTGCTAGTATTATTAACATTGAACATTATAGCTATTGATTACAGGCGTCATAATTTTGAGCCTCGATGACGTGACGTCACATCAACACCTAAGGTGGCACCCTACTCTCCAATATGATGAATTGGAAGTCCAACAACACGGCGGGACTTTAGTAACACCAGGACTCTAACCTACGGCTCGATGTGCTTTCGGCCGTGACCATTCTGGTACAGAGGCCATTCCAATGAAAGAAAAATTCCGTTAGCAGCTGGAAAAATATTCGCTATTGTTATTTAAAATTCACAAAATATTCTAACATCAATTTTCTTTAATATCGACGTACAATTGAGGCGTAATTCTTCAGCAAACTTTTGGAGGAGGTTTAATCAGTAGCGTTCTAAAGAAATATCTAGCCAAAACTTGCAGTACACGCTTTTCATTATTTATATAATTAAACAGATATCTTAAATTCTAATTAAATCACCAATAATTTCACATACCCAATTGAAGAGATGTCTAAAGAGAAAAACATAGTTCATTAACTCTGTTCACAGAATATATATAATTCAAGTCACTCCCTGTCTCGAATTTATTTAACTAACTTTAATCCTAGCTTATAATCAAGTGATGAAATCTTAGCTTATCATCTCACTCGCACCAGGTGAGACACTTCTTGCATGTAGATGATTCGAATCCTATTTCTACTCTAACAAATTTTATACCATATACGATTAATTATAATAATTCCTTCCAATTTACAAACATCTATCAAGCCTGTCGTTATCTTCTATCTCCCTTCTTATTCCTTTTAATTCTACTTTGAATATATATCACTGTAATTAATTCACCACATTTCACTCATCATCTTTATCTAATTTACCTAATAAACTTTCATTAAGTTGGCGAGAATTTGTAATTTCATGCAATTTGAATAGTAAAAAGTGCATAATGTTAGTGAAGAGAGAACAGGGAATAGTCCAACATCACAGATTTCCTATGGTGATTCTAAGTATTTTTCTTCTTCAGGATCTTAAATATCTCGTGAAACATAAGAAAAATTGATTTAAGTCCAGTATCGGGTGTCCCTTGGTGATTGTGTCGAAAACTTGGCGACTTAGAAAAAAGGTCGCCAAAATAGCGTTACGTAAGCAGTGACGTCATGAAGATGTTGTAAATGAAAAGCTAATCAAAATTCAGGGTTACCATAACCTAAATCACCACATTTAAATCGTTATTGCACCCAAAAGTCACCGATCGCCAAGAGCCACCCGATACCCGATTTAAACCGAAAAATTAAAGAAATGTCACTGGATAACACTCGAACAACCCCTGCATGGTCCAGACATACAACCTGCGGACTACCATTTATTTGGAAAAGCGTTAAGAGGAGAAAGATTTTCTCTGTAAGGAGAAGGATAAATTTGTGCAAGTTTACTCTATACACATCCGACTTCGTTTTATCACACGAAAATAAAAGTAATAAAAAAAATCCTAATATTTTGGAAAAAAAAGTATTTAGGTCTTTGAGAAGAGTAATAGAAAACACAACATGGATATTTATTTTGGTAAACAACATATTTTCGAAAAGATATTTTTTTTTAAAAAAAAAAGTCTCCCTTATATTTGCGCTGCACTCACATGTTTTTGCTGTAATAAAATGGGGTTTTATAAGCTTTTATTTAACTTTCTATGTTTATGTTTGTCTTTCCAGATCGAAATTTTATTCGAATTTTAATCTACTTCCTATTAACCGAACGAGCTGATATTTTGCATACACGTTTAACTCCAATGACAATGCAATACTACGGTAAACTTAAGCCATGATGGATTTCGGGGAGGCTTGGGGGACCGGGCCTTGCTTCTAACAATTTTCAGTTGGGTTGAAATTTTGAAACAAATATAACTAACATAATTGATTTTTAGTCTTAAATTTCCATATTATAAAGAATTAAATAAGTAGCTTAATGTTTGAGAATAGAATAATCAAGTGTGGTGTTCGTAGCGCCTTCTTCCATAAAGATATTAAACTGAATTCGAGTTATCTTTTACTTAGGTAGGAAGGAAGGAGTTTAACAATCGAACCAAGAAGAAATTCCCTGCCAAACCAGTTATTATACATTTTTGACTCCTGTTGTGATTAGCTACGACTTACGGGAGAAGGTAGCCCCAACATCCAACTCCAAATTTCTATGTTACTCTCGCAGAAAAATAAAAATAAATAACTGAAGTTAGAATAGATCGAAACAAATAAATCTGACTTCTGACTTTGTACGCATGTGGCGACATCATATTACCCGTCTCGTGTGTCATCTTAAAGTACACTCTAATCACAAGACCTGAACTTTCACACTTTCACTTAAGTTCAAGCTGCCCCGCCTTCACAGACAAAGTAATTAAAGTAGTCAACCAATTTCCAAAATATAATTTTATTGATAGTTTTTGAAGAAGGATGCCATCAACTAATTTAGTGTCTCTATATGCGAGTATTAACAATTTCTATAATCTATCAAAGAATAGGCTTACTGGAGTACGATGCGAGTACATCCTTCAATTGCTCCGACAGAGTTGAACCCTAACTCCCCAAATCCAGAAGACTTCGCACACATCAGAACAACACCCTTCTTTTTTCAGTAACTTTGTTAGTGTTCTTTCCTATTTCCCCTTCCTCTTCTTTTTACTCACTACTCTTCAATTTATATAAGAATTTTTTTTTTTGAATATTTGGAGTTTGAATTGTTTGACTCAAGTAACGTCCAGAAAATATCCATTATGACAATTGAAGGAAAGTACGTTTCATATTGTTACACGCTGTTGATAATAGCAATGGGTCAGTTTTGAATAAAAGCTCTAAATATGAAATTAAAACTTTCTTTGTACGAGTAAAAAAAGTTTATTTATTGAACGCAATATAACCCCTCCCACCACGAATGCGATTCCAAAGTAAATATAACCAATGTATGCACGCAATTAAATCAAGTAAATAGAATGGACTACAGTACAATCTTTTCAGCAATTTAATTTCGATATGAATTCTAATACTCTCGTTCAGTTTTGCTTTAGCAAAGATGACATTACAATAATAAAATCATTCAAATTATTAAGAATTGGAACGAAATGTAATGGAAAAGAGTTTTTGAAGATAGAATTCAAGATAGATTTCATTTATCAAAATTCGAATTCAATTTCATCACTATAGACAAGAAAATAGTAGGAATTGAATGTAAATCGTTTGAAGTACATAAAGCGTAGAAGTGAAATTTCTCGTACACGTGATTTGGCGCATGAAATATCAACACTCGGTATCTAGCGAAAGAAAACGAAATAAAATCTGTTCCTGGCATTAACTTTTGACGTAATCATTCACAGTAAAACGAGTCCGATGCATTTTTAAACCTCAATAAACGTGACGAAAACTGGCACTAAATCCATCTCTCATGTAACTGCGATATCACCTACACCGGAACTCAATTACGACGGTTTAAATATTTTAAACGCGAGTTGACAAACTACATTACAGAACAGCTCTACTTCGACGTACGGAGACGGAAGGTAAATTAATTAAAGAGCGCGTCCAGGAAACTTTCTTGCATATTTAATCAGAGCCAGAGCCAATTAGCTTTCGGTTAAGCGCTCTCTCCGCCAATCAAGTTCCTTTCTACGCAGACCTGTCGTTTGGAAAATTTCACAGTGACGAATTTATTTAGGTTAAACTCAAGTCACGTGTCAGCTGAAAATAAAATAAAAAAAAAAATTGAAATGAAGAGAATTATTAATTTTAAACCAATCTGACGCAATTAGAGATCACGGAGTGAAAAAGTTTAATTTAGAGCAAAAAAAAAAAAAATAATAATAATAAATAAAGAAGTTCTAACCAAAGAACAGATTTAACTACCTAAGGTGTGCTTTTTTATAATTATTATTACATTATTCAATTAAATATAACAATTAAAGAAAACGACGAAATATCGAGAAATGGACAATGGTAGACATTTACGATATTAAAATTAAAGCAAATGATAAATTATTAAATTGAATATTATATCAGCTACATGTAATTAAAACTGAATCAAACGATAAAAAAAAATTGAAATTTCAAAAGTGATCCACCTAAAACAATAACCCCTTAGGTGGCTAATAATAGTAAATTAATATTAAAATCATTTGACCCCAAAATATTTTAAGAAGGAAGCCGGTAGTTTGAAATTCTTGAGGCAAAAAAAGAAGCTGCCTCACAGCTTAAAATTCTGAATACGTTATTTATTTTCAGTCATATGTTGACATCAGTTTGCACATGATTTAAGGTAATACGTAAATCGATAAGTGAATAAAATACTTAATTTTTATATTTGTTTCATTTCAATCCGATAAAAAAATTTAGGGGAAATTTATTACGACATATTTTTGAAAATTGAGTTCATTAGTGGTGAAAGCAGGTATCAGACAAACATTACATATGTTTTATTTCAATTCAATAAAAAATTCAGGAGGAATTTATTATGACATATTTTTGAAAATAAAGTTCGTTACTGGTGAAAGAAAACAAAAAACTATACGCAAAAACAAGATAAATTTTTGAAAAGTGGTCAGGTAACGACATTTTTGGGTTAACTAAAACAATAGCTGCTTGGGTAGCTAAAAAAATAGAGTATGTTAATTTAGGTTAAGGAAACCAATGTGCTTAACATTCTATGAAAATATATTTCTTTACCAAATCCCAGTTCAAAAAACAAAAGCCATCCAATTCCTTTTGTTCCGGAAATTTGATCCCCAGTTTCTGTCCTGTCTTCTTTATCTGACTATAGGATTAATCTCTAGATTTTCTCGAATTTCTTTTCCATTATTTTCATTTTTAGAATATTCAGGATTTCATGCAAGCTTCTTTTTTTGGCTCTAAAAGTATGTGACACTTTTTTTTCATAAACAGAGTGCTACATTAAACTATTTTTAAAGCTTTTTTTTTCTTTTTGTTTACTTAGAATTCGGAAAGAGACTCAAAGTATTAACTCTAAAATAAAAGATTAGGTTTAAAATCTAGTTTCGAATGCAAAAGAAGAAAATGAGTTTTTTTTTTTCCTAATGCAAAACACAAGAACTCTCTCAACGTTGATTTAAAAATTTATTTGGTTCAAATGGATTGTGTTTCAGAAATGCTGTTTAAATTTTTTTATTAAATGATACGAAGGTTATATTTTCAAAAGTAAAGAACAAAAGCTTCATTTAAGAAAAAAAATATTTTTTTTTCTTTCATTACTACTACATTTCCCAGTTTTTTTCCCTTTCATTAATACTTCATTTGCAAGCAAAAAAAAAAAAAAAAAAAAAAATTCTTTTAGCAACTGGATGGAACCTCAATGTTGAAAATGGTCAAATTTCTTTTAAAGTAAATACAGAAAAAAAAAATGTAAGCATTAAAATAGAGTTAATATTTTAATAACACTAATTTCCTGACGAAGAATTACTATTTCATTCCCGAAAATAAAGTGATGTATTTTACTTTTGACATTTTGCTTATAGCGTTGTTAAGTAAAAAAAAATTAATGGAGAATAAGATAATAATGGAATTAGCCTACTTACGACATTGCAAGTTTTTACATAAGGCAACTTTTATGTGTGTCTAAACATTAAAGCTATCTACTTGTAGACATTTGCAAATATAAAAATTTCGAATTATACTATAACTTTAACTTATTGCATTGTTAGTATTATTAATAATTTAGTTAGTTATTTTAATCAAATAAAAGATATTCTAAGAAATTTCTAACTCTATATTAATGTCTCGATAACCTAGTATTTAATATAAGAATTATACTCCACACCATTTATACCAATAAAAAACATATTTTTTGACTTTAATACCTATATAGCATCTTATTAATCAAATGCTGGTTAAAGTTGAATATTAAGCGCCCCTTGCCGATTGTGGCGACTTAGAAGAAAAGTCGCCAAAATAGCGCTACATAAGCAGTGACGTCATGAAGACGTTGCAAATCAATGGCTAACCATAATTTAGGGTTACCATAACCTAAATCGCCACATTTAAATCGTTATCACACCCAATAGTCGTCAATTGCCAAGGGGACCCCGGTACTGGACTTGAACCCAAATACTTATTATTACAGACTATTTATAATTAATTACCGTATATTTCCGTAGATAAGACGACCTTTTATATTAGAGGAGGTATAAACTTTCGCCAAAGTGTTATAGTTTTAGCATATATATGTATAAATGGACAACCCCAAAACTAAACAGACTATGATTTTAATTTATATCAGCAATCAGTACCTGGAACAAATTTTATTTACTTGCATGTGATAGCACTTCCTTTAGAAGCAAGGGCTGACATGTACTTCTAATAAGTTTATTGGCAGCGGTAACCTAATGGTCATGGTCACGAACTCGAGGCCTGATGCTGCAAAAGACCCATCGAATAGTAGAGTTGATGCAAGTCAAATTGTCGAGGCTCCAAGTCCTCCCATAAACGTGGGGTAGAAGTTTGGAAAAGGCTCTTGTAACGTCATTGTCCCTTAATCAAGGTTCAAAATTACGAGGTCCGTTGCAAAAAGCCTTCATGTTATTTCTAAATGTGATGTCAATAAATAATTAAAACAGTTAATCTAATAAGATTATTTCCTTGTATCTGGCAGCACTGCCTATAGAAGCACATGCCGAATTTCGAAATCACATGCATCTCTAATAAATCTTTCAAAAAGTGTGAGATTTCTAATTCTATGCATTCGTAGAATATTTGTTTAAATGTTGTTACAATTTACTTAAAATCTTGTGCGGTATTGATTGCAGAATAAAGTAATCAAAAACGTATCACATATGTATACTAAAAGTTTCATCTGATAAGTATTCATTTAGCAACAAATAATTTGATTTAGTTTTCCAGTAAATATCTTGATATATTTTTATATAACTATTCATGTAATAACAGTTGAATGGATTTAAAAAAAAACTAATAATTATTTTTTCCATATAGTTTCTAAGTAACTCATCATAACATCTTAGTTGTGTTTTGTTCTTCTTTACATTAATTGTTTAATAAGTGTCTTTGTTTTAGCTTAATCTAATTATGCAAATACATATATAATGTAATCAACCGCTTAAGTTTGAGGTATGATTCCCATTTCGACGAAAAAGCGGATTAAACATAGAGAGGGTTTTTTTTTTTTTTTAAATATCAGGTGACATTTTTATGACATATGAACTTTGAGAGTAAGGTCAAGACTTGATTTTGAAGATTTGAGAAATCAGATATCCTGAGAACTAAATACACACCCGTAATGGATGTCTCATCACTGTAGGTGCTATTTCGTTTTCCAGTGAGATACCGAGGACCTATAGTTGAAGTAACAATTTCAGTTGTGCAATCATCAGAAATATTACGTCCCGTAATTTTGAAGAGAGTTTGCCAGATTCACCCCACGCAAAAATTCCGAGGAGGGAAGAATGAATGAAAGAGAGAAAATTGAGGTTTTCGGTGCAAAAGAAAAATTAGCTATGCTACGCCAAACAATGAAAAACTAGACATTAGCAAAACAAAGGGACAAAAGGTAAGATAGGTTGACAAGAATTTTAGATTAATTGTTTATTAACATCGCATTTAAGAAGCAACACTAGGGCCAGTAGCGATGGATCTCGTAATTTTGATCCGTTGGGACTTCCAGAGATTTAATATGCATCAGGATTTTAGTGGTATCTGGATTCGAACCCTCGACTCGGCGAAAACAATGTCAAACGCGAGTTCACGACCATGATCACTGGTCTACCGTGGCAATTTAAACAGGATTGGATTGGATTTTTTTTATTAATGTCACACTAGATGCAACACAAGGGCTGTTGGCGACGGACCTCGTAATTTTGAGCCTCAACCTAAATAGGAGGACATGAAGAGCATTTGTAATTGTTTGAAGATATAATTGAAAAGTTTCTTTTTTCATCAGGTGTTGTTCATTTTAATATTTGTAATACTTTTTGGAATATAATAAATTTAATAATTATGACTTTTTTTTATATTCACACAGTATTTCCCATGAAATCTGAGAGAACACTTATAACCCTACAAGAGTTTCCATTGTAGACATTTAGGTTGTGATATACTCAATATTAAAAAGAAAATGATTTAAACTTAAATGGATTGAAAATTTTTTTAGCAACACTCTTTAATAAGCTATATTATTTAAATATTTGAAGTTGAATGAAAGAAATAAAAAAATATATGCTAATTAGAAACACCACGTCAATTTTTTGTTTTTAGAAAACGTTGAATGGCAACGACCGAAAAGGAGAGAATTTGCTCTGAGATGTAAAATGAACTTTGAAAAATTGTTCTTGTAAATTCATGAATATAAATATTTTTTTTATTCTAAAATTTTTTTGTCAAAATTAAAAGTGGTGTCCAAAAAACAACGTCGTCTTTCTTAACATGTCTGTAATACAGTAAGTATAAAATATTCCTAGGGTCCAAATAAGAGCAAATGTACCAAAAATTTCATTATTTCGACTTTTCTATGACGTGTTTCATTACATTAGCATGATTAAATAAGGATCCCATAGGAGTAATATTACCTTCCGAAACTCAGTATTTGACGAGCTAAATTAAACTTTACTTTGGAACTTATAAATAAACTTTAGAACTTATAAAGAAAACTGAGGCTAAAATTAAACCATTTTAATTTTTAAAAAAATGATGTATCTAAAGTTCTTTCAAGAACAAAGATCATAAAAAAAAATGTAAATAGTTGAAACAATCCAATTATGGCCAGAAAAATATATTATAACTAGTACATACAAAGGAATCTTTAGTTTATTTTTATAAGATTTTTGATTCTCCAGCTGAAACTAACAACTAATTAATCGAGTTTATAGATTCTATTGAAAATAATTCAGTCTAAGCAAAGTTAAATTAATTTGCGCGACAAAATCATTTGAAATGAATTTAGGAAATCCTTAAATTTCTAAAAGAAAAAAAAAATATCCTATTCAAAATTCTATTCAATTCTCGCTCATTCGTAGAAACTGATGATCCCAAAAGAAAAAAAAAATTAAGATTTATATTTACACTTTTCCCACCATTGCAACATTCAAACAATTAAGAAAGAGAAGAAAAAAAACATTCTATTGAAACATTTTTAAATATTTATATTAATTACTTGTCTTTATGTGGTGACAGTGATTGTATGGTACTAAGATCGTTCTGGTTTATATTTCAATTTATCAAAAACAATGGCAGGAGATTTAAAAAAAAATAGTAATAATGGAAAATGTCTCATTTAAAAAGACAGAAATGATTCATTCTATAACACACACAGATAGGCTTAGAGTTTATTTGATTAATAATTTCAATTTTTAAATTACAACAAGTTGAAAAATTGAATGTTAAGAAGTGTAATTCTGCAAGGTAAATTTATTTTACTTATTAATGATTTACTGGAAAAATCCTGATTCTTGTTTTTTAAATTCTTGTTTTCAAGTAGTATATTAATTAAAGGAATCCATTATATTAAATTATTAATCGAGATACGCAGTAATTATATTAATACGCGTATGGTTTACAAAATTTTAATGTGAATATTAATTTATTATTCATTGCAGCTTATTATATTAACAAAATCGGATTTAGATGCATTTTATTTCTTTCACCAATTTGTGAAGGAGTATTAATTTAACAAAATCGAAACTGTTGTTACATCTGACAAAAATAAATAAATACGGCAATGCAATGTTTTAAAAGCTTACTCCAATAACCTTGTGACGTTGGGCTGTGAGTGAGTGAGTGATTGTAAAGTTTATTGGCGCAAGAGCCAGATATGGCTATGCTGCGCCAAACAAGAATTAAACTGGTGACGTTGGGCTATTCGCGATTTTCTCTTCACTAACCTTTGGGACTTTAACTGAGATTGATTGCATGAAATAATTTCTTCACAACACAAATGAAACGTGATTATGTTAATTAGATGCAGTTCGAAATAAAGTGAAGTGAGATATTTTCAATGGTATGTAAGCAAAAGGAAGTTTAGTGGATAGAGGCCGAGTGGGACTAGCGCCGAATGTATGCCTTACAAGCGATGAATGGTACCAAGTTTTGTTACGGACGATATCGGTCTCAGAGGATTTGAGAAATCTAGACAACTTCAACAGGAGAGGTTCTGGTAAGAGAGTAATAATTCGCTAATAATCGAATAGGTGAATTAATTCAAGGAGTCACCAAAGGGAGCAAATATTCCTTAGACATTATATTACAAAGTGACAAATAAGTAGTTTTGTGGGACTTTGGTATTGTATCCTTGAGTAGGTTATTGACTTTTAGAGTTAGTTGTATTTGACTGAGCTATGACACAAGAGTAGGGTAGAAGAAGTGATTCGCCACAACCTATATAAAGTGTTTCGGAACCCAAGGGCAAAAATTTAAGGTGTGTTAGAAACCATCTAAACAAGTAATTTTCAACATACAATGCATAGGCTGAGAGCAAATGAAGAACAGCTAGACGGCGCTGTAATGGAGAGAATAAATCTCGCGTTTTCTTACATATGGTCATTTCTACCGTGGATTTCAGCAGACAGACCTCCTGAAATTCACGGTAGTTTCGATAAACGATAATGCATTATACAGGATTCTTACGAAATAATATCCTAACTTTTAAGAATTACAAAATAAAAGAGAAGTTACAGCGTTTCTAGACAAATTTAATTTACCAAAGAGCATTAAAGTATACAAAGTTATTAATATTCAATGTGACCATCGCGAGAAATGCGAACAATGTCCAATCGATAGTAGAACTCATCCCACACATTTCAGCATGTTCAGTGTTACGGTTTGCATGATTGTAATTATACGTGTTTTCAATTCTCCAACGTTCGCGTACGATGGTATGGAAAGTATACAGGAAACGGTTGAGTTTTAAGCCATACAAGATCAGCTGCTACACGCTCTTATTTAAAATGATTTGGAATAGAGAATTAATTTTTGGAAGTATATTTTTAATGAGCTCGATAAAGACGATTCTTCATAACTGTGCTCTCAACCAGTTACGGTGGCAGGAAATTCACTGCAGCACGTGCTAAAACAGTAGACTGCATCTTGCTGAAAAGGCATTAAGTGTTCGATGTCTAATAGAAATCGGAGAAAAGATTTATATATTTATATCTTCTAAACTAATATTTTTTTTGACCCAGGATTTCTAAGAGTTTTTTGAAGGCGACAAAAATTACACAAATATAAATACTAAACTTGTTAATTAATAATCTTGCCAAGTATGGTATATTTCGAAACCGCGTAGGATACGTAATACCTCAAAGCACATTTCTTAGGCTCCAATGCAGTTTCAACTGCGCCTTTTGCAATTGCACACACAATACAACTTATTTGTAGAACTTTTTTTGGCGTTTGTGGGTAGAATATTCATGAGGAAATGTCCCCATTGCTTTTCCTGTAAAAGATCCGATAAGCCACCAACAGACCCTCTACATTTTATATAATCGGGATTATATACACTTTGCAAAATTTGCTCTGCCACTTCTAATTCAAACTTCGAAAACGCATATTTCTTGTTTTTTGCTTTTTTTTTTTTTTTTTCAGAATAAATTATACAAATTAAACAGTGCAATATCCGTGACAATCATAAACTATGCTCTGGCAAACAATCTTAGTCGACGTGCTACGTAAACCATTTTAATGGGTTTTCTTTAACTCACATTGTAACTTTTGTCTGAATCAAAACTTCGAAAGCTTTTTTTTCTCACCTCTTAAGGCGCTCGGTTGAGCTGAATTTTTTTTTTCTATTTACGATTGTTTTGGAAGACAATACGATAATTTGATTATAAATAATAAAATTTAATTGATTAAAATAAATTATTTAGAGAATTACATTTTACGCCAAGTACCTCACCAAGTCGCCAAATCCGTCGCCAAGGTGAAAGGGTCACTGTTTAAAATCTCTTTTGTAACTTATTTTCTTTAAAAAAATTAATGAAAAATAAAATTTTAATTTTAACTTTACAACGCTTAATTGAGTTAAAAAAATTGACACGTATTTATTTTAGATGATAAATTTAATAAACGTCAAATAATAAAATAAATTACTAAAACTAATTAATGAATAAATTCAATTCGACTCAACGTTCACTTTTACTTTTAAAATACAAGGTGTAAAAAATTATGTTACGCACGGTGTGAAGTTTGAAAGAAAACCCATGTTCAAAAAGCTCGTTTTTTACCGGTTTATTACTTCTGTGGTGGTTGCCTGCTGATACGTGTATCAAGTTGGTGACTCTAAGACAAAAACATATGAACGTGCGTCTTTCCACCGCAAGTGGTTAATCAATGGCTTCCACGAAGTCCTGATTTAATTCTTCGAGATTTTTATACTTGAAACTATACAAGAGATAAAGTATTTATCCGCCACTAACGGCGAACAATGTCAAACTGAAAGCGCGAAAAAATGCAGCCATTCAAGTGTGACACCGAACATGCCGAAGCTTGTGTGATATTTCTATGCCATCAATTGAATATTGTTCAAGATTTTAGTGGTGCTGTTATTGATCATTAATAATGCTATACACTTTAAAGTATTATTCTTGATTTAATTTGTCCAAAAAGATTGTAATTTCCTTAGCTTTGCAATACTAGGTCTTCAAAGTCGAGATAATCTTTTGCAAACAACCTGCATATTTATTAGATGTTCAGATTTGAAGCGAAATACACTTCCATATTATAACTGAAATATAATTTGTGATGCAGGATGAAATGCATATATTATTGAATATTTATTCAAATCACTTTGACGTACAATTATATAAAGTATTTAGCATAATGTTGCAACTCACAAATACAATTTTGAGATCCCCAAATTTATTTCAATAGCATATTATATTTCAAAATATATTCCTGCACAGGTGCGTTATAAAATATATTCAGACGCATCGTAATAATAATCATATCAAACTCTATGAAATATCCAGTACTACTACAATGAATCAGCGAATATCTTATATTCAATGGATAAAGTTGGCATAAACATTTGTATAAGAA
The DNA here is from genome assembly GCA_019974015.1 of Nephila pilipes. NCBI lineage: Eukaryota > Metazoa > Arthropoda > Arachnida > Araneae > Nephilidae > Nephila > Nephila pilipes. The sequence continues at coordinate 16,086 of BMAW01010774.1, read as the reverse complement.
TTCTTATATAAATTTGCACAACATCCTATGTTACGAAATTCTAAATATTCGCTCTCATTCGAGAATAAGCCCTCTGAAAATTTAAGCTTAATTTGAATTCATTCCTTGCTTTAGCAAATACTACTTCTGCCGTATATTTTTGTTTGCAAAATACATCTATCATAATTAATGATTTTAATTTCAGGTATACATCTGGTTCAAATATTGTGTGTCTGTGAACTCAAAATCTACTTACTAAATTTAAAATTTGTAACTTTTACAGAAATGGATCTTGTTTTTGATATTTGATAATATCCACTCTCAAAAACAAAGAAATATTCTATTAATTCTGATCATAAATCCAATCGATTATTTTGTTATATTTCATTAACATCGTACGAGAAGCATCATGAGGGTTATTGGCAACGGACTTTGAAATTTCGAACTTCCGTCGAGTGACAAAGACGAAACCTGAACTGGCACCTCCCTCTCCAAACTTCTACACCATGCCAACAGGAGAACTTTGAGTCTCAACAGATTTAACGGGCATCAACCCCGGCTACACAGCAGGCCTTTTGTGGCATCAAGGCTCGAACCCTCGACTCGACGATAACCGTCGGGCACGAGTCCACAACAATGACCACTTCATAAGTCCAATCGATCGAAAACTCAAATTGTAGCATATTGAGTATTACCCCGAACTTTCGGATAAATTTTATTAAGAAAACTAACAAATTCTTTTTAATGAATGTTTACAAACGAAACACCCGGAAACACAAAAGGAAATTTATACTAATTAGTTCATTTGAAGCATTAGTTCCCATATATAAGATCGGAGTATTACGTGTATTTGAAAGTACTAAATATTTTCAAGTAATGCATACATTTTACAGAAGAAAAAAAATTAGCAATGCAAATTAGTATTGAAACCATACACTCTGCTCAAACGGAGATACGGTATAATAATAATTAGGATTATCTAAAAATAGACATCATTAATATTATCTTTATGGGCACAAAATCTCAATGTACTAATGGATTCAAGCGGTTTTCTTAGATTTAAAATCTAAAGCCATTTTTGGTCATCATGAGACTTAAAATTTACGAAACCATACTGACACAGAATGAATAAGTTGAATTAATGAATTGTTTGATCATTAACGACACATTTAGAAGGAACATGTTGGCTATTGGGGAGGGACTTTGTAGTTTTGAACCGTGTTTAAATAGGACTCTTGAGTATTCTCTTCACTCTCAAAGCTTACACACTATCTCAACGTGAGGACGTTTGCCCTCGTCAGATTTAGCGCTCTTCAATCCTAGTTACGCGATGGTTCTTTAGTGGAATCAGGACTCGAACTCATGACTTGATGGATACATCACCCTCCATTAATTCTTAACCAGAAGGACTTTTGGATGGGATATATTTGTGATTTTCGAGCAGTTTTTATTAAAATAGACGTTACAAATACTTTCTTGTAAGCACTTTGTATTTATTGAATCTAGCGTATTCTTTGAATTAAAATAACAAGCAGTAAGGTACCTGTGTCGTTGACTATATTATGCGACGTGATCAATTCACAACCAGATTTCTGAGAAGATCCAGTTGATTTTTTGTTGGTAATTTACCATATAGGTATCAAGTACAACAAAATAGTTGACATTGCTGCTAAACCTGCCTCTAATATAATTTCTCTTACCATTCCATATTGCGATATCTTAAAATACATTAAATAAAAGGAAAAATCAATATATGTTATAACTTGTAAGTAAAAAATTCTGCGCAAAGTTTTGCAAAGAACAGATACAGTCATCCAAGGTGCGCTATTTTTATAATTATAATTAAATTACTCAATCAAATATAAGAATTAAACGATGAAATATCAAGAAATGAACAATAAAAAAAATCTTCCAATATTAAAATTAAAGGAAATGATAAATTATTAAGTTGAATATATTTAAGCTAAATGTGGTTAAAATTGAAGCAAAGTATAAATTATTGAAAAGTGATCTGGTACGTCAAAAGTGAAACAATTAAAACAATAGCCTCTTGGGTGGCTAATTAATATTCACGCCCATTAGCAAGATCAATGGGATTTGGAACTAGATAATGAATTTAATCAAGTCAAAACGCTAATTTCTCTTTGACATTTATCATCATAGCGAAGACACGGGAGCTATTTTAACACGTCTATGCATCAACAATTCTAGACAGACACATAGACATCTCTTAATGAAAGAAAATCTTTCAATGTGTAACCATTGTATTTGTCCTTTAACTGTGATTGAATACTTTGTTTTAACCGTATTCGTTTTAAAACATTTTTAATCACATCCACTATCTTTAATTGACTTGGTTGGAGAGAACCCACAACAAAATATCTTTCTATTTTTATATACATTAGGTTTTTACTCCACACGCACACGCACGCACACACACATTTAATAAAAACTTTATTTTATTCTTTATTCTAAGCTTGTGTTTTAAATTGTGCTATCTAGAAAAATAACATTTTCACCTTAAGTTTGACAAAATTTAGCCCTCGAAATTTCAGAGTACCATTAAACTTCATACAAGCAACCAACCAAACATAATCTCTTAATAAATAATCAATCTAGATAATCATTAAGTAAATTTTTTCTAGATTTAGTTTGATCAAAAATCAAATTAAATGTGAAGCGTTTATTTAAACACGTCGGTAACTTAAGATTACAAGTCAAAATTGTGTTTATCTTTATAACAACTATTAGCAAAGTAGGGAATACACGAAGTCCTATGAAGTTCTGGTGATTGAATCCGAATCAGGAATCTATTCTTACTTGATCACATCTTCTCACACCTATATAGTGTACTCATCAATTTCACTAATTCCTCTATATCTTCTTATTTCGAATCTCTCTTTAATGCCTAAAATCTCTCTATGAGATAATTTCCTATTCCCTATACTTCTTAAAGAGTAATGTTGATTCTCATAAGTCATGTTTCTTTCCAGGTGAGGTTCTCAATTTAAATAAGGTTAGAAGGCTAAAGGTTAGTTAAAGGGAAAAGCAGGCAAGAACTGGTTACAATGGCATTTTCTATCATAATGGACTTAAAATTCACGTAACTACTGTGATGCTATTTTGTTAGAGATATTTTTCGTCCCGACTTTGAGGATGTTTATCTTTCCCGTAACTAGATAGTCGGTTGACCTTGAATGCTGAGGGAATTTGAACCCTCATACTGCCGGTCAGAAAAAAACTTGGCCGATAATTATTTGCAGCATTATACGCAACTACGCTAAAAGAGACACATGAATCAGTATTATATCTGTTTCCACGCCATTTAACAACTGAAATCGTGCAACGGTAACACCATTCTGCCTTTGAAACGCCATCTGTCCCCTGAAACAGGTACTTTTTGAACCACGCTCTTACGCATCATAATTATATATGTTTTGTCAATGGCATATTATACATATTTGAAAAATAGTCCCAAGTTTGGGACTGGTTTTGAGATATTTGGCAAAGACAACTGTAACAGCATTTTAATGTTATGGTTCGAAAAAATATGTTTTTATTGAAATCACAGGAATTGAAAGTCATTAATCAACATTATAAAGCTCATCGATTTTCATAACAAGCAGTGAGACATTCAAGCAACTAACCTAGATGCTTAACGTTTGAAAGAAATATACACAACTTCAAAACCAGATGTCATCTGAACACAGCAAATTTTTCATACTCAGAGAATATACAGATTTTTCGAAACTATTTCTACCGCAAATACACTCAAGTTTTCCAAATAACATCATGAATATCAAACACATCGGTCGCAACACTAGTTCCATTTCCCACAAGAACTTTGCAAATATCGTAAAAGGTTGGACCAAACGATTTTAAGAACTGCGGTATTTTAAGGGGAGGAGGTGAGGAAGCGGTAAGAATCTTTCGTCTCACCACGTTTTAAATCATTACCTCATACCCACCAAATCGAGGAGATGGAGCCGTAAGGAGTGGCTGTGACTGAAGTGAAATGAAATCGAAAAGTCTTCCGCGGAATTTTTATTATTATTTTTTTTTTTTAAATTCTGGAAGAGGAAAAGTTAATGGAGCTCGAGCTGGGGAAAGGTATTACGTGAACTAAAAGATATACAAAGTAAAAAATGTATTAGGGATGAGAAGAGTAAAAATTTTAAGGTTTCTCCTTTTGTGTGCTTTTGTCGTCATTTAGAGTGATTTATTCTTTTTCCGTCGAGGTAAACAGACTTCCTTTTTAAATCTTTTTTTTCTATTAAAAGAGATATTAGGGGAAAATGTGTTCTGAAAATATAAGAAAGAGAGCTGTTTTTTTAGTAAAAGGCTACCGTAAGCTACATTTTAAAATTTTTAGGTATATTCGCCGTATAATTCTCCCCCTTTTCTTTACAAAGTAATCTGAAATATACATACGAGCGATTCTCTTATTTTTTGAAATCATTCAATCGAAGCATTTTCCCAAGCTTTCGAGTAATGGTACAATCAATTGAGAAGCGATAACAGGATTAAAATGTGTGTGCAGGAAATGCTCGAGTAAATAATTTTGCAAGAAGAGTGGATTATTTTCAATGTAGGTGTACATGGGAATTGTTTCAGATTTTCAATAAAAAGGGGGACAAAATTTAGAGTAAGAACAAGCACTTCTGATTCGAATGAATTCTCGGAATTTGGAGTCAGATGTTTTATCTTTCTCCAGTCATTATTGGCCTTGATTTTGAAGTGTTAATCGAAGGCTTTAGTAAATCGTAATAGTTAGTTGAAATACAGTTGGTGCAGTGTTCCTTTTATATGTGTCCTGCCGAGCGAAACAAACACAGTGCTGGTTTCAAATATATAAGCCTTAAATTTACGAAGGAAAATGGAAATCGTGATGCAGCAGGGATGTTTGGTGTTGGTGAAAACTCCACACGTAAAAAAAAGAGAAATAGAATCCCTATAATTAACATACCGAATATAATATGGCGTGAAAAGATCAAAAATGGTTTTCAAACAAACAATATATCATAAAAAAACTCACTTCATCTAAGTAATTTCCAGCTTAGCAGACGGTACAAAATTAAAACCCATGGTCATTTTTAAAAGAAATATAATGCCCAAATGTAACTTGCCAAATGTTTTCATTCAAGTTGACGAGAAAGTATGGAAGGACGAACTTTTGTTTTTAGTTTAATTTTTATTAGCGTCGCACTAGAAGCAACACGAGGGCTATTGGCGACGGACCTCACAATTTTGAGCTTTGGTCAAGTGACGAGGACGATACCTCAGCTGGCACCCCCTCCCCTAATCTCCAACACCACGCCAACGGGAGGACTTAGGAACCCGACAGATTTAACATGCATCAGCCCCGGCTTCACGGCGGGTCTTTAGTGACCAAGGATCAAACCTGCGACTGAACGAAAACCGGCGCCCACGAATCCGACGTCATGACCACTAGGCTACCGCAGCCACGTGGAAGAAAGAAAACAGTGCAAGATTGTGGATAAGAAATGTTTATCAAAAGCGTCCTGGTGCCTAAAAGAATCCGGGAAGTCTTTTATATCGGGATATATGCCGATCCCATCTCACGGATAATACGAAGGAATTGATGAAAAAGTTCAACAAGGAACATAACAGTCATTCCAGGTGGATTAACGGCATTGGTACAACCTTTAAGTGTGTATGTCGATAAGCCATTACAAAAACATTTAAAACTATATTGGAATAAGTGGATGTTAGAAGGAGTAAAAAATTTTACAAAAGGAGCCAAATGCGTCATGCCAGTCTACAATTACTGTGTAAATGGATAATAAAAGCATAGAAGGAAATTAAACCACTTGGCATAATTCAAAAGTCATTTAAGGTATTCCACTACGTTAAAAACTCGAATTTTGGAGAAAATATCGAATTTTCGTTTTTATTTATCCATTAAAATATTTGAAATCTTCTCTTTCTAAAGCTACCTTCCATTTGTTGCTCCGGCAAATAGAAATCAAGTTATATGTATTTTAATATCAAACATTTCTATTTTTTTTCAAACAAGTTTTAACTTTAAATCCATTTTCTTAAGAATATAATTTCCAGTATGTTTACAATTTTTGAAAGGTAATAACTCGAATGTTTTTTTTTTTTCCTTCTATATATTGATGGAATTTGGAAGAAATGTTTTTCACATTATTCTTAAGGTCCTGAACTACGATTTTTGCAATGTATGGTATATTAATGGATTTATTCACATTTCAATGCATAAGAGTGGGGGATTTTTTTTTTTAAAAAAAAAAACCGCGTGTTGTTATTTCGACTCATAATAACTCTGCAAATAATGAGAATTATTAAAAAATCCAAGTTCAGGCTCTGTACAGGTGTCATAACAATACGTATGCTGAAGAACAATGCTATAGAAAGATTTTTCATGAAAGGAGAATATTTTGAAACTACGCTATTTTTTTTTTTTTATTTTATGCCAAAAAATAACATTTTAAAATTTTTTCATTGAAATAAAAAAATTTAAATGCTTTTTTATGTACATTCTAATTCAGATGATACTAAATACCAAAAAAAAAAAAAAAATTCAATTATACATTTTTCAACATTATGGTTCCGAAAGCAGTCGGATACCTTAAAAATGCAATATATTTAATAATCTAGGTGGAATAAAAATGAGTATCTATTTATGGATCAGAGTAACGTGAAGGTAAAGATGAAACAGAATTAGATGTGCCTCTTGATACAATGGAAGACAAATATGATGAACTTTTCCTGTTTTCCAATAACGAAAATTCTTAAGGCATGCCATTTCTTGTCTTTTTTTTTTTTTTTTTTTTTTTAAAAAAAAAGCACCATTTAGATACAAGTAGAAATTTCATTCTTATGCTCATATTTTCCTTATTTTTAATCCTATCATTTTAATTTCTAGTGTGTAACACTCACCCGTAAATTTCCAGATTATTTTTTTGTATTAAAAGTGCGTGCTATACGCCGTAATATGTGGTATTTAAAACTCACAATAACTAAAACATAGTAAAATCTTCAAAAGTCTTGTAATGAAATGATGTAGATTATATCTTAAGGAATTATTTCATATTTTAAAGAATAAACGTCTCAGAATGATAAGTAATACATGAATGCAAAAGAAAACTGTATAAGTTTTATATTGTGAACAATAGACAGACTTCGTGCGTGCTCCGAGAAGCTATTGCACGAAAGCATTCACGGAGCTTCCTTAGTAAGGTCGGTAGCAGAATACTACACAGTTGACCACCTAAGTCACTTGATATAGCCTCATGCGATTTCTTCCTTTGGGGGTTTGTTAAGTTGAAGTGTATGCGCCTCTATCACCCAAAAATTTATGTAAACTTAAGCAACAGATTTTTGCTGCTGTGCGATCAATTGTCACTACAACGTAAATGGCAGGAATTTACCAATCGAATTGATATTATACGTGTAACTGAAGAAAGTTACGTCGAGCACGTGTATATATATAAAAAAAACTCTTATAATTTTCCTTTGTATTCATGTATTACTTATGATTCTGTGTCTTTTATTTTTGAAAATATGTAATTTTGAAATCGATTTAGTTTAGTTTTTATTAACGTCGCACTAGAAGCAACACGAGGGCTATTGGCGACGGACCTCATAATTGTGAACCACGGTCAAGTGACGAGGACGACACCTGAGCTGCCCCCCCTCTCCTAACATCCACACCACACCACACCAATGGGAGGACTTTGGACCCCGACAGATTTAACGTGCATCAGCCCCGGCTACACGGCGGGTCTTTGGCAGCCAAGGATCGAACTCGCGACTGTACGAAAACCGCTGGTCACGAATCCGAAACCATGACCACTAGGCTACCGCGGCCCTAATTTTGAAATCGAATGAATCATTTTGAATAATCCTGAATGTGTTTTTAATTACTGTAACAAACTTCATGATTTTCTAATATATACGTTTTGAATAAGGGAAATATTTTTTCCGAGATTTTTAAGCGTTCATTGAATAGATTTGAAAAATAAGGCTTACATATACCAGTGCTCATACAACGTAATGACAAGCAATGTTAAAATAATTATTTACGGAATCAAAGTCTAATTTTGAAAGAGTTTTGCATTTCTTTGTATTGTTTTAAATTTTTCACGGTCTTCTGTTGTATTATTTCATATTGCCTTGATTGTATTCGCGTTTCTTAATCTAACACAATAAAAAGCTTCAGAAACAATTCAGAGTCGTATTTGAAAATATCGAAGTCGTAAAAGATTCGAGACCAATAAAGAACGGCTTTATGTCATTGTCTAATCGAATTTGAAATTTGCGTTAACTGTAACCGTTGGGCTATTCGCGATTTTCTGTTCACTAGCTTGGAGACTTTTATTGAGTTTAATTGCATAAAATTACAATTTCTTCCCATCCAAAGTGAAAGGTGATTATGTAAATTAGATTCAGATAGAAATGGGGTGAAGTGATTCAGATATAATGATGTATAAGTAAGGGAGGGGGGAATGAAAAGAGTGATAGAGGCCAAGAACTGGTAACCCGAGTATTGTGGTGATCTTAAGGATTGGAGGGACTACTGCATTGATCTACGTGGTTACAATCAAAGATAGTTAGGGCATCAACATTAAAGTACTTAGTAAGAGAATAATTTCTTAATTATAATTAGGACTCTCTGTGAGTTGGCGAGGAACTCTGGAGAGAGCTATCTAGTTTATTCGGTATTGATAATAAATAATTTCGCCCGTTAAGTCTCGAGTCTTCTCAACACTAAACATACCACAACCTGTCTTATGACCGGTTATGAACTTAAAACTTGTATTTTGTTTATTTGGAGTAATAGTTGTCATATACCGTTATCTACAACAACCGGTCCTTTGCCCGGGAGAACAATTTACTGCTTTGTAGACGCGACCGATCAAATGGCGAGGAAATATACCACAAAATCCAAGTCTTGCAGATGGTCACTCCAATATTTTTCAATATCCTTGATTTAGCTGGCATAAATGCCTGGATTTTATACAAGCAAATTACAGAAGAAAATATCTCGAGACAAGATTTTTTACTACAGTTAACAGTAGAACTTGCCGTCGATTTTCGAGAAACCCGTTAACAATCAAAAGAAAGAACAAATAGAAAACTATCGTTGTCTAAATCTACTACAGACCCTTATCAACGTAAGACGTGTCAAATAGGATATTGTAAGGAAAATAAAACCATCAAAATTTGTTCTAAATGTTAAAAATAAGTTTGCGGAAAATGTACAATGGAGACATCATGTATATGTAAAAACTGCGATGAGCAATAATTAAAAATTCTTATTCTTTATGTTTGTCATAGAAATTGACAATGTACAATTTTGTTAAGTTATAATAAAGTTAATTTGCTTATTTCCTACATAACATCCATATTTCGTACATTCATTCATGAAACACGAAGTCCAGTCATTTGACCGGTTATTGTAGATGTAGGTATACATTAAGTGTTGGTATGTTCGGCGTTAAACTGCGTTTTTTAACTTAGGTTTAAAACATTAAATTGAAATACAACCAATGGCGAGACAACCAATGGAGGACGAACGCCCCAACTGCTGTTGCAAATCGTTCAGGAAGAGACAACAAAAAGAAGAAAGAAAAAAAAAAGAATCCGAAATTCACCATTTAGAACAATATTTTGAGGATTTATAAGGACCTTTCGCCATGACTAGGGGTTACGTCGAAAAGAAAGTTTATGATCACAAGGGATGCATTGAGAAGAAAGTTTGAGACCAAAGATCTGCATTCGAGCAGAGACACAAGGCGTACACCGACTTTCCATTGTGAAACAATAAAAACCAATTCTGAGAGTGCGAACCTTTGATAAGAGAAATCGGACGAGTATCGGAAAAGAGTACTTTCAGAAGGGATACTTTCCTGATCAATAGAAACCCTCCTCAGAGACTCCTACTCCTAGAAGTCGATAGCAGTGGCTTTTCGGCAGATACTGAAGGCAACGACGATGCGAGGAAAAACTTCGAAAGTCGTCAGTCGGAGCTTTAGTTCAAATTAGCTCTGATACTGGTGCGTTGATGTTATGTTCTTCAAGGCAAAAATAGTGGTTGTAATTTAAAGCAAAGTTCTTATAGACAGATTAATTTCTTTAAATATATTACAATGAAATTTTGATTCAAAGCTTAACACATTAAGAGTTCTATATTCTTTTCCCAAATAATACATTACCGAAGAAATGTGATAACATTAAGTTTAAATAAGGTACATAAAAATTTAATTTGGTTTTACAAATTTCATTTAAAAGAGTGCTAACGATTTTTTTTTTTGTAGTTAAGTTCTCGAAAAAGCAGAATTATTGAAAATAAATATCAATTAGAGTAAGGTAAGCATGCTTCGAAGCCCCAAGCTGCAAAGAAGTAATTACAATCAAATAAAGAATATGCCTTTTAAAATTTCTAATACATTTTTTATTTTCATGAGCAAAACATTGTAAAGTGCAAACATGTTGCTGATGTTAACAACAAAAAGAATAAAAACAGACGATTATGTCATTAAAATAAAGTATTGAGTTTAATATTTAAATAAGAGCAATCGATAAATGTTTAAAGTGGACAAAATTCTGTTTCGATAGTCAAATAAAAGCAGACGATTAAATATTAAATTAAACATATCTTAGCAATGTAAATATGCTTCAAGCAAACAAACTAAATGCAATTATTATATTCATAATGCATCATAATGTCAATCTTTTTGAATCTTTCTTCGTATATACTTTATTTTATGCCCACTCATTTTTGTTGATGACATATTCTCAAAACAAAATGTTAGCACATGTTTAAAAAATAGTGTTGTAGTTGTAAACGATTCCAGCTGTCTATTTTTATCCCATACAATGGTCTGCTACCTATAGCCAACTCGCTTCATAATTTTGAGCCACGATCATATGACGTAGTCGACACCTGAGGTAGAGCCCCACCTACTCATATATTCTGCGCCAACTACAGGATTTTGTTCCCTGACAGATTTAACGTGCAGAAGCTCCCCTATATGACGTGTTGTTAGTGGAATTAAGACTCGAAATTCGGTTGGCCTGAAACATGGCACATCGTGAATATGATGTCGTGATTACCAGGCTACCATAATCTTCACGACTAGAGTTAATAATAGTTAATAAAATACTCACTGAATAATTTGTAAATTTTTGTTCCTGTAATTTTTTTGTACATAAGACAAAAATGAATATATGTAATGTAATTAAATCGACAATATAAATACTTTATACAAAGAATACAAATAATGACAAACTAAAAATAGATCAAGTTCCATTCTCCGAACTTAACAAATTTCACAAAAATAGAATAAGTTAAGCGAGTTAAGACATTTATCAAATATCTATAAAAAAAAAAGCAGCAAATATTCTTTTACAAAAAGTATTTTACCCGATTGTTTAAAATTCTTACGTTCAGATGAATATGCACGTTAACAGAGAAATTAACATTTTGAAAATAACGTATAAACAGTCCCTTACAAAAATTATTCAAATTGGAATTTAAACGAACTACATATACACTACTTCTATTTTTGGTAAACAGATTCAATTAATCTAGTTCCTTTTCAAAAGCCTGAAAGAGTTAATATTTCAAACAGAATTTGAGCAGTTTCCGATGCACGAGAAAAATTTTCAGAATTTTTGAATTCTGAGTAACATATATATCCGAATTCATTCGTCAAAAAATAAAATTTATTTGTTTAAATGTGAATTTGCTGCATATTTATTCGTGCTGAATACATGAAAATTGAAATTGCGTTCGGTAGTTTCGTCAGAAAACGTACAAATATGATTACTATTTCAATTACCTGCATAATTTAAACAATTAGATTAATTTTCATCAACAAATATCGAACATAATGAGAAAAGAGAATGGCATAGAACATGATTTTACTTCGATATACATCTGAATATAATAAGATGATTGTGTACGCTTCTGTTAATTTATATTCACCCAGTTTTAAATTGTACAAATCAAATATTTAAATTACAAATTAAAAGCCATTTTCCTATCAAGTTAGGATTAAACTTACATTAAGATATGTCAAGTGGTTTGGAATGAAATGTTATTGCAATTTTAATATAGTTAACTTACTTTTTCTGCATTTAAAAATAAGAGGAAAAGACTGTATTTAAACTAGTGTCAAAACAACTTGACTGTTTTGAATAAAAATGTTTAATGTCGCGTAAAAAGCGCAGTGTAAGTTTTAAAGTAATTATCTAGAAATATTTGCATTTGTGTTTAAGGATATATACAAAAACAGTTGAGACTTACAGCACCAGATACTTTCAGTTTTAAATAAATAATATATTGTAAAAGAGGCACAGATAATTAATAATGTTATGTATATATTAAAAACTATGTAAAAAAAGATTGCGTCGATACTGAGAAAATTTCAAATCTAAGAAAATAACACATCATCATTTTAACTAGCAATGTAACAAAAAACATATATTACGAAATTTTTGACATGAGCATTTCCTATAAAATATTTTAGAAAATTTTTTATCGTATCGTTCCGTACCGTATCGTATCGTATCGTATCATATATCGTGTGTCGTGTCATATATCATATCATATATCATATATCATATCATATATCATATCATATCATATATCATATCATATATCATATCATATATCATATCATATATCATATCATATATCATATCATATCATATCATATCATATCATATCATATCACATCATATATCACATCATATATCATATCATATCATATCATATCATATCATATCATATCATATCATATCATATCACATCATATATCATATCATATCATATCATATCATATATCATATCATATATCATATCATACATCATATCATACATCATATGCATACATCATATGCATACATGAGGGTGATTGTACAGTTTTAATTATTACTAAGAAATAACTAAGAATAGTTTGAAGTAGTTTCAGACACATACACCAAAAAAGAAAATAGATTACCCCGATTAATTTGTACAGTAGAATAATATATGTTATTCATCTGTTTAATCACTATCGATGAAAAATATATATAAATAAAATATTATTTTCGATGCACTTTCCCTTGTTAACAAAAGACCATCAAATCTCAACATCTGGAGATTTAAATACTCAATTACAGTTTATGGTGTTTTTTTTAAAAGTAAAAAAAAAAAAAAAAAAACATGCATCGGAAAATATCGAAATGAAGATGCGGGTTCAATAAAAATCATGCGCAAAGTTTTCGGATAATTTAACAACAAAAATTAATTTCTTGTAATGCAAAAATACAGAATCGAATATAAAAGCAAATTATTTCGTGTTCATGAAATAGTTTCGGATACAAACAAGAAAAAAAAAAGTGCTTTAACCAAATTGTATCATAATCATCGCAAACGTTAACCATTCGCAAAGGACAGCCAAACACGTTCGCGCGTGCTTCCGAAAGAACTTTTTACGATTTCACGTGCGGAGATAAACACCAATAAATAACCCATTAAATAAAATAAGAGAAACGATAAAAGAAAATTTTCGGACTTGCGTAAGAAAATGTGTATATACGTGTTTGACCATAAAACAATATATTACACGAATAGATTAATCATTAATTGGGGGTGTTTCCTGCGCTTGCGTTTGCCGTGCCTCGGGGAAACGTTAAATTTAGTTTAGTTTAGTTTTTATTAACGTCGCACTAGAAGCAACACGAGGGCTATTGGCGACGGACCTCATAATTTTGAACCACGGTCAAGTGACGAGGACGACACCTGAGCTGGCACCCCCCTCTCCTAACATCCCCACCACGCCAACGGGAGGACTTTGGACCCCGAACAGATTTAACGTGCATCAGCCCCGGCTACACGGCAGGTCTTTGGCGGCCAAGGATCGAACCCGCGACTGAACGATAACCGCCAGCCACTAGTCCACGATCTTGACCACTAGGCTACCGCGGCCCTGGGGAAACGTTAAAATAACAGTGAAGAATAGACTTCCAGATGGGATATTCTATTAGTTATGAAAAAAATATATATATCATTAGTATCTTGTAAAAGTTTAAGTCCAACAAAGTAAATAATTTCTTAAAAAATCAGTTAAAGAAACTGGTAGAAAACTGTATTTTACATTCACTGCGCCAAATATATTGATCGAATGGTTTTGTTTGAATATTAATAACAAGCATGTTATTTTCATTTTAAAATCATTTGAAAGAACAATGTTTCTTTATTTAATTCCTCCTATTAGCTCACACTCTCCCTACATATATCTTGTTCAAATTTTCAATCGTTAATAAAATACATTTTATTCATCCACTCAAGTACAAATACATTTTTTTAAAACTTGTAGCGGATGACACTGGATGGTAATAAAGTTTTTTCAAATATCAATTCATTTAATTAAATTTAATTGGTGAAAATGCAGTTTAGCCCAGACACTTGGTGCGATTTTAAAAATTGCCAAACTTGGCGATTTTTTTTAGCAGAACCTTAAGTCCGCGAAGAGGTCTAGGGTAGCCACATTTAGCAAAGTACCGCCAAATAACTTAATAAAAAGTAACTAAAATAAAAAATTTCTTTGTTGACCTAAGTAGGAATTGACTTCAAAAATTTATTTTTTTTATTACTTGTTTTTAAAATATAAATATCAGTTTTTGAGAACTTGAGCCAACATCATCAAACAATTTTAAACGCATAAATTCTCCTGAGTAAGGTGCACCTTAGCAAATTATTATTACTTTTTCGCTTTTATATTCAGATTCGTCGAAAAATGCTAGTAATCGCTGAATCCAAGTTTGGACTATACCTGTTTTAGAGCAAAATAATTTTTTTCCATTTAATGAAAACCATACCTGTGTGCATTCCTTCTATTATATTTAACTAATATAATCTGATAATTTCTCGATTTTTCCAGTATGAAAATTTGAACAAGTACCTCTCATGCATTAGAGGTGATATACTCACAACACAATTAATGTTTTTACTACATATTCCTTATAAGTGGATCTTGCATAGTGAATCATTCTGATAAGTGCCGAGATAAATTATCAACCCTTCAAGTTTTCAAAGATATCAATAGCAAAAAAAGTAAGAGATAAATATGTACCATTTAAGTAAATAAACCTCGTAACGATATTTTTTTAAAATTTAAGATCTTGAAACATAAAGAAAATAACTTTCATCCATCGTAAACTATATTAGTCTCTTCATCTCCCTCCTAGAAGTCATTGCATAAAGACTAAATAAAATGCAGATTCCATTTCTTTCTTTTACTTAAGGCATTCTTCGCGCACAATGTTAAGGAATAAGATCCAAAATCGGAACACTTTCTTCGATAATAAAACGCTCGAACGCTAATTTTACATTCTGACTTCGCTATCTTTTAGACTGAAGCGTAATTTATAAGGTTACTTATTCCTATCTAAACTAGTCTCTTTTTTCTGGTTTGAATTGTGTTCCATGTTTCATCACCTATACTGTAATGCAAAATGAGTTTTGAAATTAACCTGTTCTAATGAAAAATGGCGCATTTTTTGGAATTTTCTTAAATTTGAAGTGCACCACACCATAAACGGATGTTTGTGTTAAAATATCAGAATATTTTATGAAAATTAATTCAACTTTCTGCCTGGAAATGTGTTCCAAGTTTTGCGACTTGGTTCTTTGACATAAGGCGAATTATCTCTGCGCAATGGGTTCTGAATGGAGTTACTTTAGTAAAGAACAGGATTGAAATTCGGAACACGTTTTTCTGATAGAAAAATATTTATACACTATATTTTAGTTTAGTTTTTATGAACGTCACGCTAGAAGCAACACGAGGGCTATTGGCGACGGACCTCGTGATTTTGAACCTCAGTCAAATGACGAGGACGACACCTGAGCTTGCATCCCCTCTCCTAACTTCCACACCACACCAACGGTAGGACTTTGGGCCCCGACAGATTTAACGTGCATCAGCCCCGGTTACACGGTGGGTCTTTGGTAGCCAAGGATCGAACCCGCGACTGAACGAAGACCGCCAGTCACGAATCCGAAACCATGACCACTAGGCTACCGCAGCCACTAGACACTATATAAACAGGATTCATCTGTACCTTCCT
>BMAW01010766.1:0-16934 GCA_019974015.1 Nephila pilipes | reverse complement strand
TGCTGCATTGCTGGTTTCTTTAAAATCAACAGCACTCTTCTCAATCTGATCGTGCAACCATGTTGAGAGATCAGGGGCTTTAGGGGCAGTACCAGTAGAGCACAAAGATTTCCCTCAACTGCTCTGTTATCTAGTGAACGTGCCAGCTTCCGCCTGAATGATAACTTACCTGAAAACTTTTTCCATTTATGATTTTCATTGCAACTTCCTAGAGTCTGAACGTCCGATCAAAGAAAACAGAAGCCTGAGATGCTTCAGACAATGAATGTGTCCTCTTAAGCCCAGCAAACAATGGCTCAGAGAAATCAAAGCACTGTTTACAGCGATTGTCAGGGCTGCTATGTAAGTAGCTGCAGCTTTTAACCTCCAGATCCGGGACCTACGGAAACAATGACGATTTGCCTTCTTTACTGCCAAAATGCTGCACAAAATGTAGTAATCCATTACTAACTGGTATCAACCAAGTCTGGCTGAACCTAGAGGTGCTGAAAACAAAGCCAGTGTATTCCTGAAACCCAACCGAAATCCCTGAACATTAGAGTCAAATTCAAGAGTGGGCAACCACAAATCTATACTTCAATACGAGACCTCTGATACAGAAGATCCAACTGGGTAAGAAACGAAGTCTTCAGTGTGAGTTTGTTTGGAACCCATCCCCACTGCTTTCTCAATAGTTGCTGATCCATATACTTCAAACTATTTTAATATATGTGAAAGCTCTTAACAAACATTACGGCCTGATGACAGCCTTGGAAAACACGGAACTCAAATGACTACAAACTGGGCCTGATCCACTTCCAGCAGGCCTGACAGTCAGCGGTTCGAAACCCGGGAGACACTGGGCTGATTTCAGCATCTGAGCAGACCTCAGCAAGCAACTGATGGAAACTGAAACCCACACAGAGCAGCCATTCCCACTGGAAAATTGAAGTGCAGGGAAGAACTCAGTTGAAGCACTCTTGGATCTCTAACTGTGCAGACACAGGTAACTAGAGCCAAGATACATAAATCAGCATTGGCCTTGGGTCTCCAATCAAGTGTGACCCACGTAGCGGTGTGCAATAGCATCAGGTCCATAATCAAATGGAAAAACAATACAAACATAACCCCCAATTTATGCAACTCAGGGTTACAAACAGTTGACATTTCATGTCCCGAACTGTCAAAACGCCACATGGCAAAATCCAAATCCAGCAAGATCATCCGGCAAATAACTCAATAAAATGTATATGTAGAATCAGGGAACATTAAAAGCTGGAAAGTATGTGAAGGCTCATTTAATCATGAATCATCACAAAATCAAGCCTTAAGCCTATCAAATGTCATCCAACTCCAGATACAATGCCCATTAATACAAATACTGCGATTAGTATCCACAAAATGAGCCACATGGGGTGCTAGCCTTTAACAAAAAGAACCAATGCGCCAGAATCTCAAACAAGATCCCAATAAAAAACGCATGCACAAGAAATACATTTGGTCCAGCTAAAGGGATTTCATCCAAGCAATCCTAAGCCTCTTGGCAGGTTGATTATCTTATCAGTGAACGGTGTAAGCCCAGGACTTTAACTCAGAAATATCTCAAAACCGTAAATCTCAAACCAAAAAAGGAAATAATTTTGAAAACCCACCATCTGATAGTTTCCTGAACCTGCATTACTAGTACATAAAGAAACACTAATCTGCTTTGAAAACTTAGATACTGAAATGTAAACAATAACCTTGTTTGAACTCTTCACACGTGTTAAAACACAATGAATTTAAAAAACTATCTCAGTAACTCAAAAGGCTCCCCTTTAAAAACACAAACGAAACACAAAAAAATTAAGTAGTAATCCCAACCAGTCAATCTTAAAATGTTCCTTGGGTAACCATCATTTTAATACAAAGAGATAGGGAAAAGGCTGGGTGAAGCGAGATCCCTTAAAGGAAACAAGAACTGCCGAAACTGTGAAAAGACAGTGCAGCTAACGACACCGAATTATCTACTCAGAAAAAAAGATCACTGTTAACTTTAGAACAATGAATATTCAGCGTGACCAAGCCAGGTAGCGGATCGAAGAGGCATGTATACCGAAGGTGAAAATAAGTAAATATATATAGACACCAAAACGAAATCGAACACCTTTGCAGCGCCGAGTCCCTGCTATTTAACAACCACAAATCAAGCGAAAGTCCGTGCCAGTTTAGATAAAATAATTGATTGATTGATTGTTTAATAATGGCTCAAGACACAAGATAATCAACTCAGATGGATTATTGAAGTTGATGTAAACTTCACCTTTGAGCTTGTTCAAAGTGCAGAGATGTAGAGGACACCTGAGCTGGTGTACCTTTCTCTTGAAACCCCCAATCAAATACATACTAAAGCGATAGACCTCGACTTAACGTACATCAACCAGCCAGAGAAGTGGTCTGCAGCCGCAAACAGGGCTACAACCCACGAAACAACGTCAAAAGTAATCTATACAAAAAAAACGATAGCTGCAGTTATCGTTAAATGTATAGCGTGTTCCACATTTTAATAGGTTCCAACATTTGATTAGCCATTATTTCCCAAAACCTGGAAAATCAATGATTTTACTGAAAAAACTCCACCTTAAAATACCAGTCATAAGCCAATAAAAATATAAAAATACTGAACGTGAGGAATCAACAAGCAAACGATAACCATCCACTAAACGCTGGCCTTTGTGAACATCTTTAACAATAATTGAATCAAACCATTAGATGGACCTGGTCTTTGTAAAACTTGCGCCTGAACGGATCGTGCAAACAATCAGGTGTTCAATAGCAGAATGGAATGAAAATCATGCTTTGGCTAGCTCAATATGAAAACCCATCAAGAGGAGTCAACCAGGTTCCCAGGTGAAAGAACCGATCAAAAACAAGCCTATACCATGCCTACAGATATTTTGAGGCACTTGAATCAGATCTGTTGTTGGTGCCCTCCGTCTCAGCACAGACGTAAAGCGGCCCCCATCTGGGTTTAACCCACCTCCACTTACACTACAACGTGGCGGGCAACAACTAAGTGCTGATTCCTACCGGTTTCGCATTTTCAAAAAATAAAGTGCAAAGAAGGTAAAGAAGCTTCAAGCAGTCCGTTTGTTCTGACCTGGGAACTATCGACCTGATTACAGCTTAAAATATTGTCCCACCGCCTAGGATCGACAACCCTCTTTAGCCGTAACTTTTAGCTTGCATTAGTGGCTCAAACATGGTGCAGCATGCCCCTTTCTCTAAAGATCCATGTATTGGAAACAAACATTGAACTGATTGAACACTCAGATAAACTAGCCCACGTACATATCCAGCCAGCGAAACCAAGATACATACAGGCACTCAGGGCCCCAAAGGGGGTGGAAATTGCATCACACCTGATCCCACCTGAACCTGGGTAGATCCGAGACCTGATTGCACCACCCACAAGACCTGGTGCTGCGGACAAAAAAACAGACAAAACCATCTGATGTGTCGAACTGCAAGCAATGGTGTGCCAGGGAAAAACTGAGGTCAATATAGTCCCTTACCTGACCCAGATCGCTAAAATAGCCGAACATAACCCCATGTTGCTGTACCAGGCGATCAAGTGTTATTAAAACCAATCAGCATGTAGCCTCCTGACTGCATGAATTGACCCGTTGGTTTCTTTTATGCTTCATTCCAGCATCCCTTCCATGAATTGCATCATAGATCGAAAACCCTTGAAGAAAACGAAAGATCCACAGAATCCATTAAAAGATTTAATCAAAACCTGAGCCAAAATCATAGACTCCAAAAAATTAAACCCAACAGAAAATGAGCATTGTGATAATTTTGGGGACGCAAAAAGTCCTATATTGAACATTACAATAATATTCAAAATAAAAAAATTTCATATGGACCCATTAACTCCACTTGCTAGCATCATACATATATTACATATAGTTGATACATACATACATATCGAACTCTCATAAAACACTGTCCCACTCATAGAAATAAAATCCTTATAAAACCATCACATCAAGCCTTTATCTTCTCCAAAGCATGCGCCACGTAATATAAAACCGGCCTGAAAACGTGAACATTATCCGCCATATCCCACCATAAAATGATTTGACACCGATCTCGTTCGCACTTCAGTGCAATGGTATCGAACTTGAGGGAGACATCACACCATCTGTCAATCAAGGCAACCCCATACGCCAACATAACTGCACGAACAATATCGTGATCACATCGCAAACATCTTATTGATCCGGTTTGTACCCATTACGCAGCCGAACTGGCACAACGACTGTGGACTTTAGCGCCTGAGCTGATCCAAACTCAAGTGAAATCTGAGAAAAAAGTGAGCAAGAGACTCTTTGATCATCACGGTTTCGTCGAAAGCCCTTCAGAAAGTTTTAATGTAAAAAAACATCTCTAGATATTAAACTCCCAGCCATTTGCCATTATAACCACACGTTTATTCAAGGTAAATACAAAAATGTAAAACCATGCATTTATCCCGCTTTACTGAACAGGGTTATATGCCATTTGGCCTAAGAAAGTGCCACACCCTATGTCGAATCATAACCGATCATAGCTCTAGGCACCTCTCGGCATCATTTCACTCACGCAAAACAAGCCTGGTGCAAGAGCCTTAAACCGAAGACTCTCGTTCTCACATCACGTGTCAAAACAAAGGATCGATGCTGAACAACAAGATCACACCGCAGAACGCTCTCACATTTCTGGTGCAGCCAGCCTGGACTTGCACCTGATCACTCATGACAGTGACAATGAAGCACTCCGTCTCAATTTCCCAGCATATGGGAAGCAAAGACATCCAGTAGTAACCTTCCGTCTCAACAACGGTCCACTCCATCATATCCAAAAAATCTGGTAAGCCTTTTCAACCAGTACGTTTCTCCCATAGCGATTTACTAGAATACAGCATTTTAACTCAAACATCTGCAGCAACCAAATCTACATCAAACAATCAGACCTTGGTGCACAATAAAGAATGGCACTAGTCAGTAGTAGGCCAGGAAATTCCACCATCAAATCACACATATTTTTAGGTTGATGCACAAAGAAAATCGAGTTTTCAACAAATCGATCCTCAACCAGAAGATGTTGATGCAACTTCCATCGTTTTGCAACCTTTGGATGTTAGAGAATCTCAACTAGTAAACCCTCACATCGTGAAACTTCTCGTAGAGTGTGAAAAAATCACATTCTGCATAAAAACTGACAGATGTTTTGTACACATGCTCCTAGGAGTACAAAAGAGCCAAAAGGGGCACTGCTAACCTCCATCTGACCGCTTGAGCTGCCTCTTGAGCCCATTCCAGCATTATTTTCCCAAAGAGTCAACTGATTATTTCACGTGTCTCTTGCATAAAGAAATGACACCGAACCTGGGGCCCGAGCATATTCAGGCTCTTTTTGAAAATGGCCAACATTTTAGGGGCACTCTGTCTCGCACAGCCATCGGTGCAACCTCCTTCACTGATGTACATCCCGACCGTAGCGTTCAGTAACATTGCCAGTCTTTATCTCTTCCTTTATAGATCAGACCTTGAGATTGTCACAAAACCGTTTTGTGCCCACATCAAAATCAGAACTCAGTGCCTGAATGAAGCCTCAATTTTGAAACATCTCGTGACCCCGTATTTATCCGATCCACGGTCAACCCAAATCACAACAAAAGCTGAAACATCCGTGACACTCTCCCAACAATAAAGTTTCAAACAGGAGGAAGGCAGAAAAGCAGAGATAGGGCTCTCTTTAGTCTCAAATGAATAAACTTTACAACCAGCTACATTTGCCTTTTATTTGCCATGACGTTTTACGATCTTTATGATCTGAATCAGATTGATCTTCAACCTAGGTCGGCCACCGCATAAACACCCAGCTCTCTCTTAACTTTAGTTTATGCGACAAATTCAATGCAACAACAAAATCCTCTTCTGCACCTGTGTGTGTATGTTCTTGCCAGTGTAAATCATCGCCAACTCGCAGTCTGAGGAAAATAAAAAAAATATAGCAAGTACCACAGGTTGTGAAATCGTCAAAAAAATGATCGACAACCAGCCCTTCATCGTTAAACCCATAGAACATCAAGAAGAAAATGCCTGGTAAACAATAACGAAGAAATTTGATGTCATAATGACCAAAAGCAGAAAATCAAGAATCATGAAAGATAAATGTGCAAAGAATGTGCATCCAAAGAGAACCAAAACCTCAAAGAAGGATATGCGTGTACACCGTAGTTTAACTTTACCAAAAAATCGATGCAACTGAAAAATTCCAATAATCATCTTTAATGCTTGAAAGAAAACGATCTTTACACGAAAAGCATATCAAACTCTATCCGACGTAAGCGTAAAGCTATTAACAACCGATATGACGTGGAATCAGTTATAATAAGGATTATGAATTACGTGAAGCATAATTTTACAGAAAACAAAAAAGGACATGGATTAAAACAAAAAAGATTTAAATACTAAAATCCATGGAAACGAGGGACATTAAAACCATATCCAATGTTCTAATTCCCAGATGATCATAAAAAAATTAGGTTCCAAGTGAACCAATGTAGACAAATAGATTACTGTACTATATAAGAAACTCATAAGTATTAACTTTGAGTTATTTTAATACCTTATACCCCAGGGTTGTAGCCTAGCTTCTTTTTGTGAGAATTAAACTGTAGACTCTATATTCTGTTTTGTTCTTATTCAACAGTGCCACCGAGCCAATTTGGATGATTAACTCCAATTCTAACAAGAAAGTTGATTTGTGAAGCAAACAAAACAAGAGTAAATATAGAAGCTCCTAACCATGATCATTGGCAATAAGCTTCTGTGAAAATCTGTTCTCGTTCTATCCAAAGTAAACAGTACGTAATGAAAAACAAACTGGTGAAACCATTTGTACCCTAAATAGGTTTTCATACACATCAGTCATGCAAAACAAGGTTTAATTTGACTAATGTATGAACATTCTTCTATCAATATTTGTACCTCACATCCTTGACTTTGTATTTAAAACCATTTTCCTTCACTGAGATAAAAAAAAAAAAACAACATGATTCAATGATCACAACATCATACTTAAAACTGAACAATTAATATTTCAAAAATATAAATTATATCGGAATAAACACATCACATTATGACCAACAAGGAAACAAACACGGCAATCTGATTTGACAATCATTCTTGGTGCTATCATATTACAACTAGGGACGATTTGATTATGTAAACATTTCTTTCTGCATCATTGGAGCACCTGAATCACAATGAAATGTGTTTTTTTGTGATGAAAACATACATCCTTGGTTTTTTTGGGCTACTTAACTCAATCTAACCCTAGGTAAAAGAAATAAGTGTATTTAACCCCAAATTTCAATATATCAATGTTGAAGATATGGATGCCTTTACAAATTTTGGTTGTCTGACATAATAAGTATTTCTAAGAAAAGATATAAAATCCATTTAATCACTCAAATCTTTACACACACTTGTCTGCAAAGTCACCAGCCAAGAGTCTCTGATTGATTTTAAGGTTAAGGGGTTATTCCGAGAAAACAGTTTATTTTTTCACAAATTAGAGAAAAATTTATTTCAATCTTGAACATTTTCCATCTTTCATTTATTTAAACGTGTACACATTTAAACCACTGAAACTCTACATTTTTTATGTAAACATATGTTAACTTTTCTTATGAGATTCCACTACGTGCTATTAAGTTTCCTATGCTTATTAAACATACAAGGACTGAATAAATATTTCTTGAGTCTAATTTTCTGCATTAACGTCCTCAAAAAAATTTATATTCCCTTTGAAATATTCCCAGTGCTAACCTTAGAGAGAGAGAGAGGAATGTGTGGGACTAATATTGCATCTTTCAGTGGTCAGCAAAGATTCCATGACTCCCAACCTGACAACATAACCTTTGACAAAGTGCATTCGATTACTCAACTTAAACAATGTGTTCGGTGCTGACCGCAAGCGGTTTAAAGCCAATTTATTCTTTGCCTACCTTTATAAACCATTATTCAGGAAAACGCAAACAACTATAATGACCTAGAGCATTTGCATGTAAACAGAGTTTTCTAACGTGCGCCTTGTGATCAGTAACCAATTCCATTTAAATATGCAAGAAACAGAGGAAAAATGAAAAGCTATCCTTAACAAACCGAATAGAATAAACGAAGCACCAAAATAAACAACAAACCTAGTTTTGACCACACTGTGAAAATTCATATTTTGATTTATTGCGTTGAGAGAAATTTCTTGAAAAATCGATGAATACACACATTGCCTCGAAAATAAAACTATAACCCAATAACACAATGCGTAATCATATGACATTCTAAAATCTCTAATAATACTATTTTGAAGATTTATAATTCTCTCACCGATTATAAGTAAGAACCGAACATGATTAATAACTTCATTTTAAACAAAACTATATGGGAATCATATACACCTTACATCATAGATTCAAAAAATGTAAGAAAACTTAAACAGTAACTCATAAAACCCAAAAGTAAAACGTCAAAAAAAATGGGCACACCTGTTGATTTAACTCATGCACTTTGATCGTGGATCCGCAAAAAATACTTCAATATTTTAACAGAGATCAGCATCCCAAATGTGTTACTGTAAGAATTAATTCTACTGCATATACAGTGCTGGAAACACTGGAAAAAAATATTTTTTCTTCGAAGCAAAAAAAGGTTCAATCAGGTGTAGCCTCTTCGTGGTCTTGGTCAGAATTCCCAGGATCATGCTGTTTCCTGAGTCTTTAAATTACTCCATGTCCTCAGCGACCAGCTGCGCAGCCCTTCGCCTGATGCATGTAATTCCTTTTAAAGAGTCCCCAAGTCCTCCCGGAAGGACACATAGACAGAGCTGGAAACCCTTGGGACCAAGTCCTCTACTCACTGACTGAGGGTCTCAAAACCATGCTAACACTAAACCCGTAATTTAATAGCCCTTGTATTTAAGTTTCACAGTAGCGTACAAAACAATCAAGTAACTAAATGAATGAACTCCAAGATACAGAATATTACAAACATTAGGGATAATCATTCCAGCACACATACCAAGTGAACAAGTTTGAATATTTTCCCTCATTGTGAATCAACATGGACACAGTATGCAGGCAGCTAAAAAACAGCATGTATTTAAACGGGATACTAAGATTCCTGCAACACATAGAAAAATGGTATTTAATGTTAAATTAGAACAGAAACTCAAACCTCCCCGATACGTGTTTAGTAATTCATTTTCTTTTTGCTCCAATGTAATTAGGGATCCATTCTATGTTAACAACATATTTTTTTTATTAATATTTTCCTTTACATTTGAAGGCAAACATTTTTTATATTCCAAATTGCTTTGAATGACACTCCATGTAACATGATTAACGGGGCCCATCCAGTTCTCATTCAAACTACCTAATTTTGTATTGAGTTTTTATACATTTTTTTTCTCTGACAGAGAACTCCAAAAAATAAAACACGTGATTTAAGTGTGTGAATGCGATTTCTTTTTCCCAGATTTCTATATGAATTGAATCATGCCATAAATAAGTTATTGTTTTGAATAGACCACTGTGTCTCCAAAGGCTTCTTGCTATTTTTGTTTTCCAAGTTCTATAGAATCCAATGTAACTTGAAGAAAACCAAGTTTTATCAGTTAGTCCATGTCACTTAGCTGGCAGAATTAGGTTGGCCAGCCCTGAAAGTTGAGGCAGATCATGTACAAATCCACTGACCTAGTTCAAAAATCAGTCCACAACAGAGGGTCAGCCAGGTGAGCCGTTGGTTACAAATCCACCAAATCAAAACAACCCACAGTGTAAGCAGGTAGTAAAGATTGAAGCAGCTTCATGAACTGGTGTGTAGGCGCAAGTCTTGTGAGGATGACCCTTATTTAACGAAATGATTCTGAAGTAAATATAAAGCATTCTCTTTCTTTTGTTAAACATTCTGATTACATCAGTTTCTGACGCCTCTGCAAGTACTTGAGTTCTCGACTTGAGGCTATCGAAAACGATCCAATCATATCCATTCCCACATCACCCTTTAAAAAAAAAAAGTAGAGATTATATATTTCATGTCAGATGTAACAACATTTTGGCAAATGGAAAGCATCCTCAACACTCATTTCAACATAAACAAATGACCAGAAAGTACCAGGAACATATTTAAAAAATATTTAAAAAAACAAAGCTAATTGAGCCCAAATGTGCCATAGAACATGTAAAGACGATCAGAAATATTTCACAATGGCCTTGGAAAATGTCACAGACTGTGAAACAGGTGAACCTGTCTGGTGTGACCTGAAGCTTCCCGCAGTGACATTTAATTGAAAGTAACATCTCATGGGCAGAACTCCACCTCAACTGTGGGGCATGAACCGGCAACTGTCAACCAACTCCTGGATAGACATCTTATTTTAGGTGTGTTTGTGGACTCCACGCTTCAGTTTCACGTCCATAGAGCAGCCATGCGTGAACAGGCTAGTAAACGTTTAGGCGCGCGTATTACTTCCCGGCAAATTTAAACTGCTTTAGGAATCAGTGGGAAACAGTTTAAAGTAAGAAATGACTACTTTTTCAAATTTAAAACAGTTTCCCCGCAACATCCCTTCCATGGTCGCTGGAAGGGAACCAGAACGACTTTGCAATAAAACGTGGGCCACTGCATACACTTAACATCCCATGTAAATTGGTTACAGCCCTGTAAACCCGGCAATTAATTGACTGGGTAACAAGTAACACAGTCTTGATATACTTCATTCTGAAACTTGTAGTGCCAAGGTCCCAAGATTAGAAACATTTCATATAATTCCAGTATAATTGGTGTTCCACTTGAAAATCAGTGTGTGTGTAAAGAAATACTTGAGTTAAAATCAACTTTAAAATATAAGAACACAAGTGTCATCTCTACTTCAACAGGCTGGGCCCAAAGTTTCAACAGAACTCTAAGAAAAACAATAAAATAGACATATATACCTTTGGAAGACACCCCCAGAACCAAACTTGGATTGGGACTGCAGTCGAAACAGACATGCGTAGTGTTTTCTCAGCCTGAAAGGAAAAGCTTGAAACCCAGACCGACATATATAGAACGTGTTTCTGGTGGCCCTAGCCTTTTGGATCCAAGTTTGACCTAGAGAGTTTCATCTGGGTGAAGTGCAAAAATGTGCATGTAATACAAAAATCTCACATCAATTAGAAATAAACTGTGTGATTAGTTTAACAGATTGGCACACAGACCATGAATACTTAAGGTACCAAACTCCCAGTATTGTTATCCACTGCAGGCTAAAAGCTTCACAGGATACTCGATCACCAGCGAAAATCCACAGCCTATCAAAATGCAGGAACCTTCAACATGTAGTTCTTAAAACGTAGAAAAAATAGATCAACAACATTCCACCACTGATTTCCAGCACCTGAGCTCTGACATCAAAAATTGTTCCATAAAAATCTCTGCATTTATCCTCAAAGAATTTTTGAATGAACACCTTTTGGGCTTCAAAAGAGCTTGAAGGCTTCAAAAATCTCTGATCCCTTTCATCCAAATCCCAAACACGTCTGCCAAAAAATGTTCACCAAAATCTGAACACCACACAGCATGCCATATACCTGTCCGAATGAGCAATTTTGGCTCATATGCATTTCAAAAAGATACATTTCCTAAAAAAATGCAATGCACTTGAAAATATTGAACTGAGATCGTGATTTGTACAAAAGTCGAAGACAGGGTTCCACATATGTAAGTAGATCAAGATACCTTAAAGCAAATAAAAAAAAATTAGACCTCAGTAAGAGGCAAATACACCTCTTTGTTAGATATATGCAAGTAAGTCCAAGATGCAGGCCATATTGAACATCGTCTGTCTCTGATAGAAAATGAAGGTCATGCGTGTTCTTGCTCCATCCATTTGATCCTCCCTGCATGCATTGAGGCAACAAAAGACTGATCTCTTGATCAATGAGATCCAACACGACTTAACTCAGAACTGACTTCAGGGGCTGCAAGAAAAGCTTCACTCTGATGTGTCATGTGTGTGTGTGCTGTCCCTCCTGGGAAAACAGAATTAACTCCATCTGAACGCAAAAAACTCAAATAAAACAGTAACTCAAGAAGGCATGAACATGCAACAAGTTATCAATATACCTATTCTACTGACTACAACGTGAAGGAAAGACAAATCATTACTATAACATTAACACCAAATCAAGAGATGGTGCCGTAGTAAAACCAGTAACCAGATCTTCAAGAGCAGTCAGGGTCTTTTGCTTGAACAGTGTGTCAAAAATCTCCTTAAGTCGATCACCTGAACTGCAGAGCCCACAGATGTCAGAGCAAAAGCCTGTAAATGTTTAAAATGGAAAACCGAGCTCGGTCTCGGATAAACATTTATGTTTCCTTTTAATGGGTAAAAACACACTGCAAGTTAAAAAACAATTGAGCTGAATGTTACCGACCTTTGTCCATCAAAAAAGCCAAACATCTTAATTCGGTATTCGTCAGAGTTTAAACGTGGTCAAAATGATCAGAACCAGATCCCTGTCACCGAAAACGTGAGCTAGCTTTATCAAAAAACGAGAAAGCAGTCCGTGGATCGCTGAGACGACTGACAGACCGAAGCGACTTCCATCGAAAGCGCCAGCTCAGCGAAGCAGTGTGCTGGGCTTTTCCCTCAGCGGGCGCCGCGATCAGAATGAACCAAAAACACTGATGATCCAGAAAGTGCCGTTTCAAGACGCTTCATGACTGCAACAAAAAAAGATTTATGAAAAAAAAAAGAAATAACCTTGAAAAAAAAAAAAAAGATCTTGGAAAAAGGTTGAACTTGTATCAACCTAAAAGGTGATCACCCAAAAAGGTGTTCGCCTTTACAAAAAAAAACGTCATCACCCGTCGGTCCCTGGCTGATCGACGTGTTAACCAGGCAAAGGCGCCTTCAAAGATCAGGGGTGCACTGACCGTTCGATAAACCTGCGACTGTACTGAATCATGAAAATAACCAAATGACCGACTGCCAGATCACCAATAAAATTCTATACAATCCAAGTGAAGGCCAATCCCAGGATCATGGAACACTTCGTGAAGTCGGTGGATCGCCAAAGACAGACGTCGCAGCGAAGATCCTGCGCAATCATCAGTAATCCGTGGAAAACAAAAACGGGGGTTACCTTAAAACCTTCACCTTCCTGTAACCTTCGTGGAAATCTTGTATAAAACGTCACACAAGGACTCAAGGAAAGTACAACAATGACATCCATTGAATCAACTCAATTACATTTATGAAGGCTCTTTAAAATAGCATTTTTAAACATCTCTGTCAATGTCTTTTGTTAACCTTAATCCAGATTTCACCCTGAAATAGACACACATTTTCAAGGCAACAAGTAACATTTCTCCCCTGAAATGCTCAAGACAGCCCTAATAAAAGATGGTTCTCCTTTTAACGGTAAAATTGCAGATGACCAACGCCTGATGAAAACAAAAGTGCCCCAACGAACACCTCTCATCAATTAAACAAATATAGAATTTTACGACAATAGTGTAAACATAAACAAACCTTAAAAACATCAATGGTTTATTTATGAAATATGAATTCTATAAACACAGCTAAAAAAAAATGAAAGTTCTCCTGAAGACACACATTTGAATCATCTTAGCCCAAAATCCTCGCACACTGGGTCACCTCGAAAATAACTAAATTTTAAATAAAAAGATATAGACATCGCGGAGATCTATAAGGTAAGAGTAAAAATCAAATCGCCGTATCCAATTATTTACTAAGGAAGAACTGAAATATTACGAATCTTTGCAGAGGTATTACAGTTTGGAGCAAGATCAATAATCTCCCCAGTAAAACATCCACATTATTGTAAAGTCTAAAAAAGGAATGCCATGAATGCCCCCAGGAAGGCAGAATCTGGTAACTGGAACCTCTATATACATATAGTTTATAATTTTTATAGTTTGATAGTTTCATTCATGCAAAAAAAGGTGGGTCCTTAGTGACTGAATTTGAAAACAAGGACCTTTGGCCCGAGTTCCTGATCAATGACACCCAGGTTACTAATAAGGATCAAAATGGTATTTAAGTTTCCATAAAATTCATGAATTAACATATGTATTAGTGAGGGCCGCATTGAAAAATACCATTAAATTAACCATCAAACCTTTTATCCACAAAATATGAAAACCACAAAACAAGTTTAGCCTTGATAATCTCATGCAAAAAAATTCCTCACAAAACGGGTGGATTATAGCAACTCATCAGAACCACCAAACATATGGGGCACGTAACAATGAAACTATTCATTAATCTCGAACATACCTGAAGGTAAGGTCGCTGAACTGACGAAACTGGAAAAACAACAATTTAAACCTGCCGGAAGTAACCAAAACATCAAATAATCTGAATGGATTTGAGGCAAGTTCTAGCTTAGAGGTTCACTCAAATCCACCTTCTTGGCACTTAGTTCCCCATCAACAAGAGCCCAATAGCACAAACAAGATCAAAACCACATTTGTAGTACTTGAGCAAAATCTAGTCACCTTAAAAAACCATACATTTAAGAAAACTTTTTAATTATATATGCATTTCAAATGCGCAAAGATCCTCAAAAATTCTTAACACAGCTGAAACATATCACATCACAACAACATACATATTACTGACCCATCAAACTGATTTCCGCGTAGAGTGACTGTGGTGTATGGGAGGTATGCACCAACTGCACTTTACTCTCTGGAAGCAACAAACGTGCAGATGTCCCACAGAATCCGTGTGAAATGGATGATGTATATCAATAAAGCAGATTCTCAAGGTGATCTGGGGAACCGTAGGGGAAAACGTTTTGAATCAAACATTATTCCATACTTTCCAAAAGATGAACTGAAACACTGAATCAAGAGTGCTGCTCTCTTTGACAGAGGATCAAAGTTATGAATGCGGTACCCTCTCTTTTAAAACTCATCCCATCGCGGTAAAACCCTTTATCCGCTAAAATGCCTCTAAATAGAATCCCACGTATAGATGTAGCAAAGAGATACCTTAAATATATGAATCACTTGTTTCAATCTTTACTTTACTCCACCTCTACACAGGTGATTCTGTACGAAATCCTTTAAACCAGAAAACATATCAGAGCGCCATTTCAGCACGATTCATGC
Organism: Nephila pilipes; assembly: GCA_019974015.1. NCBI lineage: Eukaryota > Metazoa > Arthropoda > Arachnida > Araneae > Nephilidae > Nephila > Nephila pilipes. The sequence continues at coordinate 1,740 of BMAW01010766.1, read as the reverse complement.
AAGAAACTGGGAACGTTACTCACATTAGCTCCTTTCAAAGGCGAACAGCAGTTACATCCAGATTGAATTGCCTGAACACAATGCTCGTACAAAAACGGATAATTGATCCCCACTTTGAGTCCTTTAAAGCTTCTTCTACGAGGACAAAGCACCCCATTTCAAAAAAAGCTACAATGACCCCCTAAAAAACCATCAGCCCACACAGTCTTACAACAGAGGCCCAGACCAGGCCACTTGAAAACCCCCAAAGTTTCTAGCTTCTCAATAACATTTCTTAAGTTAAAATATTGGTTTCTTCAACCAATTACAGTCCTATAAAAATCTAAAAAAACGGAAAGATCCTCACAATGACACAAACTGTAGCCACAAACAATATGTGTGTAAGTGCACCTTCAAAGTGAAATCTCATTACTCATCCAAAGCATGCTACCATATAACCTATAGATCGCATCCATCCAGAACTGAGGCAGTGCCGCACCTTAATGACCCAAAAGGAAAGTTCCCGCAACTCTAGTCTCATCATCTTTAATAACATCACAGCAATATTTCCATAAAACCGGCGTGGATCGACTGGTTTTCATCGCCCATCCAGACACCAGCCTGATGGCTAATGCCGATGGATCTTTCACTTCAACACATGGCTTCCAGCGACAAATACTGACAAATTCTCGGAGATGACACTTCCCGTCCTCTAACTCCTTCCATACCACACGAACTGGTGAACTTTGAGTCTCAACAGATTTAAGGTGCATGACATCAAGGCTCTAATTTCTGATCTCAAGGCTAAATTCAAGGATCGGTCTTTAGTGACATCAAGGATCGAATTCTCAGCTCAAGGAAATCTACCAGCCATAAGCCCATAGTCATGACCACTAGTTTATCGTTGCCCCGTTTCTATACATACAATATATATGTGTAAATATATATATAATTATATCAGGTTCTTTCATCTTGTTTGCTTTCATATTAGAATTTCTATCGTAATATAACTCTGGAACTGAACTATTACATTTCCATTGAAATTGAGTGGAATTGGTTCATCCACTGCTTTCTGAATGGGATACACTTTTGTTATATTTTTATCTAAATTTATGAAATACAGTTAATTTTCAGTAAATAATAATTTGCGTTATTTATTCAATTAAACAAAATGTTGTATGATTTTAAGGAATATTGTAACACATCAATCAATAACTCTCGAGACTAACATTGAAAACAACATTTTTTTTTTGCAAATTTTTTTTTTTTATTCATCAACAAAACACCTTTTGTTAATCACCTTTTAGGGTGATACAATCGTTCCAACGCTTTTCCAAATCTTTTTTTTTTTTTTTTTCGCAAGAAATCTTTTTTGTTGCGAGTAAATAGCGATAAACAGCTTTCTGAATCATCAACTCATTGCTGTTTTTGTTCCATCGAAAGCAATCGCGGCACCCACTTGGAAAAAACCTTTTTCACTTCACTTCAAAAAACCTTTTTCAGTAAATGCACTTCCATATGATATCTGTGTCATCTCAGCAATCTCACGGAGCTTCACTTTACGATCTTTCATTATAATTTTTATCACATCACTCACATTTTCCGGTGTAACGGCTTCCACAGGTCTACCCGAGCCTTCCGCTTCAGTTGTGTCGGTACGACCACGTTTAAACTCGGCAAAACACCGACAAATCGTTGCTTTTGATGGACAAGTGTCCGGGTAACATTCTTCAATCCATTGTTTCGCTTGCACGGTGTTTT
>BMAW01010762.1:0-15899 GCA_019974015.1 Nephila pilipes | reverse complement strand
ATAAGTTTATGAAAATTCAACGTTGCGAGGCACCGCAATAGACTTCAAATCGAAAAACCGGTTAGTCTTTTATATTCAAAAGCATCAATTATAAGACATCAAGAGATCTTTAAATCTTCTGAAATTGTCATTCTCATATTTATAGTTGTCCATATACTTTTGGTGCAAGATATATTGTATTAATTCATACTTATTCTTGTCCAATATTCAAACAAACATTTGACCATTTCATTTTATACTCGTAATTTTATATATATCATATATTACTTTTATCATTCTAGCACTTTTGTTTTAATTGTTGCTTAAAACCACCAGCCCATATATTTACAAGATACGCTATATGCAAAACATAGACGACGGTATTAAGAGATGTGTTATGATGAGCTCTCACATTTAAGTATAAACTAGACTAACGAATTTCTTTATGACATTTAAACCCTAACCTACTTTACAGAAATACGAACTGTGAGGCATTTTTAATCAAGCGTATCTCACACAACTCGCAATGCTAGCAATAATGCAATACATTTTATTCAAGCGTTAAGATATTTTTTATTGGCGTTAATGGTGTTCTATTACTTATTTATTATATTTTGATGAAAACCCAGTAACAAAAAGTAACTGATTAAAATGTGGAATAATAATAATCTTTAACATTAAGGTGAACTCGGAGAATTGGTTTAATAACTACGTGCATTGAAGCTGTATGAGAAAATTTTCTTTTCCTCTAATGGAATAAAAATACTTTCGCCAATCTGGAATAAACATTATTTTGTTTAAGATTACGAGCTTTATTCTTGTAAAAAATCTCAGTTCATCACTTTATTTATTTTTACAAGTTGCAGTAGCGGAAGCAGTCATATCGTAAGAATTTCTTCAAATTAATATAAGTAATAACAATTTCGTCAAAAATATATAGTCAATTTTCCAAATGATATTTCGAGAAAATCACCAGTTATTAGAAATTACTACACTAAATGACAACATCTAGTGGATAGTAGTGTCTTCCAATAAACTGTAATGAAATAACAAAAGGCCTAAATGAACAAAAGCAACTCTAGAGTAAGTAAAGTTTTTCCAGAATTACAAATATTTTCAAATACAATGTCATTAGTCCCTTTAGATAAATGTAAAGGAAACGAAACTAACAATTATAGTTGAAGTTAGAATTTTTCAATCATCCCTTCACCGCACTCCCTCTTTCTAGACCTCAGTACAAAAAGAATCAATTCGTGGCAAATTGTAATAGTTGACATTAATTTAGATTGGGATATATCAGGTCTAAATCGGGGTTTACCAATCGTTTGTGTGTGTGTGAATCAATTTAGTGTCAACTTATAGTTCCCTCTAATTTTATTTAGCTGATTAGTTATTTCCTCGAGTCAAGGCTTATTTTTGCGAGTTGTTTGTTTGTAATAATATTTATTTGAATCAAATAATTTTTTTCAGTTTTTCTCGTGAGTATGACTCTAGTCCCAGAATCTCAGAAAATAGTTAAATATCAAGAGAGATGGAGGCTTCACAAACATATGGAAATATATTTTTTGGCTATTGATCATCAGATTCAGTTTTTCGTACAGTAAACTCTCCGAAATTTAAATTCATTGAATGAATGTAGTCCAACCACAAATTTGCTGGAGACAGTTGATTAAGGCTTCATTGTGGTTCACATGAGACTTAACAATACTTAACATAAAGTGTTATACTCAGTTTCACCTTAATTTGGCAGCAGTGGGAAAGGTTGTACCAATAAGCTTGAAAGATAGTTCTACCTTGTTTCTTAATTTAAGATAAAAAAAAAATACATAGAAATTTGTTAAGAAGTGTGAAACATAATAAAACTTATGATGTTAATGATATATTTCAAGTTTATAACATTTTTAAACAATTTATTTTTTTATCATAAGCGAATGAATATATACCGAACAGTGACGTGATAGATTTACAGGTTGGCTAAAAACCGGTTTTCAAGGTTACGTTTCTGGCGAGCTTTCTACGTTTCCACACCTATTTGCACCGTTCGTTTTGCGTCTTTGTATCGTTCATATTAACAATTTTTATCTCTCCTGCTATTCTCTTCTTTCTTGTTTGACATTCTAAACACGCCTGAAGAAGTAATTTCTCCGATCACTCAGTATACAGCATCAAATTGATAAAAATTTATGCGAAGTGAAACATATTGAACGGTAGAGTTATGTTAGAATTGAACATATTGAATGAGAGGTTATGTTTTCAATACGACCAATTACCATGGTTTATGAACTCTTACGAAGACCATACATCCAACAGCATTTTAGTTTTATCTAGCGTTCGTTGAATTCTTTTTTTCGTTTTTTCTCATAACTGTTTCAGATTTCGAACAATAGTGTGCATAATTATTTCAGAAAAACAAAATTTATAATCTCGTTTTAATTGAAGTTTTAAATATATATATTTCTAATATATACCTTTAAAAGAATTTTTTCACGGGGACTTTCGATCGAAAAAGAAAATGTTTCGTTTGAAGATTTCCCTTCTGAAAGATCCGAGTTATCCTCAGAAGCAGGAGAGGAAGAAAAAATTTAATTGTTATTTTAAATAAAACTGTATATGTATTTCTACACAATTTGGTTATTAAGTTTATAAATATAGTTTTGTCATTGTAATACGAAAATTGTGTGCTGGGTGGTTATAATTAAAGTTACACTATTCAGAGACCTGCAGAATCTGTTCTGCTTATTGGAATTTCAGGAAATTTGGAATATATTCTATATGGACCATCGGAAAAAGATTTTTGCAACAAAAAAATTAGTACAAATTTTGACCAGCAAGTGGTTTTTATCGAATATTCCTTATTCAAATCCATAAAACCTCTATATAAACTTCCAATCATAACCAGCGAATCATTCAGCTTGTGTTTGTCATCGTTAATCATGCCCTTACAAAAAAAAAAAAAAAAAAAAAAAAGATCAAGCTTTACTGGTAAAACTGTTTTATCAGACCGGCAGTAACCACTTAGCTGCTCTGCATGAATATCCTCGTATAAAAGATCTGCGAAAAGGCCCGATATCAAGAATTCGTTTAAGGAAGATGATCATGAAATTTGAAGAGACTGGAGATTTGTGTGGGTTTCCCCGAAGAAGGCTGGAACTGGTTGGGACTGAAAGTATCGAAAAAGTAACTACTGCCGTGGTTGAAGAGCCTCCAGTTCCATCTATTCTTGAGCAAGTGGTCTATGAGTATCAGGCGAGTTGGAAATTCCGTGGTTGACATTATGAAAAATTCTGCGATCCATTTTAAAATGGTATCCGTATTAAGATCCACGTGATGCAAACGCTGAAACCCCAAGATCACTAAACTTTTCTTGCTTAGCGAGAATGGAAGTTGATGACGCGTTGCCTAGGAAAATTTTATGGTCAGATGAGGCATTCTTTTATTTAGATGGAGCTGTGAATAGTCGAAATTGCCGCATTTGGTGTACTTCACCTCCTACTGTCCTGCATCAACAATTACTGCATTCTGTTTACGTGACTGCTTGATGGAATGTACTGCTGATTTTATCTTCGGAACTTTTTTCTTTGAATCTCTCACTCCACATGGCCCTAAAAGATGCTCTGTCACAAGTGCATGGTACAATGAACTCCTTCAACAGCAGGTCAGTCTTACTTTACAGGTACGGCAATGTTTATAAACCCTCATATTAAGCACCACGTCAAAGCACTACTTAGTGCTCACTTTGGCAAATATAGTGTAATATCCGGACATTTTCCGAATGCATGGCATTCTCATTAAGCCTATTTAAATCCCTGTGATTTCTGGTTGTGGGGATTTCTAAACGACCGTGTTTATAGAGGAGGAATTAGGACTTTACCTGAGTTGAATACTAGCATTATACTCCTTGTGAGTTGCTTCGCTCTACCATTGAAATCGCAGTAATGCGATATCAACACGTTATTGATGTCAGTGGAGCACATATTGAGCATATTGTATAATTGAATAAATTTTAACGATTATAACATATTTTTTGTTCTTCTTTGGGCACCACGTTTCCTTCTAGTGATCAAAATACGAACTAATTTTTTTTATTGCAGAAACCTTTTTGCCATAGTCCATGTAGCATATATTCCAACTTTCATCAAAGTTCGGTAAACAGAATGGGTTTCACAGGCCTCTGAATAGTGTAACTTTATTTATAAACCTCCGGATTGTATAAAAAGCTATACTTATATCAATTGACATATTTTCGCACAAATTATCACTCTTAGAAATAAAAATACATCGTCATAAAATTCAAATTTTTATCAAAATTGTTTTGTAATTAATTAAAATAATGTAATTTTTTATGAAATTATTTATTATTTCTTCGAAGGAATACGAAACAGCTATTGTTCAGATACGATGTCCTACGGGGCGATGGTATATAATGTATACTGGTTCTTAAAAATCAGGAAATAAATAAAAATTAGTTTCACCGCTTGATTTTTCAGCCTCTTAACATTATTATAAATTCATATAAGATGGATTTTAGCCCTTCAAAGTGTTAAGTCATCCTTTAAAATTTCGTAAGTTATTAATATCCGCTAACGCTTCATGCCTTTTTGAAAGAAATACTGTATCTCAGACTAAATAAAAAAAAAATACTAATGTCAAAATTGTTGTTGATTCCTTATATCTTTTCAAAAAACAATCTCTGTATTTCTTTACACATCTAATAAAATAAAATCGTGTATGTTTATTAGAGTAGCAGATTCCTTTATGTATCGATTTGTCCGACCTTGGTTGTATTCAGATTTCATTTTCAAATGGACTGCTTACGGAAAAAGATTTACGGCCAATATGCTTAGAGCTCAAGCATTTTCTAGAAGGGTTTGTACCAATTCACCTGTTAACTAGAAACTATTATGAGTACTTTTAAATAACTAGACTATTTATATAAGATTAAGGGAGTCTTTTTTTAATTTCAAACATAATCATTTTTGATACAGAAAGCATTCGTCCTACTCTCTTTAGTTGTAGAGCATTTGATCAGAACTAACAAACATCAGAGTGAACAAAACGCGGTGCAGATGTCTAATAACATACAAATGGAACTGATTGATTTTACCATTCTTAAAAACAAAATATTACGAGTTTTTCTTAATTAAAATGCTTCTGACGTGTTTATTTTTTGGAACACATTACCACGTGAACAATGCCCAGAACAAAAAAAAAATTTCAAAAAAAAATTATATATGTCGCTTTGGAATAACATATAGATGTGAACAAGCATTTATATCAATGAAATTGGTTCAAAGCAAAACAAAGTCGCAGACAACTGATTCAAGTATGATAAATTCTCTGTTGTTCCCTTAGTAACAAATTAAATACCAAACATTAAAATTTTAGGGAAATACGAATAGGTTTAAAACGCTCGTTAGTGGTAAATAATGTTTATATGCTATAATAGATATTGTTTTATATATAATTAAATCATTTAAAGAGTTAATTATTTCTATAAACTCACTTTCATTAAAAAGGTTATTTAACATACGAGGCTTCGAGACTAAAATAGGGAAAAGGATTTTATAAAAAAAATGCTTTAATGAAAATTATATTCCAAAGAATAACATTTTTTTTTATCTATATCGGGTAAGTCAAAATTTTATTTACAAATAACAGAAAAGCGATGTTGGTGGTCGAATCAACGTTAAAATGTCAAAAGAATTGCTGAATTAATATACCGTTTCTTCAAAGACAATCAAGTGCCATTCCTTCCACTACTACTGCTACTACTACTTATATTAATAATAAGCTTTTTGGACATTAAATTAATTTGAAACTTAAATTCTAATTTATCCACTTTAGATGTCGTATAGAGTTTGAAATGACATTTCTCAGACGTCGTTCTTGTGTTTCTGGAATTTAAATAAGTGGTTTGCCAACCCAAAGTTTTTATATGTAATTCTTTTTTTCTGCGCTTTAAACAAAATAACAATTTTCAACTAAATATTAATTTAAAATTTATGAATTAAAAATAGAAAAAGAGGCTATTATGCATTTATAATTATAAAATATTACATCAAATTATATAAATTCAATAATAATTTTATATTTATGAATTAAAAATAAAAAAAGGCTGTTATGTATTTATAAATATTAAATATTACAAGAAATTATGTGAATTCAATATTAATTGAACAATAATAAAAATTAAATTATCCTCTTACGACTTCCTTACCTTGTTTGTATTATGGTTAGTATTTCTTATTTAGCTACATTTTTTAAAAAATATTTCACAGATAGTAAAAAATAAGAAGCTGGATATGGAAGTCCGTAGTAAATATACAGATGTCGAGCTATTTCCAAACGAAAGTCCCAGTCACAGTAGAAAACAGAAAGCCTTCTTAGAATTACTCTTGGAGCATCATTTGAAAGACCCGTCTTTCACTGAAGAAGACGTCAGAGAAGAAGTGGATACCTTTATGTTTGCAGTAAACTTTCTTAAGCTTCATTTTTATTATACTATTGCATATTGCATGTTCTTGAAGTTTTTGAATTAAAAATTTTTTTCTGTTTCCCTTTCAGGGTCATGATACTACAGCTATGTCACTCAGCTGGGCTTTGTACTGTTTGGGGCAGAATCCGGAAATTCAGCTGAGAGCTCAGGAAGAATTAGATCAAATTTTCGAAGATGATATTAGCAGGGATGTAACACGCGAAGATATAACCAGGATGATATATCTTGAATGTGTTATTAAGGTAAATGGGCAATATTTAGAGTATAGTGAATACTGCTATGCAAATGTTTCGATAAAAATTACAAACTGACAATCCCCGCAGATACGCATGCATCGATTACACCCTGAAATGATTCAAAATATAAGGGGCGGAAGTCCATTTAAGTTAATTAATAATTTCGAATAAGATTTAAAGAGTTTTAATTGATTATACACTCTATAACATAAAAAGAGCTGCATATATATATACAGTGTGTGTCCATAATTAAACGATCCTACTTCAAAATTGTGTACAGACGAAACTATTGTTCAGAAAGTTATAAAATTCTGTGTACAACATAAAGAAGGGATGGGAATTTGTTTGAGCGAATAAAAAAATTAGTTCAAAATTTCGCCACAAGAGGGCGTTTTAATGGAGATCATATTTAGCATACATTAATACTTAGCATACATTTATGACAGTTTACAAATTTTGTTACAACAATAAATGCTCAACATGATGACCATCATTTTCAGCTACTATTTGAAGTCGTAAGATAGCATGTTCCACCGTTGACCACAGTGTGTTCTGGGAAATGTTAAGAACATGTCGTGAAATACTATCTTCAAAATCAGGTAAAGTTCTTGGTTGATCACAACTTACCAGCTGTTTTAAATGGCCCCAAAGCCAAAAATCGTATGGATTGTTGTCAGGTGATCGGGAAGGCCACAGATGACGAAATTGGCTCCTGATCACACGTTCTTCTGACAGTTGAACGAGGCACATCCAATGCTTCTGCCACACGGCGAACACTTGTACTAGCCTGCAAGTTGGATGATTTGTCCTCTTCCACCTGAAGTGCAACTTTCTCTATTGCTTCCGCAGAAACAGGTTTTCTTCCTCTTCCAGAACGAACATTCAACGATTCTGTTTCTTCAAATTTGGTTGCCATTAATCGAAGATTTGTAGCAGTCAATGGACCTTTTCGCATCCCCTTTAAAGTCCGAAATTTCAGTAGAGAAACTATTGTGGAATTATCGTTTTGATAGAATAACTTTACTAACAACGCTCGATATGGTAAACGTAATGATATTCTGATTAGCAATACCGAGCACACTGAAAATAAACTAATCTCCCGTGAAAGTTTATTGCTTTTATAACAGTTGCTGTGTGACGTCGAAAAAATTTGCATATTTTCGTCTTCCTTCGTGTAAATCCTTTCAAAATTAGTCATCGAAGAAGTTTAATTAAAGTTTGCAGTTCATTTTAGAGATTGTGTTTTTTAATGAGTATCAGTTATTGTGTTACCGTGTCCTGTGGATAAAAAAGAGATAAAATACAAATAGAAAACCGGTAATAAATGTGGCCTTCATTCAAAAGTGGCGAAATTTTGAACTAATTTTTTTTATTCGCTGAAACAAATTCCCATCCCTTCCTTATGCCGTACACAGAAATTTACAACTTTCTGAACAATAGTTTTGTCTGTACACAATTTTGAAGTAGGGTCGTTTAATTATGGACACCCGGTGTGTATATATAAATATATATATTCATTCTATAACGAAAAAAAAAAAAGAACGACTCACCAAAAAGAAATTGCCCGATTGTAATGAAATTACGTATGCAAAGACATGATCGAACATGAAAATGATTAAAGTTTGGTGTCCAATGAATGAATACCTAGAGTAACAGTGCATCGGAACTGCCTACTCAGCAGGTGTATATAAAAAGCGTTTCTCAATGTAATTATCTGATGTATTGCGATTTAGGATACCTTTCAAAGACTGAAAAAATGCCTCCCATCAGGATTCGAGCTTTTTACGAACAACTGTCAAAGTTTGAAAGAGGTCGTATCATTGGATTGATAGGGGAGGAATCGGCAATTCGGAGAATCGCTCATCGTATGTTTCGAAGCGTTGCGGCGATTAAAAGATGCAGGCAAGAATTGGTGGTCAGTGACAGATTTCAGTGACATGATGGTAGCGGTCGACCTCCGGCCACGACAGATCGGGAGGAAAGAGTGATTGTCAAATCATCTGTCACAGCGTATGTTTCATCGTTATCAAACAATAGACGTACGATCCGCACACGAGTGTCCACCATGACCAATCACAGACGTTTGATAGAGTGAAATATACGCTCGTACCGACTGCTACGCAACCTGCCACTCATGCCATCACACTGTCGAGCCAGATTACAGTGTTGCTTGGCTGGATCAGATTAGAATGATACTTACTGGGGACATATAGTGTTTTGCGACGAATCCCGCTTCCAACTGTGTCCTGACGATTATCGAAGATGTGTCTGGAAGAGTCCGGAACAGAGTGCCGATCCTGCTATCACTATTGTGCCCCACACAGGTCCTCAACTAGGAGTTATGGTCTGGGGTGCCATTTCCTTTGATAGCTGGACCCCTTTGGTCGTCATTAGAGGCACACTTGCAAGGGTACGTTGACGACATTCTGAAACCTGTTTTCCTACCGTTCCTCTTGCAGTACCCTGAACTTACTTTTGAGCAAGATAATGTCAGTCTACTTAAGGCTAGTTAGTTCTTGTTCCTATGAATGCTTAGTCGTTGCTATGAACTGTTTTACAGTTTGTGAAACACTTCCTTTGCTAGCTAGATCTCTCGCCAATCGAGCATGTCTGGGATACGAAGGGAAAGCGACTGCATCTACCATTGAATGTTGATGACCTAGCCCAACATTTGGAGTAAATTTGTCCAGAAATACCGAAAGAGACCATCAGGGAGATTTATTACTCTATGTCGCGTTGTGTGGTAGCTTGCATCCAGGCTAGAGGTGGTTCTACACATTATTGAGTTCGTTACTTTGTAACTAAGTAACTCTGAAAGAATTCATTCAATTTTTCTAAAATTTTTATCATTTTCTATTCTGTGCATAATTTTTCTATCCGCAAATTTTTTTCTCCTTCGGACAAGTCCTTCTTGTGCGTCATTTTTCTTGTTATAGAGTGTTTATCAAATGTGGACTTTACGAAATTTAAGTTTCAAAAATGGGATTTGAAACAGTATAGAAAATTTATTTCGAAAGAGGAATTAATTTTGATGGTATTTGCTTAGGAAATGAATATAAAAAAAAACATAATCTTTGTTCGAATATCATTTGTAACAGTATAGTTTTATATTTATTAATGATTTGCTCAATATAATTAAGCTATGAAATCCCAAAATAATTTTCTTTTTAAGTCGGAAAATTCTAAAAAAATTAGAAAAGAACTTTAATTAGTATAGTTTTGCACCCTTTATCAACTTATCCATCCATGACGCAACATAGAAGATTCATTCTAAATTAACCATTTTCAACTTTAGTATAAGAATTTAACACTCCATTTATACTAGCACATTGATGATAGTAGCAACTATATATCAGCCAATAGATGCATTATTGGACTTCTTAACGTAATAAGGATTGATTCAGTGTTCTCATTGGCCTTATAACTTTGAATATATTAATCTGGTACCGAAAACACGTGCAGTATATTTTTACGTTATGATATTTAATTTGCAGTAGATATATTTCCCTCTTCATTAAGAATTGTTTCTTTTTTTATTTATTTTGTACATATTCAACACATTAGTGTTAGTTCGATTTAAGAAACACATTCACTTACAATAGCTACTAACACACTATCTCTATGTGAAGGTGAGAGAGAGAAAAAGGAATTATGAACTCATTTCGAACTAAGATGACGTAATTGTGCAACATCAATTTATTCTTTATTTTTTGATGTATTCATTAAATTAGGATCAATAAAGCTTTCAGCAAATTAAACATTTCTTTAAGTTTTTGTACTTCCCCAATATCAGCCACACAAGCAAGACATTACAAGATCAAAGCTGATAAAACAAGCTCACCTTAGGATTCAAAAGTTACTTGACAAAAAGTGAGAGAGCATGAAATTGAGAGGAAGTGGTTGAGGTTTGATAAACGGCTTTGATACGAGAGAAGAACGAGGTAGTCCCGAAATTTTGATCATTCAGTAATTAACAGGTGTTCTTGATACTGCCACAACATGTGCGATTCTAAGAAATGGTAGAATGAAAGTTGTAGTATGTTTCGCGAGATTATTTTTTTTATTTATTTTTGCTTTAAAACGAGAAAAATATTTAAAAAGAACGAAAATTTAAAAGAAGAAAAATTTTTCATCACTTACTCACACACATGCACATATATATGAACACCAAAAAAAAATGTTAAAATAAAGGAGAGGGAATATGATTTAAACCTTTAAACCACAGAATAATGACGCGGTTACAACCTTAAAGACATTGCAATTAATTGGACCCACGTAATAGTGTGATTTTATGTATATCAATCTCTTTTACATTAAATAGACTCGAGGCGTTACGAACTGTTAATGAAAGGGATCCTATTATAATTTTGTTGATGCATTCAGTGTTATTACAGGATCACTGATGAAAGATTCTCAGGATTTCAAAGTAAAATATTTTCCTACATTACGTGTAATTTGAGTATTTTCTTATTTACATTAGTCAAGATAAATTATCTGTATTATAATGAATTTTCTTTTACATGTTTTTCACAGGAAACTTTTCGCTTGTATCCTATTGTACCATTCATTGCAAGGGAATGTAACGAACTTTTCACAGTCTGTAAGTTCTCATTTAATTGTAGTTTAATACTATGAAGTTGAATTGTACATGATTCGCTTGAGTAAAAAGTTTTTTTAATTTTTAATGAAGCCATGCATCGTCTCCAAAGTTTCAAAAAATGTTCTTCTAGATGTTGTCAAAATACATCGATATGAAGCATTTTAAATAATGATAGAATAATTTGTTTTAATATGACAGGTTTTGTAAATGCTGAGAAATATTCCTTAAAAGCTTTAATAGTTCCATAGATATGGAAGAATTCCACTATGCATATATAAAAAAAACTTTTTCTCCTTTTATATAGTATTTCTAGTTTAAGGCTTCATAAAAAAAATCTCCATAACAATTCAGTGCAAAATATTTTATTTCAGTTACTTATCAAAATACACTGGTGTAAGAAATTAAGAGAATTTTCATATTTTATCTACGATCTCCAGAACTACTGTACAGATTTAATAAAATTTGGTGTGAACATAGGTTGATATAATACAAACAAAATAAACATGTAACAGTTATAACAGACACACATGTTTGTGCGTAACACTCATGGGAGTCTCAAGGTCTGAAACAGCGGTTGCAGAATTCACAAAAGAAATGGGTTATTAGGGGGTATGGTCCCCTCTTACAGCTATACATGCCTTGCAGTGTAATGTCATACTGGAAATAAGGCAGTTTATCATTGCCTGTAACAATTGGACCCACTCATTCACCAACACTATTTTCAGTTCTTGGATGGTTCTCGGAGGGATGTTGCGAGTTTCAATTGCCCTCCCCAGACATACTCTACAGAATTGGGGTCTGGAGACGTGGCTGTCCAATCCATCCGGCGAATATCCTCACTTTCGAGAAATTCGTCGACCAGAAGAGCTCTATGTGGTCTCGCGTTATCTTCCATTAAGATGAACTCCGAGCTCACTGCACCCCGGAAAAGGCGAACATAGGGCTCTAAGACCTCATCCCTATACCTCACACCAGTCACAGAGACTCTTTCAAAGATGTGGAGAGGTGTGCGGCCATCCAACATGATGCCTGCCCAAACCCTTACCCGCCACCGCCATAATTGTCGATTTTGCTGACATTGGAGTGTAGGTAGCGGGTCCCTGGCTCTCTCCATATCGTACTTTCATATGGAGAAAGCCATGAAACTTCTCTTAATTTCTTACACCAGTGTACTAAAATTAGTAAAAAACTATCGGCTTTTTTTAAAAAATTACGTGAAAACTTCATATATTAATTTCGAGATATCCATTATTTTAACAAAATATTCACTCAAAAAAGAATTAGTTCATTTCCTACAATACATTAATTATCGTTTACAAATAAGGAAAAACATCAAACATAAAATTCATATATCAAAATATCGAACTCATACTCATATATTTTTATATATCAAACCTAATTTCAAACATCAAATGCCATGTAAATTTATTTTAAAAGATCTCTAATCATTACAAAATCATATTTCTTAATCATTATATTCCTAATTATTACAAAATTACATTCCTAAATCAAATCCATACAAAATAAATCATTACAAAATCCTCCTCGAAAAATAAAACATTACAAAATTGAATCAAAATTACAAACTAAATCTTTACATTATTTATCATTAAATCCATACAACATTACATTCCCAATCATTAAATCCATTGAAAATTACATTCCTAATCATCACATAATTAAAGCATTTTTAAATCAAATCCGTACAAAATAAATCATTTCAAAATCCTTTTTAAATAATATATAACAAAATATTACAAAAGAATCAATTCTCACAAAAATAAATCCTATTTCTTGTTTCAAATAATAAAAATCAAAATAAAACATCCGTTGAGTATACTGTCTTAGAATATCAAATATTCTACTCATCATAATAGACAACACAAACATAAAAAAATTATTTGTTGACATACTTAAGATTTTAACGTTTAATCCATAAAACACTCCTTTAAAATTAGCACATTCAATAATTTTCAATCCTCTCACAAAATAAATAATTTTCTGTTTCAAACAATAAAATCAAAGCAAAGTATTGTTGACATGTTTAAAATTACTTATCCTTGTCCAAAGTTAAATTAATAAAATACCCCTTAAAAGTAATATTATTCACCTTCATTCAATAAAAAGAGGACTAAGACAATCAGAAATAAAATACCCCTTAAAAGTAATATTATTCACCTTCATTCAATAAAAAGAGGACTAAGACAATCAGATTAAAACTTCTTTAAATACTCAGTCCTTGAAATATTCTTTTGTTAAATGCGAAAAAAACACTTCATTAACTCTTAAAAAAAAATAATTTTTAAAATGCTCTTTTCAAAAATATTTTTTATCCCCCCCCCCCCTTTTTTTGTCTATGTAAAAAGTCAATTTAAAAAAAAATAAAAAAAAATCGCTCACTCATCTGTAATTCTGCCATTTAGGGTTCCCGACTTGTGGTCATAAAATGGGGTTGTCATCGGCTATCCAACGGGGGGGGGGGACACTTCTTTCCTTTACTCGTAGGGGGGACACATTCTTGAAGTGATCTGAAATCTGGTAGCGTGGTAGAAAGGAACTTCCCTTTCCCACGGGTTAATTTCTAACTCCATACTGTAACCGCACCGTTAGTGGTTTATTGCTATGGGGTTACTTCTTTCACTGTAGGTTTCGGCGAGGAGGGCCTGGTTTCTTGCAGTCACACAGACTTGGGTTAAAAGAGTTGAAAATCTCCCTCGCAGTGAGGGTCAGGCGCTGTGTCAATGAACGTGTTTGAGGTGTTTTGTTTATGGTCCTTCCGCTTTTTTAAAACGTTTTTCTGAATTTCACTTTGTGTGTGTGTGTGTGTGTGTGTGTGTGTCATCAAATTTTCGATCGTTAATTTAACCAACTTCCCATCACGCTAGAGCTTTGAAATTTTGGGAATCGTTTGTACTCGCCTAACAATGCAATATTTAGATGTTTGCGACAAGTTTTAACTATTAATTCAATAATTTTAAAGAGTCAAAATATTCTTTCTTCTCGGCGCTTTTAGGATTGAGGAAAATTTTCCTTCCCCCTCTGGGAACACCGGGCACTCCCCACGCCGCATGAGGTATCGTAAAACTTTTGTACTCACACAAGGGAGATACTATCTCCCCTTTACTATCTCCGAGATAGTAAGGGTTGCTGACTTTTAGTCAGTAATCAGTCGCAAGAAAGAAAGATTCCAATATTTGGCGCCGTGACATATCACAATAATATTTTCTGAATTCTGGTTCCCTTTTTTTTTAATAGAATGACTTACAAACTTCCAAATGCATGTTTTAATTTTATGAGTATTATGAATTTTTTAATACGCTCACACAAATGTCTCTTTTTAAGAAATTTTAAAGTTAAAAATAACTAACAGTTTTAACTAATATTTCAATAATTTTCTTTAATAAACTTTCCATCATATAAAAACAATGTTTTTAAAAACGTTTGTTTTTATATTGAATTATTTCTTCTTCAGTTAAGTTCCTTTGCAGTGTCCCGAATTCTGGTTATTGAGAGGATGAACACTCATTCTTTCGTGAAGTCCTGTTAAATACCCATGGGTCAAATGGGGTTTCTTTTCCTTTATTCGTCTTTAGAGAGGGGAACTTTCACCTCGGAGTTCTCTTTTTTTTCTTAAATTTTTTTGAAATTTTTAACTGTTCGAACTTTTTCATAATGCGATGTGTTGACTCATGGTCTCTAAAACATGTTTCTTGGTGAATCTTTCATGGGACTGATATTTGCAGCTTCTTTTACGCTTTTTCTCCCCTTGCAATACAATCACTCCCTTCTTTTTAAATTGTACTTTTTTCTTCGGAGGTGGCATGTGCTTACCACTCGTTCTGTCCCCTTAAATATCTGTCATAAAACTCTCTCTTTTTACAGCTGTATCAGATTTGCTAAAGGGTTTAAATGGAAGAACTCTACTTCCTTTTTTCCTTCAATGAGAATATTTTATCCTCTATCATCATTTAAAAGTTTCTCTTTGACTTCCTGAACTTCAGTTAATTCTTGTCTTTCTAAGAATGTGAATGCTTCGTGAAATCGTTGCTGTCCTCCTTTTCCGTGATTTTTATTTCCTTTCTGTATTTTTCTTTGTGCTTTATCTTTTCATTTGCTTTTTATTTCGAAAATCGCCCAATATCTTCAAATCATTCATTTTTTTTTCTCTTGCTATCCTTTACTTTTCTCAGTTTCCCTTCTTTTTCTTCATTTAAGCTACAAGTTTCTTTCCGTAATATTTTTAACTGATTTAACAGATCATAATTCTTATTTTTTGTGCCATTAAGTAGCATTACTAGTGCTAATTATGCTTCTTCTCATACTCTGTTAATGGCTTCTTGTTTCCGTATGGCTTGCGTTAACTTTTTATTATGTTTCTGTATTCTAGATAATTTCTGTTCTTTTTTCTTCAGTTCAGAATCAAACTTTTTTTTTATAGAGACTGAAATCATTTTTCATAGTATTCTTGCAATCTTACAACTTCAGGTAATCTTTTATTTCATTTCTTTTTGTACTTTAGCTTCTTCTTCAATTTATTTCTGATTTTCTTCCTCAGCTTTGATAAGTTCACTTCGGGCTTTTTCAGCTA
>BMAW01010747.1:17864-28721 GCA_019974015.1 Nephila pilipes | reverse complement strand
TGTGTGTGTGTGTGTGTGTGTGTGTGTGTGTGTGTGTGTCATCAAATCTCTTAAATCCGAGCTCGACGGGACTTGACAAACTTGAGAGACTTGTGCGGTTTCAACTGTAGCCAAACACACGAGATGAGAAATCGGAATTCGTGAAATACGTATTTTTTTTTAATTCATAAACTATTAATGTTTATTCTAACTTAAGTAATTAAATTTTGCTAAGCCTAATTTCAGCAAATGTTTTTTGTGTATTAAAGTTATATTTTTCATACTTTTGGAGTCAGAAAAATGTGTCTAATGAAATTCCTCTGTACCACAATGCTAAATGAATGTATCTGACAAAAACAATTAAAAATGTTTCCCATATTGAGAAAACTGAATGTCTACGACATGCTTGTTTAAATTGCGGCCCAAAAGCCTTTCAAATGCGGTCCAAACGCAAGGTATGAAAATATTTAAATTTATACATTTTTATTAAAAAAAAATAAATGTTTGCAATATTTTTTATATATAATCGATTCATTGACATTTATTTTGAAATAAAAATTTAAATAAAAACATCTTAGCATGCCAAACATTAACAGGGTTTGAAAGAAAGTTGAAATTTTGGCACAATCAAATAAAAGTAAAAGATTTGACATATTTCAGTACTTTGGCTGCACATAAACAAGTGAGTTGCACAAAATGTGCAAAATATGCTGCATTAATTTTTGATTTAATTCAAAAGTTTGAAAGTAGTTTTCAAGATTTTCGAAAAAAAGAAGAGTGTTTCAACATATTTCCTACTTCATTTTCTCTAGAAATAAATAAATTATCTTCAAATGGAATGATTGAACTGCAAAGTGACATTCAACTGAAAGAAAAATTTGGGAATGTTTCTTTACTGGAGTCTTATAAAGATTACCTACCCCGAGATAAATATCCTAATTTTCACAATCATACTATATTAAAGTCGTCAGCTTTTGGCAGTATCTATATTTGTGAACAATTATTTTCAAGAATAAAGCATACAAAAAAAATAGGACAAAGATCACAGAAAAAGCATGTTGAAAATGCATTAAGAATTACAACCTCGTTTATTGAACCCCATATCGATTTGCTTGCTCAACAAAAGCAAATCCATCCATCTCATTAATTTGAATTTTTTCCTCTTTATGAAATCTAAACTAAATTAAACGAAACTTTTACAAATTTAAAATAAATATGTACCTATACATATCTAATTCAAATTTTAAAAAAATTATAACAAAAAGAAGTTAATTTATTTTAATAAAACTACATAGAGATAATTTTTTGCTTTAACTTGTTGAAAAAATATTGTATGTGTGGCCCAGCAATTTTTTTTTTTTTTTTTTTTTTTTTTGCAATGTGGCCCTCAAACAGTCATAGTTTAGACACTCATGGTCTACGACATTAATGATAGAAAAAAATATTACTTAATTCTTCTTCAAAGATGTTCGATTTGACAATCGATTTATAATTATTTTTAAATTTGAAAAATATATAAAAAGCGACAAAAATGCATTATTATGAAAGTATGAATTATTGTGTTACGAAAAGAAATTGCACATTCCTCCAATTATTTACTATAGCTAGGCAAATACGAAGCAAGAAAATCATGATTTAAAATTTTGCATCAATAAGGGGCCATGGGCTATTGTAGAATTGCTAATTATCGGTACACTTACCATGTAGTATTCGAAAATAGAAAAAGAGTTAAAAATCTGTTTTAATTTTGAATTAACAACATTAATTAAAAGGTTGTCTTAAAAGTAAAACCGGAATAAAAAAAAATATATAATTCTATGCAAAGTTTTACAAAGAACAGTTTAGCCCCCAAGGAGCTTTTTTTATAATTATTATTAAATTACTCTATTGAATATAAGAATTAAAGCAATTGATGAAATACCGAGAAATGGCTAATAGTAAACTTTTTCGATGTCAAAATTGAAGGAAACGATAAATTATTAAATTGAATATATTTAAGCTAAATATAATTAAGATTACAGCAAATGATAAATTATTAATTTGAATGTTTCAGCTAAATGTAATTAAAATTAAAGCAAACGATAAAAAATTGAAAAGTGATCCCGTACATCAAAAGAGATCTACCTAAAGCAATACACTTTGGTTGGCTAATAACAGTAAACCAGTATTAAAATCATTTGACTTCAAAACATTCCAAGAAGAAAATCAAACTAAAAAGACGTATTTTTGAAAATTAAGTTCGTTACTGATGAAAGCAGACATCAAAATTATACGCAAAAATAAGATAATTTTTTGAAAAGTGGCCAGGTGCGACATTTATAGGCCATAGAAAACAATAGCCCCTTGTATGGCTAATAAAAATTTCAAAGTAAAAAATTATAACCAGATATCATTAATTTACACATTTCTTAATGCAGGTGGATAACATTGTATGTGATATCATCATTAATAGTTCAAAGTGCATGTGTGAGCTAAATTATGTAATGGGTTTAATAAGATAATTTAAATTATAAAAAAGGGTTATAATAGATCAAAACTTAATGTTAAAAGATTGTATCCGAATTTTAAAATAGGGAATACTTTTTAGACTAATTTTTTGCTCTTAAGTAATCCAATAATTCCTTAATCCTGTTTACTCCATATTTCTGGATTGAATGACCCGATTCCAATAAAATTTGGATTGCAAGCTATTTTAAACCATTACCGATTTTTGAAATGAAAAAAATTATATCTTCAAAATTAATTAACTCTATCATTGAAAATAAATAATTAATCCATTAATATTATAATTTAGCACCTATTGAATTATGAACCATGATATCAATTTTATCTAGCTTCAATAAGAAGAGCGAAAATTTTTTAAGGATGTACTTTTTGCAACAATTGTACGCTCATTATTCTTTAGGTGAACACATTATATAAACTACGGTATACGGAATTTATTCAATACGTATCAGGATTGATTTTTTCCTAAAATGTTTAATTGAGAAATGTTTTTGCCTAAATTTAATAATATACTTTATGATGTAAAACTGATTTCAAAATTCTTTAATACCAGCATTTACTTGAAATTATTCATTTATTTTGAATATGTAAATATATAAAAATTACTCGTATTGAGATATTACCAAAGATAATTCATTTTCAATGTTTTCTGGTAAAATTAAAAAATAATACTCTATATAGTATTAATGTCATATAAAATGTGGTTGTTATTTTTTTTTTAAATTCGACTAATATAATTTTTCCACAAATGTGTAAAGTAATCAAATACACATATGCAGCTGAGGACAAAAATATTAAGCATCTTTTAAAAATCCTCAGTTTATAAAATACCGCTGAGTTAGGAAAATATAAAGCTACAGGGATAAAAAGAAGCAATCCTTTCATGTACAAAAATCAACATTTTATTGCGTTTCCTTTAGCCTTAACTACGGCATTAACTCTGTAGCACGGTGCTTACCATCGTACAATATTCGTCTTTAGTAATCTTGGCGTTATTTCTATTTCATTTTCTGAGAACCTAATAATGTAAAATTTTATCCTTTTGTGTTAAATTAAATAAAATGTTTAAGAGTAGATCCTGTAAGAAACAGGTGTATACAATACCATTTTCGCAATTTTCTCCATAATACGGAAATACGCAAGAGCAATTTATTTTCCCATCTATCACGTTACAAATTCCTTCATTTTTACAAGGTCTCGGATCACACGAGACTGAAAAACAACAATATACGTACGATACATGTTATTATCAAATTATATGGCATTCAAAGTAAATTTTTCTTAAGTAATTAGAAGATGTAAGCAAACAGAATTCACTAATCCTTTTCAAGATATTCACTATAGGAAATAAAACAATTACCTAATTCATTTTTAAGTAAAAAGCATAGATCTATTATTTATAATATGTATACCAAAAAGATAAGCATTTAATTTGTGACATATATTCCTTCTTTACTGAATTCTCCAGCTATCCTTAAGTCTAATTAACTAAGTATGTAAAAAAAAAAAAAAAACTCCAATTAAAGATACGTAAGAACAAGGCAAAACACTTAGATACATAATGTCGCTCTCCATCGAATCTCTCTCAACTCAATCAACCTTATTTTATATTCTAATAATAAAATCTTAGCTTACCAAATCACTCGTTCTGATTCTAGCATCTCAATTATAACAGTTTCGAATTTTAGTACTTTAACTAGAAGTCGTTTCAATCCAATTGATTATGAGGATTCAATCTACAATTATAAATCATCTTTTCGTTATCCCTAATTTCTTTTCTCTTTCCTTTCAATTCTATTGCACTTATGCATCACTATCTCTAATTCATTTCATTACACTTCTCATCTTCATCTAATTTACCTAATCATGTTTCATTTTGGTTGGTAAAGAGATGCAATTTTATGCGATTCAAACTACCGAAAACTCCCCGATGTTAGTGAAGAGAAAATCGTAAATAGCCCGGCATCACACGCTTCATGTAATATTATTTTTTAAAGTAGTCCTTTTAAATTTGGAGTGCGTCTTATCGTCTATTGCTTTTCATATTCCAAAAAATATGAAATTAAAGTAAAATTGAAATAACGTGTTTCTATCACAACTTTTTAGGATGCCGCCGTAGCCGAATGGTTATGGCACGAGTTGGGGATGTACAAGTTGACAGCCTTGCCTTCGAAGTTCCGATTTCATCAAGAATACGTTATTTTGCTTGGCACTGATTCGTAGAATATGTATACTGTGATATTTTTTTTAATTTTCTTCTATAGTAGAGCTCATACGGGTGAGAGTTTGAGTAGTCCTGCTCGCTACACCCAAATATGATCCTTTGGGGAAATATTTGTCGACACAGTTAACTAAATAAACTTAAAACAAGCTCAAAGAGTTGAATAGAAATTATTGCCGTTAAAGACCGGGCATTATCTTGTATAGTTATAAATTTGGGTGGTACTGAAAAGAGCGACATTAAAATTGGGACTTAACTTTCATGAAAATATCATATTGCTACAATATTATCAGAAATTAATACAAAAGAGGTATAATTTTGGAAATAAAAAGGCACCTCACAAGATAACTTCTTGGCATAACTCGCTAGCGAGTTGCTCGGCTTTTTAGCAAAAGACACGCAATCGAGTATCCCACAGTCGTCTATGAACATTCCTAAAAACATCATCACTTATCCTCGGGGTTCCATTCGAAGCTGGGCTCATTGATAGAAGTATATCTTCTTCAGAAAGCGAGTTTTCAGATCATAGGAGCCTGGTATAACTCTAAAGGATTTCTATCAATGTTTTACCGATCACAAATTGGATTCGTTGTCAATTACTGTTTTCTTGTGAGGATGTGTTTTCTCAAAAGGGTCAACTATTCCAATCACACCGAGCCAGATGTAGGAAAAAATCGTACAATTCAACCAATTTGCTTCCTTTAATCCAACTTCATGTTATATGAAGCCATTGATCAAAAGGTATTTGCATAATTAACTTCATTATACTGCAAAGAAGTTTTTCTAGGTGCACTGATGTTTTTATTTTCGGTTTATTTAATGTAAGTACTTGTACATATAAGGAAGAAGTTAGGATCAATAAAACATAGACATAACAAAACACATGAACAGTTCTCCCTCTATTTTCAAATGATTTAGTGTTACTTTAGTAGTTTCAAATAGATCCGTTAAAATATAAATATTTTCATTTTGTCAGTTTAAACTTTAAAGCATAATTTTTCAATTTGTCTCACAAAGAGATCTTTGAAAAGAAAATAAATATGATTATAAATGTTACAAAAGTTTGAATGAATACTAACCTAGAGGGGAGGAAGTCTTAAAATCAGTCATCGTAACTTCTGCGGTTGAAGTAGTTTCTACAAATAAAAATGGAATCTTAAATTTTATTCAGATATTTGGAAAAAATGAAACAACATTCAAGTTTCACACATAACACATCGTCATTATACAAGTAAAATATAAATATTTATTCAGTTTTCTTAAAAAAATAAAAGTATTTGTACCCTAAAAAAAGCGACCGTACCTTTCAAAAGGTACAATTTTAGTATTAGTTAAAATAAGGAATCCCCTTAATATTTTGTTGTCATAAATTCGTATAGTTTGTTGTCTAGTTTTTTGATAATCTTTGATCGATTAAAAAAAGTATTTATATAGATAAGAAATGTGTCCTTTAATAACAAATATCTAACTTACGTAAGCAATAAATATCTAATTTATGTAAACAATATTTCTAAAAGGAAAATATCCATACAAAATTCTTAAAGATTAAGGAACTTTTCTTTATTAATATCCTTATTTTCAAAAAATCACCGTCAACTATTTTAAGAACATAAATATTTGGTTCCTAAAATGAGGCATATAAGAAATAACTCAAATGTCTAAACGAAATTATTCATCTTAATACATAAAGAAAATACTGAGTTATTTATTGTTGAATAAACTTTTTATGTAATTTAGTTTTACTCGCACAGAGGAATTATTACTTTTAACGTATTTCTAAAATTAATTACCATAAGGATAAATTTTTTTATATTTGCTTTGATTTATTTCATAATTATTAAATTCCATCTTTCGATCTTATTTTTTCATTATTGTCTAAAGTTAGCAACCATACATTCTTAACTTAAATTGAAGAACCTTAGTAAAAAATTTGATAAAAAACATTATGTAATTTTTGAAATTAGATCTTGCATAAGAGTAAAAATAATTGTTTTAACTGAAGAGAATCCGAAGGCAACTTACATTAAATTAGATAAATATTTTTAATTATCCGCGTGATTGATGTTTTATCTCTGCTTCTATAGATAATCTTTAACAACCCTTTTATTCTTCAAAAGAAAACTCAAACAGCGAATTATACTATAAAAAAAATTCAGAATTCGAAAATAAAACTATAATTGTCAGTATATTAAAAATGTACGAAAATTGAACAAAATGTAAATTGAACAAGAATTAGTACAGAAAATTCTAAGAAATCTACGCTGTAAAGCACAGATCTATTCTTTTCCTTGCGTTCATTCTTAAAGAGAGTATTTTTATCAAGAAAATATCTTGATTACAAAATGATTAAGATATCAAAAACAGGTCTAGAAATAAACATGCTAATTAAAAATAAGCGATTAAAAACGAATTCCCTTCAAGATAATTGTTCTTTACAAAGATAAATAATGTTACGAGTACTTCAAATTCTTTTTGCTATAAAATGTTTTTCAAGACAACAATGAATCGCATAATTCCGAAATCGGTTACTGCCCATTGTCTGAAAAATATGGTTTGAAGCATAACAAATGTTAAAATGTCTTAAGCCTTCGGAAAAGGAATCCGATATCTCAGCTAAAACGACACCGATATATTTGAGTGGTTATCACACCGTAGTACTAATTTGCTCTTTCGGTTTCTACCAGAAAATGCTATTTAAAAAAAATAACTATAATCTTTTTGTTAATAAATAGTAAAATTTATTTTACTAAACTGAATGTGGCATAGTTTGGTATTGGTTATTTGCTCACTCATTAATATTAATATTGTTTCATTCAATAATTCTCAGATTATATAACTTTATAACAATTAATAAATAAAAAAGACAACCATTTTGAAACTTTCTCTTTAAAATATTCAAATTCTTACATATTTTCAATATGAATAGTGTTGAATGTTGCACATCATACGAACAGATTAAATGGGAATTTAAATGTTATTTAATGCAATGATTAAAATCATGCTTAATTTCGTATGTTTGCTCAATCCAGGTTAAAAACTGAGTTGTTAATGAAGCTTAAAATTATGATCAGTAAGTTTAAAAAGAATACCTTTTTTTATAAATTTAAAAAATATGATATTCGTAGCAAATACTATCAGGATCTTAAAAAAAGACCATGCACATACACAAAAATTCAAATTAAAAAAGCCCTTTTTTTTAAAGTAAGAATTCTTTAAAATTTTTAATTCACATAATGTTAGTTCAAAAATAACATTA
The DNA here is from genome assembly GCA_019974015.1 of Nephila pilipes. Taxonomy (NCBI): domain Eukaryota; kingdom Metazoa; phylum Arthropoda; class Arachnida; order Araneae; family Nephilidae; genus Nephila; species Nephila pilipes. The sequence goes on along the minus strand of BMAW01010747.1, from coordinate 20,760 downwards.
ATATATATGTTTTAAAAGGTGCAAGATAAATATTTTTTTTTAATTGACATCTTTACAAAAACTAAAAAAGTCAATCATTTATTGTTTGTGATAAATCATTTATTGTTTATATAATACTGAATCGGAGCGGGGTCAGGTATATTAAGAATTTATTTTAGAATCAAAACTGTTCTTAACGGAAGCATAATTTTATCAATAATCATAATTACACCTTTGAATAAGTAGACCTCGAGACGAAGGATTCCATGAAAGAAATTAGTTCCAAAAGTCATTATTAGAGAAATATGTGGCACTGTATAATTGAAATGAAATTTTTTAAAAAAAGAATTAATACTGAACTAAAATTACCTTTTATTTAGCACATTCAAATCACTTTCAATGAGGCCGCCGTTTTTACGCACCACATATTGCATTCTGTCCAAAGCATTCACAACAACAGAAAGAAACATATTAGCAGGAATCTCTCGTTCAGTCCATAATTTTTTATCCTTCAACATAGCAAGTAGCAATATTTTCTTGTGCTCTATCGACAATTGCTGCTGCAACTTCTTCGATATGATACATGGTTGTTCCCATGATCTTGAAACAAGAGTTTTTAATTTGGGATAGTCCCTTTGGGACACTGATTCGATACAAGAAACACTCGTGGCGGATCACTGAACGATAATTCTTCAGAAGTGTGAATCACAATTTCAGGAGGAAAGAACGATTTCTCCCTCTTTGTGGTTACCCTCCATCTCTCCGAGTGGAACAGTCAAATAAGAAATTTGCAAATATTTTGGCACATTCACCAATAACAATCCCCCTTCCGACACACATTCGCACAGACATGTCACACTCGCGAGTCATACACAAAACACCTACATTCATGCACACAATTAAACTTCCATGATTGGGACACCATTCTCATTATTCTCTAGGTATGAAATTGTTAACTTAAACTTGCTCATGAAATAAATTTAATGAGTGTATCAAATGCGAGTATTTCATATGAGCGGTTATTCTTAATTCTAATTCTCTATTCTCATCTATGATCGGATTTTCTTCTTCCACTATACAATCACATCGTTTGGACTAATTAATTAATCCTAAATGTGTAAATCTTAATCAAGAGAACTTGTTTTCTTATACTTCGCACGCAAACACAAAACCATTGTTTTTAAATCATTAACTGACGCAGGACCATTACCTTCACACATTTTTTGTGTTTTCTAAAAGAACGAAGAATGGCAAACGCATTGGACTGGTTGAGGTAAAAGAATTTGACAAGTAAGGTCTGCTCGACTAATGAAGGAGACATTATTGCAAGTAAATATCAATCCAATTGTTTCGAAAAGTAGCACATTCCCTATTGATTTCCAAGAAGTTAGCAATGTGCCAAAGGACATAACGTGAAATTTGAATAAAGTTCTGCTGCTGCTTACTTTGGGGCGGCTCAGTGAATGAAATTGGAAATAAAGCAACTTTATCAGTGTTTATGAAAATTTTTGGCATTTTTAAAATTGTTGCCATATTGAACTTGAATTAAATTGCTAAATGTGCTAAATAAAAGGTAATTTTATTTCAATATTGAATCAGCGCTTTTAATACTCTTTTCAATTACACAGTGCCACAGATTCCCCTAGTGGTGGCTATTAGAACAATTTTTTGTTCACAGAATCCTTCATCCCCCGTCTTATTTAATCTTCTTACAACATCTGGCGCAATTCTCGCAATTAGATCGCGTTACGAAACACTCTGAGTACTGTCTGCTTTATTATGATTCCCCCCTAATAATTTACAGTTATATTACTTGAAAAGTCTGAATTATTTTGATTAATATAGTCTCTCTGTAGTTAAATAGTAAACCTGATCTAAGTTAAATTCCGGTTCAATAATATTTAACTTACTCTCCTCACAGTTGTCTCCTCTGAATGGTTCATGGCAGGAGCAGCGGTATGTTTCATCCTCAGAACTTCCCAAATTTTGAGTAGTAGGTTTACATGTGCCTCCATTTTGGCAAGGATTTGGATGACAAGGATCTGTTTACAAAAATGTAAGTTATAATTGGAGAAAAATTCTTCTTGTAGTAATAGAAACTGTTACAGTAAATATTCACTGATTTTTAGTTGATATTTCAAGTTGTGATACATTCATTACATAATTACCTCTCTCATGAAGACGAAACGAGATCGAAGAGTCAGTGACCGCTTTAAATTTCCTTGCGTAGTATAATAACGGGGCTCTCCCGCGTATTCTCTTATCACTATCCTGTGGGTTAGGTCACCAATGTGGTTTGAAAACCCAACCGACTCCCAATCAGAAAGTAATTAAACTTCGCACAAAAAGACTGAACACATGTTCCAACAATAACAATTTTATTAAAGACATTTGAAAAGTTTTAAATGAAGGAAAACATAAGCTGTCAACTTGATCGGCTAATACAAGAGGGAAAAAAATCAAAAAAGGAGGAGAGAACCAAGTAGCTTCCTCGGCGATTCATCTCTCGCTGCTTGCTTTAAACACCTTTTTAAGAGGGAATTTAGTTCACTTCAGCTCAGTCTACTTCAGCTAGCTTGCTTTGCCAGAATGGCCGGCTCGTTCTCACTGTGGTAGAGGAAGTTAAAATGGTGAGCTATCACAAGTGGCCACAAAACCTTGAGGACTTTCATTAATGTTATTTGATTTGGGAACCTATTCTGATGCATAAACCGTGACTTATGTTAATTAATTAGAAAACTTAAATAATACGAATATGAGTGATGTGGTATATTCATAAGCTGCTGAAAATTTAAGATAATGGCAAGAAATAAATTAGTGGAGAGATCATTCGTAAATAGATATCTAGTCGGATCTAGACAGCACGCTTAGTATTGACTCAGATTTGGATATATATATATATATATATATATATATA
>BMAW01010735.1:0-16422 GCA_019974015.1 Nephila pilipes | reverse complement strand
ATAACTTTAAAAGAATTTTACTTTATTAATTAATTGATGCAGCAAAATTTAAAATTTAGTATAAAATGAATTTCCATTACGAAGTAAACAAAAAGTTTATTTTATGGTAAATTACAAATTACATTTGTAATACAAAATTTAAGCATGGTATTATTTGATAACTTTATTTATATATGGGCCTAAAAATTGTTATTTATTCTCATTTCATGATTCTAATATAACTTTTTTTTTTACCGCTTTTATGTCAGTCAATGCCGAAAATCCAGATTCTCACAAATAAGGTGAGAAAAACTTTAATAATACACTTAATGTTTTTGATATATTGTGAGATTGATTGAGAACGAATTAAAATTAATTCTTTCGAATGTTTTGAAATTAAATACCGAAATTTGTCCTTCCTCTTTTTTTCTAAGTTAATTCATACACCAACGAACCCAGTCAAATTTGACGGTCCGATGAAAAAAATGTGAATCCAGTCAAAAAAAGAAATTTTAATTTGGAAAGTATAAATAACAAATTTTTTATATCAAGTATTATGAACTGATCCATAATTATTTTATAAATTATTTTACTATAGTCTTTTGTAAGTGACTCAATCTTTTCTAAAATACCTCCTCGCGCTTTATTCTTTCATAAAGTAATTTTTTAAATCTCATCAATTTGTTGGTGGAACTTAAAATATTTTCTTTCGTCCCTTGTATACTTGTATTTATGTTATTAAAAATAACAAAAATATCAGATAAATAAGCTAGCTCAACACATCATATGTTGCCATTCAACAAATATAGAAAAATCATTAATATCTTGTTCAAAAGATACCTTTTATCTCTTTTTTTAAATTCCTACTATTAGTTCAGACTCTCCCTATATATATTTATATCTTGTTAAAATTATCAATCGTTAATAAAATACTTTTTATTCATCCACTCGAGGTTCAAATACACTTTTTTAAACTTGTAGTGGATGACACTTGATGTTAATACAATTTCTTCAAATATCAATTAATTTAATTGAATTTAATTACTGAAAATGCTGTTTAGCCCAATCACTTAGCGCGATTTCAAAAATTTTCAAACTTGGCGATTTTTTTTTTTTTTTTGGAACAATATGAAGGAGAAACAGACTAGGGTAACCACATTTGGCAAAATACCGCCAAATAATTCCTGTCGCCAAGGGTGGTTGGGCTGAACTGCATTCCAATCATTTAATTTACCGGATGAATTAAGAAACAAGCCAATGCTTCTACTATGTCATTTGTCTTGCAATGGCAAAGTTGGTAGAGCGTCGGAGTAGAATCTACATGCCTTCGGATCGAATCTCGTCGAAGCGTAAATTTTTTTTATTTCATTTTCAAATAATTAATTTTAGTTTCATATGGGATAAAAAATTTCTCTTTTATAAGATATTATGCAGGATATAAATTTAGGAATAAATACCGTCAGTGACGAAGCGTGTAGATCACTGAAAAAAAAATTTCTTTTGCCACTTAATATTGTGACTCTGTCATATGTATATACATATTTATATTAATTGTAAATATTTAATGAAAAGTAACTAAAATAAAAAAAAAATTTGTTGACCTAAGTAGGAATTGACTTTAAAAAAAATATATTATATTATTTTAATTCAACCATGCGAGATAAAACATTCCCTCTGAATAACCACCAACTTCTGTGTGCAATAACAATGATTCGTAATTAGACTCCCCAGTCTGGCAGAATTGATTTAGTAGACGACTTTTGTGAATGTTCTTGATTTTTGTAACACATTACTCCAACCCTATTTTCGATTCTGATGGTAATTGTAACGAGTGTTCCCCGATGCAAAAAATAATGGATAACTTATCCATTATCCATCTGCATCATGTTTCCTTTTATGAGCTGCAATTCTTTTTATAGATCCAGTCATAGGAAGATCACCATCTGATGAAATATCGAAGCACAAACTCCACAAAATCTTAATTCCTTGCAAACAGAAATAGTTTCACCGAAAATACCATTTTATGTTGTGAAATCAGATAATTCACGGCGACATAAAAATTGATTAATTTTAACGTTTTCATTAATGAATCGAACGAATGCAATTAAAAGCTCTTTTTTTTTTTAAATTATTTTTCTGTATCTTTTTCTGTGTTTCGTTGAATTTTAAAGCAATATTTAAATTTGCAGGAAATTTAGTGGTATTTTCTTCAAAGCTTCGGGACAAATCTTTATCATGCGATGAATTCTATTCTTTGAAAGAGGTATTGTATAAATATGAATTTCTGATTATTTAACAATCATTCGTTTTACAATTTTACAACAAGCAAATAATACAATTCTTTCAGCCATTATATATTTATATGGCTTGAATTTAAGAGCAATTCATTCAGCCACTTCATTAGAAGTTATCTTTGTTTTTTCAGACACGCTAAAAGGCATTTTAAGAACCTTTACTTTCTTATATCTCGCAGATAAGGATTTCTGAAAGTAACTTTTTGTCTTTTGATGCAAGTGAAAAATAATTAGTGAACTAGTGACGGAATTTGCTGGGAACTATAGTACAGCTTGTTAATTTACAGCCACATGCCCCACACTCGGGAATAGCTTTGTCATTTTCACTTGTAAATGTAAATTCAAATTTTAAGAAGTCATTGTATTTACGAAGAACATAACATTTTTTGACAGAGGAAACATCTTTAATTGCACTGCAGCGTTATTTATTTTAGGCTTAATGTAGGCCAGGATTTTTCATTCCCCGCAAAGGCTGAAGTTCAATGAAGAAATGAACATGCCTGCGTAAAGTTCTATTAAAATGTATATCTGAAACTGAATATGTATTATTGATTCTATATTATTGATATTGTTATTATTATTATTATATTTTTCAATTATCATTTAATAGCATGTTCAAATTTCTTCTTTGTTGAATCTTGGAAATATTTCTAACAAGAATTCACTCTTGCTTTTCGCAAATTATTCTAAACTTAATTTAGAGTTTAAAGTCTTCTAAATATACATCACAGGAGATATTATAATACTCACATGTGATAAAATGGTGATTTTTCTATGTAAAGTGTCATTAAAATAATTAAAAATAATAAGGGGTATAGACTTTTTTTTAGAGAAAAAGTTTTTCCGATGTGGGGGGAGTTGTACCATTTTTCCCATTTGACAACCTTTCTTATAAACGGCTGTTCTGTGTTTAAGTTCCAACATGTCGGCATGGGCATTAAAAGCATTTTCAAGTACTTTTTACCACATAGATATTCTATTTTTAACGTTACAGAATGCATAAGAGCTTTCTTCATCTGACACTATTTAGAATGCCCAAGTTTCATAAATCTCCAGCTTCTTCAAAAGCTCAAGATCCTGAAATTTTTCGGCATGACTTTGATGAGAAGAAAAAGAATTATCGAACAGATATAGCCATTTCTTGAGCAGAACTCAAACGAGACGATCACTTAAAAGATTTTCCTTTAACAAATTTTCTGTACAAATTTGCTGTAATGTTAATTTAATTAAATTCAAGGAACCTGAAATCAATATCTTTCTTGGATTTTAATTCTTAAAAATGGTACACTCTGTAAAAAAAACTGGAAGAGTTGTATTGATGCAACAGGAGGATCATATATACATAATGACTTACATTTTTCTAAAAAAATTAGTATCTGAATAAAATAAGTCCAAGTCGTAACTATTGTTGTTTGTTTTACTATAGATGAGAGAGAATGCATTACATGGTGATGAACGCAGTACGGCTTCGGCCACCAAGGCGGAATCGAAAGTCCATATGAATAAAACAAAAGTGTATAACAGAAAAGTTCAGAACAGAAGAGAGCGCTTTTTCGCCGTGTATTGCGTTTTACAGTAGGGATTTTCCACACTAGTCGTCATAGACCACGTGTCATAGGAGTAGGGATTCTTAAGGACTTAGCTACTGACAGAAAGTCTAGTAGGGATTATTTCTGGCAGATTTATGACCACGGGAAAGTAGATTAAACAAATTTTATGAAAGTGTCATCTTATTAAAAGGATAATTTGGAATTGGATCAGGAAATATAAATGAACTCTTTACTTTTGAATTAGAGAATGGGAAAAATAGAAAAGTAAATTATTATTAAGAGAAATTATTTAATTAGAGTTAAATCATTACACACACACATGTGAGTGCGTGCGATCGTGTATCAATATACCCCTTCTATATATATACTCGAACATATGGCGTGTCTGGAAATTTTTCGGTTCTGTGTGTGTGAATGATTGTTCAGTTTTTAGGTTTTTAAATTTGATTTTATTGGCGCTGTGTTTACTTTCTTTTCGTTTCTATGGTTAATTTTCTGATTTTGCTGATTTTTGGTTTGTTACCACATTTTATTATAATGTAATTCACTCAAGTGTAATGGTTTGATCAGTAATAACGTTATAAACTCATTATTCCATTCCAAAATATGGAATAGTATTAATTACATTATTTTCATTACACTAATTTTGCTTTTCTTTCACTTGGCTTTCTCTTTTAATTTTTCAGTCAATTAATAGATTGTTGTTTTAAATTTAATTTTAACGTTAGTATGTGAATTAATCATAATAATTTTATATAAGTTATATTAATTTTACCTTGTTTTTTTGTTGATTTCTTTAAATATGTAGTTTTTAGGCATTAATATTAATGTATGATTTTTTGATTGTTATGATGAATTTGTTTATGATTGATATTTTGTGGATTATAATTTTGACGATTTGATCATGCATATATTGCACATTTTTCTATTAACTATTGCAATTTTTTTGATCATATTATAGTACTAGCTGATACCCGCCCGCTTCGCTGGGCAGACGATAATATTATATTTTGGAACCTATACGTAAAATATCAAGAAATTTTTCAATTTAATTATAATCTGAATTTAAAAATTTTAGAAATTGATTGTCTGTAATAATGGTTATCCACGACTTTCAAAAATATAAAAAAAGTATTTAAGTGTTAATAGTTTATCAATGAAAATGTAATTTAGTCCGTAAATCTGTCGTTGAACAGAATTCCGCATCACCGATGAGGTACTGTGTAGTGCGATGTGTTCCCATTATTCTACATGGCGGGGCTCCAGTAGGCCAAAACCATGTAAAAATTGCCAACATAAAAATAAAAATACATTTTTTATATATTTTTTTTATTTTTTAAACCTGTTGAAACAATTTTTTTTTTGTGTATTACATTTCTATTGTCTTTATTTTGAATGCATGGCAGTTTTTGAGAGTGACAACTACATTTTTATTTTTTATTATATCAATTTATTTATCTTAATTATTACATTCATTATTATTTTATCTTATTGTAATTTTAGAAATAGTTAAATATTAGAAAATATGAAATAATATGCCTACATTTCTAAAACATCTCTGTAGACAACATTCATCGTTCGTTTTTCTGGTTGACGGTTGATTAGATTTTCACGTGAACTAACTTTTGATCACGCCATGTAAAACTGACTATGTGAATAACAGACACTTTGTAAATCTACCCCAGCTAATTTTAAACTCTGCCCTTGTGCTTTATTGATAGTCATCGCAAAGCAAAGTCTAACTGGAAACTGCAAACGCTTAAATTCAAAATGATAATCTGATGGAATTAATGGTATTCTTGGAATGAATATATTTTCACCCTCATACTTTCCTGTAAAAAGAATCGCTTCTATAACGTTTTTTTTTTTTTTAGAGTTTTCGCTTTGAGTCTGGTGCTGTTACATAATTTAGTAGGATTTAAATTACGCAACAACATTATTGACGTACCAATCTTTAGGTAGCCTAGTGGGAAAGGTTTCGGATTCGTGGCCGGCGGTTTTCGTTCAGTCGCGGTTCGATCCTTGGCCGCCAAAGACCCGCCGTGTAGCCGAGGCTGATGCACGTTAAATCTGTTGGGGCCCAATGTCCTCCCGTGGTGTGGATGTTAGGAGAGGGGGGTGCCAGCTCAGTTGTCGTCCTCGTCACTTGACCGTGGTTCAAAATAATTATAGAAAGAAAATGTTCTGAAAGGTGATCCTTATGGTTAAGAAGACTATTCAAAGGTTCAGGATAGGATCTAATAGCAGGAATTTGGACTTGATCACCGCTGCAGCACATTCCTGGAGGTTCTTCTATCAATTTTAAAGCATGGCACTACAAACAGGACAAAATTTTTCCGATATTGGCAATTTTATCATTTGAATAGTCAATATCTGTTATATATATTTAAAACCAAAGCTTTAGAAGTCCAAGGCACTAATTTAACTTTTGATCTTTTTTCATTGCATTTAATTACAGCTGCCTGATTCACAGGGGGGTTATTAGAAAAGTATTTTCGTACTGCTGCTCTATGTACTTCAGGATGGCTTTTAGTAAATTTTGAAGCAGCTTCTCTATGTATTTCAAGATGACTTTGAGTATACTTTCAGCAGCGTGTCTTACTTGTTCATATCTAATTGAATTTGTGAATATTTTCCTCTTTTTTTTTACCTTTATTTAATTGAAGATATATTATATCATTAATAATCGATTCACTTGAACTTGATAAATTAGTGTTAGATATTGATTGAGTCTTTGAAAGTAGCATAGATACATTTTCTTGAGGCTGAAACACTAAAGATGACACATTTTCTTCATTTTGTTTCACATTATCATCACCAAGATTAACTTTACTTCTATTTGTTAATCCAACTATTTCAATATAAACATCAAAATGTCCATGATTATAGTTTCCCGTAAAACGTAATCTTTTTTTCCCTCTGGATTGTTTCACCAACAGAAGCTATTAGGCAGACGCCTTGATACACTTCGAACTGATAGGAAAATGCCACCGCCATAATTTCGCAAACAGATCCATACGTGTTTGGTTTACATCTTACGGTAAAATGTAAATCGTTAGTATTATAAGGAGCGCCAGATAGCATTTGAGTGTAGCATTTAAACCGATACCAGTTGTTAAACATGTGAGAAACGATAATATTTCTCATTTTATACGCCATCGATATGTCACCGAACACCAGCAAAGACAGAGACGAAAATAAACATGCTTCGTCGCCAAGAATTTTAAAAACTTTGAAAGGAGTAGGTATTCCATCTATCCAAATATATTCAACATCCATTATAAAAAACTATAACTGAAAAGTAAATATGAAAAATCAATTTGTATTAACCTACAATGAAATACATTTCAAGTTAAAAAATATAATTATTTTCTTAAAATCAAATTATTTAACAAAAAATACTTACAAAAAGATAAAGTACAATAAAAATTTTTAGCAAAAAGTCACCCATATTGCGTTATCCTTTTTACAAAGGGTTTTACAAAGGGATAACTCTTACGCTAGCAGCATATCTAAAACTGCATTTGAATAGACAGAATTGCTCTTAAAAAATCATATCATTAAAAATAATTCTGTATTCTGAAAACAGTAAAATATCCAGCCATTTTAAAAAAACAAAAACGTTTATTTCCAAAAACTAAAAATTGCCAGAATACAAAAACAAAACTTTTGCATAATGTTTACATTAGGTTACAGTTAATACGTACATCAAAATAAATATTTTGACAGCTACTTATTTTTTTTTTTTATCAATGACATGAATAACATACCATTATTATTCATTTGCTAAAAGCCAACTTCAATATCTTCGTAAGATTGCATTTAGATTTACAAATGTAATTTATCAATCATTATTAATAATAAAATACTTTTCTCATGAATTTAAAACTTATGTCTAGGTTCCACAACAATAAAAAATTATTGCTGAGCAAAGCGGGCGGAAGTTAGCTGGGGTTACCATAGTATAGCTTTTTAAAATTCACAATGCAAGGTCATTGAAATGCTTTGACTTGGCGGTGGAAGATATTGTGGTGGCGGTGGATTTGGTGATAAATCCATCCTCCATCAGCGCATCAATATTAAATTATTTGGTATTTTCCATTTCGCACTCGCAAATCTCGCCAATTAAACTTAATTGGTAGCAATACACAGTATACATATAAAAAAAAATATATTCCGTTTGGCGTCGGTCATGTCATTTTTAGCGATAAAGTCGCCAAAAATGACATAAGCAATGGATAAAAAAAAGATTAATGGATGAAAATTACATTTTGGATTAGAATTCCGTAAAATCCGTTCTTAGTGAGCGTCTACATCGCAAAATGAGTAACTGTACCAAATTTCAAGTCAATCGGTTGTATAGTTTTAGAGATATCGTGATGAGTCAGTCAGTGGTATTTCGCTTATATATATATAGATTTGTACAATTCAAATTCTTTAAGGCTCCCGTCCACTGGCCATTTTGATTTCATGACCATAATGTTAATCCTATGGAATTTCTATTACCGCCCTCAATTCTTTACTATTCTGTCTATTTAAATTAAAAAAAAAATGCATTCGGTCGAAAAAAAATAATGAAGATGTGACAGCGGAATCATATTCTCCCCCCGCTTTTTAAAAAATATTTTTGTTTCCTATTTTAACGATTCGTTTGTGTTCTTTCCGTCTTTAAAAATATTCAAAAATTCTTTTAAGAATAGGGGAGAAAAAGTAATTTAGAAGAAATCTTCATTATTTTTGGTTCTTGCAGATACCCTTTTTTTGCATTCAAATAGATCAAATAGTACAGATTTGGGGACAATAGAGGAAATTCCACAAGATTAACATCACGTTCACTAAATCATTATATACCGGAGCCTTAAGGCATCATCATTTGTAGAACTTTTTAGAGGCTTTCATTCTCCGAAATCCATTAATAATCGAGTGCGAAATCGTTATTATGTCAGGAATCTAACATCTGACCGAAAATCTACAGAATTTATAACGAAGGGAAATTTCATTGATCGATACGATTTTACTTATGTTGAAGGAAATTACAATGACTTACTAAGGAAACTAAAATCGTCGTGTTGACAATTAATGCGTTTTGCGGCGTATAAAACTTCATCAAGTTTCTAATTAAATCAAGATGGAAATATACTCAGTTTCAGAAATAGACGCCATAGTCTGATCGTGCGTCAGATTACCGATGACGTCATTCATTTCGATATGTCTTCAGGACTGAAAATATCCCCACATCATCATAGTTAATGAATAGTTTGTTTTGCCAAAAACTCTTAGCAAAAGAGAGAGAGAGAGAACAAAGAGAAGGAGAGAGGAATAAGTAAGGGAGAACGAAAAAAAATTCTTGCTTTTATGCAGAATTGACATTTCGAATTCTGCAAGATTCCGAAGAATTTGAGGGGCCGCGGTAGCCTAGTGGTCAAGGTCGTGGACTAGCGGCCGGCAGTTTTCGTTCAGTCGCGGGTTCGATCCTTGGCTGCCAAAGACCCGCCGTGTAGCCGGGGCTGATGCACGTTAAATCTGTTCGGGGTCCAAAGTCCTCCCGTTGGCGTGGTGTGGATGTTAGGAGAGGGGGGTGCCAGCTCAGGTGTCGTCCTCGTCACTTGACCGTGGTTCAAAATTACGAGGTCCGTCGCCAATAGCCCTCCTGTTGCTTCTAGTGCGACGTTAATATAAACTAAACTAAATCCGAAGAATTTGATTAATTCTACAATGTGTGTGTGTGTGATTTAACATTGTGCCTTATTACTACACAGGATTAAAGCTTACGAGTAAATTAAAAGCTATTTCGAGAAGAAAATCCAATTCTACATATATATAGAATTTTTTTTTAACTAAATGTTAAGCTTACAGGTTCAAGAAACAGCAGGATTTAAATAAAAATGCCCTGTTCCGAAAATAATGGAGTATCTTGAAACTATTCTGATCTGAAGTAAATTACTGATTTTTGAAAAAAGTAAGCGAAGTGGGGTAAAACGATCAATTGTATGTATTAAAAGGGGAATGTTGGTTTCTGAATGCTAAATAGAGAAATTTTGTGCCCAAAAAAAGCTTCTTTGGAATTGCCTAAGACATTGGTAATGCTATCGCTTTATGTATGAAATATACATTTTTACGTAAGTACAGCCACATTCTTATGCATACATTAATAATTTATAAAGCCAAAGAGAGACCATCTCTCTAAAATTCTTCATTGTGTTAATTATAAACGGAAACTGTAGAGCCAAATTTTATAAGTTAAGCATGTATATTGCTTTTGCAAATTTACGATGTTTGTTATTTAAATCGGATTTTTAGTAAAAACGTATAACAATAATCAAAATTTTGATAGCACAATCTGTAAACACGCTGTAGTCGTTGCCCATGGTAACTAAACTATGAGTTAAGGCTCCCGTCTACCGGTAATTTCGATTTTGTGGGCGTAATGTTGATCCTATGGAATTTCGACTTTCATTCTCATGTCTTTATTGTTTCATCTTTTTGAATACAAAAAAATGCATCTGAAAGAGAAAAAAATAATGAATGCTTCTGCGGAACTTAATTTTTTTCTCCGATTTTTGAAAATATTCTTAAAGACCGAAAGATTCACAAACGAATCATTAAAATAAGGGTAAAAATATTTTTAAGAATCTGAGGGGGAAATTTAATTCCGCTGTAGTATTCATTATTTTTTGCGTTCTCTGATGCACTTTATTGCATTCAAATAGATCAAACAGTAAACATGTGAAAACGGTAGTCGAAATTCCGTAGAATTAACATTACGTCCACGAAATCAAAATGGCGGGTGGATGGGAGCCAGAAGTGTACCTCAAGTTAAAGGATCAATATAAATTGAGTCATAATATAAGTTCCGGCATCGGTATGAATTTTTTGCGTAACGTAGGTTTGTGTTAAATTATATAGTATTATTTGACTTCGCCTTCAGGAAGAACAATGACTTAAGTAATGAGTCATGAGTTGGTAACAATGAATTTCTCGTATTTCCGTTCTTGTAAGACCGTATGTATACCTAAATTAAATTCCCAAGATAATGGAATTACTAATTTTTGTTACTCAGTTTAGAATAATGGCAGTCTGTGGTCTTTTTTTTTTTTTTTTTTTTGCTTGAAAATGTGTTCAGAATTCGGCGTTCAATAGTTTCGATTCCGTAGAGGAGAAGAGATTTTTGTGAACTTGGGTATCAGGGTCTGTTTCGAACTCTGAACCACAGGGTCCGAAGAAAAATTGACAGATCACTTCCTATTGCGCCTTTACCAACTAGGCTACAAGAGATGTCTCTTTTAGTCTGGTAGGTTAAAGAGCAGCAAAAAGTGACCGGTCAATTTTTTTTCGGATACAGTGGATCAGGATTCGAAATAGCCGCCAGCACTCCAATGTCAAACAACTCTTTCCCCCTCCTCGGGGTCGAAAACGATCAACCGCAGAAGTGGTGAGCCGGCCGTCATGCTCACTTCCCTAATTATTTCGAATTATCCCTATGATACTGGAGGGGGAGTATGCGGCGACCACACTTAGTAAGCTCGTTAGTGGTCCCCCTTACATCCGGACATGGTCCTTATCAAAGACAGCTGGTTTCGTGAGAAAGGGCAAGCAACATATCTGTTTCTCAAAAACTTTAATCCTTTAAAATCCGATTTATCTTGGGAACTAAGAACTTCCCCGCATCATGTCCAGTTTCGCAGGTATCGATTCCTACTCTGATTGGAGTGCTCAGCACCAATAGCTAATTTGTTACATTCAGCTATCCAACCAAAACAAAGGATTATGTCCGGTGGTTTCGGAAGAGGTGAAAAACCAGATTTGTTGATCGCCAATGAGCAATCATCGTCATATTTTGTATCACACATATAAAAAAAATTATTAATGTAAGTAACACAGGAAAAACTGACTAGCCTCAAAATGGTCATCCAAGTAAGTCTGCAATTAAGGGATGAGTGAGTGAGTGAAAGGTTTAGGACGCAAGAGCCAAATTTGGCTATGCTGCACCAAACAATGTATACCTGTGATCTAGCCGAGGAAATATTGAGGAAAAAATTAGAAGACAAGGAGAAAGGTTGAAACAAATAGGAAAGGATCGCTAAAGTATCCCGGAATCCCTGTTTACCAACGACAATAAACCCAATGGGAAAGAAAGAGATCTCTAGCATTCCTCGGGTTCCTGATGCTCCTGAAGAAAGTAAGCCTCTGTGCTTAGGAAAATAAATCAAAATATTCTTTTGCTTTAAAGATGCGACTCATTTTTTTTTTTTTTTTTTTTTTTTTTTTCTTCTCTCGTTTTTTGTCTACAAAATGCGGATATTTGAATTTTCCGATTGGAATGTTTCAGGTTAATCGATGTTTCCTGTTGATCGATATTCAAACAATCGATGCTGTACTGTTTTCCAAAAGACATACACACTTCCTCTTAATTTATGAAGCCCCGTTGAAAATAATGTTACATAAAAATTGAACAATGAGTTACTGATGAAGCACAATCAGACTATAACTCCTGATTTCTCAGTTCGCACGTTCCAAGTTTCCTCACCTCTCTAAGCGAGAATTTTGATATTCTATTAGATTTATGAAAGGAATGTCCAATACGATTGTCTTAGGTGATATTCAGTTGTAAACACATCTACAGTCTTAAGAAATAAACATCTCTAAATAATAGGTCACCTTAACACTGGTTACTTCGATAATAATCCAGACACACACACACACATAAAGGCCGATTTAATTGGACATTAATGTCAATTAATTACATTTAATGAATGATCGTCGCAACGCATGCCTGGTTATTATATTCGCTTGTCATTATTAATCTCTATTCAAAAGAGTAATAAATAATCCAACGAAGATAGTTTGAGACCCCAGAAATAATACTAATCAATTTATTCATATTCGCTTTCTTCAGTATTAAAGTTAAAAAGTTAATTTTACTTGCTCTGTAATTTAATTCCCAAACGCATTTGAACTAACATTTAAAATATTATAAATTAACTCTTACTAACTCATTCGGGTTTGAGTGTGTAGATTAACTACCTGAGAGGGTTCGATACTTGAACCCTCTTCCGGCCTCTTTTTAATTCTCCTGATAATTTCTTAGATTAAGAACAATGGGACACCAACTAATTAACTTCCTGTGCTCTAGCTCATTATTATTCACTTCATCGCTGCTTGTAAATGTAATTTATCTAATCCGTTCATCACACTTCATAACTTCTTTCTAATCTGAACGAATCACGTTTCGTTTTATTGGGACGAAGTTTTATTTTCAACGACTCAAATAGAGAGGTCCTCAAGATAAGAAGTTTCAAAATTACGAGATCCATCGCCAATGGCCTTTGTGTTGCCACGTTGATAAACCAAACCAAACACCAAGATTAGTTAAGAGAAAATTGCGATATAGTTCAACGTTACACGGTTAATATGGAGTACAATAATCTTAAATTTTCACATTTCTAGGAAGGAAAATCATCCCCCTCCCCCATGCTGATTCATTCCCGCACAAACACACATTCATATATATTATTTTTCTAATGATATCAAACCACCGTGAAGGAAAATTGGATTTATAAATAGCAAATATTTTGACAAATTAGTAATAATAATACAACATATATATCGGTAGATTTAAAAATATACTAGCTGAAAAATGTTATGAAAAGATGTTTGTGAAATTTCAATAAAATGGATAACTGCTTTTACCCCAAATACAATTCTACTTATTATTTACGAAATCTTTAAAAAATGCAAGCTTTCAAAATAAAATTTTAATGCAATTAAATAAAACAATGAACGAAATGTCCTCAAATGCATTTACATTCTTTATTTTCAGTATTCTTTATAAAATTAGTATTAAAAAAAGCAATGAAAGGGCATAGAAGAAAAATAACTCAAATTCAAATTTTAAGAAATGAGACAAGCAAATTAAAAGAAGTATAATAAACAAAAAATTTTACATTGCTCTTCAATTCAGATTATTGAAAATAATAAAGTGAATTAAACTATAATGATAAGTTTATAAACCAGTTATAGTAACTGAAATACTGGTGTTCCGCTGGAGATGAAAGACTTTTTAGTAAAGGTTTTTGTCAGTGGTCCCCAAGTCAAAACAACAATTATTTCCACAAATGGTTAGCCTGATCAAAAATGTGCTCAGATATTACTCAAATTAGTGTTAAACAAAGAACTTATATGGAATAGAAAGAAACATTAGAGAATTAAAAAAGAAATACAAAATAATGGAAATTCGCTGCGATATTAAAACCATTTGGTCTCCAAAAAAGCCAAGAAAGGCACAAATTAAGATGGAATAATTTGAATGTCTTGGAGCAAAAAATGTCTGTCTTAAGATTTTGTATAATTTGATTCTATTTTCAATAATTTCTAAGATAATATAATTTAAACAAAATATCAAAGGGAAAAAGATCTTCCCATTTTTACAACACATTACTCAAAGTCGAGTTCTTTTCTGTTGAAAGCAAACGTGAATGACTACACCGATGTGCAAAATGCTTCTAATATAATTTATATGTTAATTTTATTCACAGTTGCCGATGAAGTGTTATACTCCATTACTTAAATCTGAGTTGAGAAAGATATCTGTACACCTTCGAAAAATATAAACAAAACCTGTAATGATAAAATTAGAAACAGTTCACAATTTTAACAACATTACATACACTTAGTCACAAAAGTAAGTATGCAGAGTGTATGTGATGATGTCCTATGAAAAAAAACAGACATACAATATTAGAGTTTTCAAATTAACGATTTATTTCGATTACAGCAAAATCTAGCTTAATTACAAAATGAAAAATATCTGAAAAGTACAAATATTTAATTAGCAAGATGAGCTTAACTTAAAATAGGATGTAATTTACATCACAAAAGTAAGTATGCAAACAAAAACAAAGACATTAATATTGCAAATTTTACAATTTTTCAAAAAAATTAGTAATTTGTTGGATAGCCTTTGGCCTTTATAACAGCTCTCAATCTAGATGGCACTGGTTTTACTAAATTTTGAGTGACAGAAGATGGTATTTTCTGCAACTCTTCCAAAAGGGCTTTTTTTAGATCATTCTTAGTTTTGATCTCTTGTTTTCTAATTTGGCGATCGAGATAATCCCACAAGTGTTCAATGGGATTAAGATCAGGTGACTGCGGTGGGGTTTTTAGCTGTTTTCGCACGTGATATAGCAGCCATTCCCGAACAACCCGAGCAGTATGTTTGGGATCATTATCTTGTTGGAAAGTGAAGGATCCACCGAGTCCCAATTTAGAAGCACTTTGGCTTAGATTATTCTTTAAAATATTCAAATAGCTATATTGATTCATTATTCCGTCGATTATAACTAAATTTCCTACTCCAGTTGCTGCCATGCAACCCCAAACCATTATCGAACCACCACCGTGTTTTACAGTTCCTCTCATGTTCTTTGGTTCTAGAGCTGCATTTGCTTTCCTCCAAACTTTTTGGTGTCCATCTGACCCGTGGATGTTGAATTTACTTTCGTCCGAAAAAATCACGGAATTCCAAAAATTTGTGTCCTGCTTTACATTTTCTTTTGCAAAATCTATTCTCTTTTTGCGATTCACTTTGCTTACAAATGGTTTTCTTCGCATATTTCGACCATGGTATCCTTCCTTCCGTAACACACGGCGAATTGTTTCAGGATTGCATGACTTCGCAAAATTGTTTTTCACATCAGTTGTCAATTTTGGTGCGCTAATCATCGGATTTTTTTTCACATTTCCAACAATATTTCGCCTTTCTCGATCCGTCAAAATGGGCGGTCGTCCTGTTCTTGGCTTGTTTAGAGTATTTCCCTCAGCCTGGAACTTTTCAATGATTTTTTGCACTGTTGCAGGACTTCTGCCTATGATTTTAGCGATTTGCCTTTGGGACTTGCTTTCCTTATAGAGCTTTATCATTGCATCCCTTAGATCTTTGGATAATTCTTTTCCACGTGGAGGCATTGGTGAATTGTTGATGTATTTAAAGCTCAAACTTACAAGCTTTGTAGCAGAACTGCTAAACTTATCACTGAAATACGAAAAATCACTCGAGAAGTTTCATTCAGCCTATTTAAAAGTCAAAAATTCAGAGTGCATACATACTTTTGTGATTTAAATTTCTACTGGTAGTTAACAAAATTACTCTTAAAGGTTTTTAAAATATAATGATTTGGTTTATTTTTCATTACTTTACGACTTGAATCAGAAGCTATAAACAACACTCTCCAAAATAATATTTTTCTTATATTTATTTGAGAACTAGAGCTTTTTCACTTAAGCTATGAGTTGCATACTTACTTTTGTGACTAAGTGTAGCCTTGATGCAACTAAAGACCCGCCGTGTAGCCAGGGCTGATACACGTTAAATCTGTCAAGGCCCAAAGTCCTCTTGTTGGCGTGGTGGGAAAGTTAGAACAGGGAGAACCAGTTCAGATGTCGTCCTCGTCACTTGACCAAGGTTAAAAATTATGAGGTCCATCGCTAACAGCCGTGTTGCTCCCAAAACCACGTTAACAAAAATGAAACAAGCATTACATAACAGTTAAGGTTTTTTTTTTCTTCAATTATCTTTTTTTATCCACTCAAGAGGCTAT